>OU342740.1:150466393-150815188 GCA_910589775.1 Avena eriantha | reverse complement strand
GTGTTCCTTTCCTAAACCACATGGATCCACTAGAGTCATTGCAAGTGTGTTCCTTTCCTAAACCACATGGATCCACTAGAGTCATTGCATCTATGTTCCTTTCCTAAACCACATTGATCCACCATAGTCATTGCATGTGTGTTCCCTTCCTAAACCACATGGATGCACCAGAGTCATTGCATGTGTCTTCCTTTCCTAAAGCACCGCTAGATTCATTGAATGTTTGTACTTTTCCTAAACCACCAATCGAGTCATTGCAAGTATGTTCTTTTCCTAAACCACCACTAGAGTCATTGCATGTGTTTTCTTTTCTTAAACCACATGGATCCACCAGAGTCATTGCATGTGTTTTCTTTTCCTAAACCAAATGGATCCACAGAGTCATTCCATGTGTGTTGCTTTCCTAAACCACATGGATCCACCAGAGTCATTGCATGTGTGTTCTTTTCCTAAACCACATTCAAAGTCATTGCATGTGTCCTCATATACTAAACCAGGTGGATACACTAGAGGCATTCCATGTGTGATCTTTTCCTTAACCACATGGATACACCAGAGTCATTTCATGTGTGTTCTTTTCCTAAACCACCACCAGAGTCATTGCATGTGTCTTCTTTTACTAAACCATCACAAGAGACATTGCATGTGTGTTCCTTGCCTAAACCACATGGATCCACCAGAGTCATTGCATGTATGTTCTTTTCCTAAACTAGATGGATCCACCAGAGTCATTTCATGTGTGTTCTTTTCCTAAACAACATGGATCCACCAGAGTCATTGCATGTGTGTTCCTCTCCTAAACCATACCTAGAGTCATTGCAGGTGTGTTCTTTTCCTAAACCACATGGATCCACGCCTGTCATTGCATCTGTGTTCCTTTCCAAAACCACCACTAGAGTCATTGCATGTGTGCTCTTTTCCTAACCACATGGATCCACTAGAGTCATTACATGTATGTGTTCTTTTCCCAAACCACCAGTAGAGTCATGGAATGTGTCTTGTTTTCCTAAACCACCACTAGAGTCATTGCATGTATGTTCTATTTCTAAACCACCACTAGATTCATTGCATGTTTATTCCTTTCCTAAACCACATGGATCCACCAGAGTCATTGCATGTGTGTTCCTTTCCTAAACCATATGGATCCACTAGAGTCATTTCACGTGTGTTCCTTTCCTAAACCACATGGATCCACCAGAGTCATTGCATGTGTATTCCTTTCGTAGACCACATGGATCCACCAAAGTCATTGCATGTGTGTTCCTTTCCTAAACTACATGGATCCACTAGAGTCATTGCATGTATGTTCCTTTCCTAAACCACATTAATCCTCCAGAGTGATTGCATGTGTGTTCCTTTCCTAAACCACAATGATCCTCTAGAGTAATTGCATGTGTGTTCCTTTACTAAACCACATGGATGCACCAGAGTCATTGTATGTCTCTTCCTTTCCTAAACCACCGCCAGAGTCATTGCATGTTTGTACGTTTCTTAATCCACCACCAGAGTCATTGCATGTATGTTCTTTTCCTAAACCACCACTAGAGTCATTGCATGTGTTTTATTTTCTTTAACCACATGGATCCAGAAGAGTAATTGCATATGTGTGCCTTTCCTAAACCACATGGCTCCACCAGAGTCATTGCATGTATGTTGCTTTCCTAAACCACATGGATCCACCAGAGTCATTGCATGTGTGTTCTTTTCCTAAACCCCATACAGAGTCATTGCATGTGTCTTCATTTCCTAAACCATCACTAGAGTCATTCCATGTTTGATGTTTTCCTTAATCACATGGATCCACCAGAGTCATTTCATGTGTGTTCTTTTAGTAAACCACCACCAGAGGCATTGCATGTGTCTTCTTTTACTAACCACCACTAGAGTCATTGCATGTGTGTTCCTTTCCTACACCAGATGGATCCACCAGAGTCATTGCATGTGTGTTCTTTTCAAAACCACATGGATCCACCAGAGTCATTTCATGTGTGTTCTTTTCCTAAACCACATTTAGATTCATTGCATGTGTCTTATTTTTCTAAACTACCACTAGAGTCATTGCATGTGCATTCCTTTCCTAAAACAGATGGATCCACCAGAGTCAATTGCATGTGTGTTCCTTTCCCAAACTACCTCTGGAGTCATTGCATGTGTGTTCTTTTCCTAAACCAGATGGATCCACCAGTGTCATTGCATCTGTGTTCCTTTCCTAAACCACCACTAGAGTCATTGCATGTGTGTTCTTTTCCTAACCACATGGATCCACTAGAGTCAATACATGTGTGTGTTATTTTCCTAAAACACCAGAAGAGTCATTGAATGTGTCTTCTTTTTCTAAACCACCACTAGAGTCATTGCATTATGTTCCTTTCCTAAACCACATGGATCCAGAAGAGTAATTGCATATGTGTGCCTTTCCTAAACCACATGGATCCACCAGAGTCATTGCATGTATGTTCCTTTCCTAAACCACATGCATCCACCAGAGTCATTGCATGTGTGTTCCTTTTCGAAACCACATTGCTCCACCAGAGTCATTGCATGTGTGTTATTTTTCTAAACCACCACTAGAGTCATTGCATGTGTCTTATTTTCCTAAACCACCACTAGAGTCATTGCATGTGTCTTCTTTTCCTTAACCACCACTAGAGTCATTGCATGTGTGTTCCTTTCCTAAACCACAATGATCCACTAGAGTCATTTCATGTATGTTGCTTTCCTAAACCACATGCATCCACAAGAGTCATTTCATGTGTGTTCTTTCCCTAAACCACCACTAGAGTCATTGCATGCATGTTCTTTTCATAAACCACCTCTAAAGTCATTGCATGTGTGTTATTTTCATAAACCACATGGATCCACTAGAGTCATTGTATGTGTGTTGCTTTCCTAAACCACATGGATCCACTAGAGTCATTGCATGAGTGTTCCTTTGCTAAACCACATGGATCCACCAGAGTCATTACATGTGTGTTCTTTTCCTAAACCACAACCAGAGTCATTGCATGTTTCTTCATTTCCTAAACCATCCACCAGAGTCATTGCATGTGTGTTCTTTTCCTAAGCCACCTACATCCACAAGAGTCATTTTATGTGTGTTGTTTTCCTAAACTACCACTAGAGCTGTTGCATGTGTCTTCTTATCCTACACCACCACTAGAGACATTACATTTGTGTTCCTTTCCTAAAACACATGGATCCACCAGTGTCATTGCATGTGTGTTCTTTTCCTAAACCACATGGATCCACCAGAGTCATTTCATGTATGTTGCTTTCCTAAACCACATGGATCCACCAGAGTCATTGCATATGTGTTCTTTTCCTAAACCACATTCAGAGTCATTGCATGTGTCTTCATTTCCTAAACCACCACTAAAGTCATTGCATGTGTGTTCTTTTCCTAACCACATGGATCCACTAGAGTCATTACATGTGTGTGTTCTTTTCCTAAAACACCAGCAGAGTCATTGAATATGTCTTCTTTTTCTAAACCACCACTAGAGTCATTGCATGTATGTTCCTTTCCTAAACCACATGGATCCACCAGAGTCATTGCATGTGTGTGCCTTTCCTAAACCACATGGATCCACCAGAGTCATTGCATGTGTGTGCCTTTCCTAAACCACATGGATCCACCAGAGTCATTGCATGTATGTTCCTTTCCTAAACCACATGGATCCACTAGAGTCATTGCATGTTTGTTCCTTTTGTAAACCACATTGCTCCATTAGATTCATTGCATGTGTGTTCTTTTTAAAAACCACCACTAGAGTCATTGCATGTATCTTATTTTCCTAAACCACCACTAGAGTCATTGCATGTGTCTTCTTTTCCTTAACCACCACTAGAGTCATTGCATGTGTGTTCCTTTCCTAAACCACAATGATCCACTAGAGTCATTGCATCTGTGTTGTTTTCCTAAACCACATGGATCCAATAGAGTCATTTCATATGTGTTCTTTTCCTAAACCACCACCAGAGTCATTGCATGCATGTTCTGTTCATAAACCACCTCTAGAGTCATTGCATGTGTGTTATTTTCATAAACCACATGGATCCACCAGAGTCATTGTATGTGTGTTCCTTTTTTTAAAGCACATGGATCCACCAGAGTCATTGCATGTGTTTTGCTTTCCTAAACCACATGGATCCACTAGAGTCATTGCATGAGTGTTCCTTTCCTAAGACACATGGATCCACCAGAGTCATTACATGTGTGTTCTTTTCCTCAACCACAACCAGAGTCATTGCATGTGTCTTACTTTCCTAAACCATCCACCAGAGTCATTGCATGTGCGTTCTTTTCCTAAGCCACCTATATCCACAAGGGTCATTTTATGTGTGTTCTTTTCCTAAACTACCACTAGAGTTGTTGCATGTGTCTTTTTATCCTAAACCACCACTAGAGACATTGCATTTGTGTTCCTTTCCAAAACCACATGGATCCACCAGAGTCATTTCACGTGTGTTCCTTCCGTAAACCATATGGATCCACCAGAGTCATTGCATGTGTGTTCTTTTACTAAACCACATGGATCCACAAGAGTCATTCCATGTGTGTTCCTTTCTAAAACCACATGGATCCACACGAGTCACACATGTGTTCCTTTCCTAAACCACATCGATCCACCAGAGTCATTTCATGTGTGTTTTTTTCCTAAACCACCACCAAAGTCATTGCATGTGTCTTATTTTCCTAAACCACCACCAGAGTCATTGCATGTGGTTCCTTTCCTACACCACATGGATCCACCAGATTCATTGTATGTGTGTTGTTTTCCTAAACCAAATGGATCCACCAGAGTCAATTCATGTGTGTTTTTTTCTAAACCACCACTAGAGTCATTGCATGTGTCTTCTTTTCCTAAACTACCACTAGAGTCATTGCATGTGCATTTCTTTCCTAAACCACATGGATCCACCAGAGTCATTGCATGTGTGTTCCTTTAATAAACAACCTCTAGAGTCATTCCATGTGTGTTATTTTTCTAAACCACATGGAACCACCAGTGTCATTGCATCTGTGTTCCTTTCCTAAACCACCACTAGAGCCATTGCATGTGTCTTCTTTTCCTAACCGCATGGATCCACTAGAGTCACTACATGTGTGTGTTATTTTCCTAAACCACCAGTGGAGTCATTGAATGTGTCTTCCTTTCCTAAACCACCACTAGAGTCATTGCATGTGTGTTCGTTTCCTAAACCACATGGATCCGCCAGAGTCATTGCATGTATGTGACTTTCCTAAACCACGTGGATCTACTAGAGTCATTGCATGTGTCTACCTTTCCTAAACCACATGGATCCACCAGAGTCATTGCATATGTGTTCCTTTCCTAAACCACATTGATCCACGAGAGTCATTGCATGTGTGTTATTTTCCTAAACCACATGGATCCACTAGAGTCATTGCATGTGTGTTCCTTTCCTAAACCACACCCAGATTCATTGCATGTGTCTTCCTTCCCTAGCAACCAGAGTCATTGCATGTCTGTTCTTTTCCTAAACCACATGGATCCATCAGTTTCATTGCATTTGTGTTCTTTTCCTAAACCACCACTAGAATCATTGCATGTGTGTTCTTTTCCTAAGCCACATGGATCCACCAGAGTAATTTCATGTGTGTTCTTTTCCTAAACTACCACCAGAGTCATTGCATGTATGTTCGTTTCCTAAACCACCACTAGGGTCATTTCACGTGTGTTCCTTTCCTAAACCACATGGATCCACCAGTGTCATTGCATGTGTGTTTTTACTAAACCACATGGATCCACCAGTTTCATTGCATGTGTATTCCTTTCCTAAACGACATGGATCCACCATAGTTATTGCATGTGTGTTCCTTTCCTAAACCACATAGATCCACTAGAGTCATTGCATGTGTGTTCATTTCCTAAACCACATGGATCCACTAGAGTCATTGCACGAGTGTTCCTTTCCTAAACCACATTGATCCACCAGAATCATTGCATGTGTTTTCCTTTGCTAAAACACAATGATCCTCCAGAGTCATTGCATGTGTAATCCTTTCCTAAACCACATGGATCCACCAGAGTCATTCTATGTGTCTTCCTTTCCGAAACCACCATCAGAGTCATTGCATGTATGTTCTTTTCCTAAACCACCACTAGAGTCATTGCATGTGTGTTCTTTTCCTAAGCCACATGGATCCACTAGCGTTATTGCATGTGTCTTGCTTTCCTAAACCACATGGATCCACCAGAGTCATTGCATGTGTGTTGCTTTTCTAAACCACATGGATCCACCAGAGTCATTGCATGTGTGTTCCTTTCCTAAACCACCCCTAGAGTCATTGCATGTGTGTTCTTTTCCCAAACCACATGGATCCACCAAAGTTATTGCATGTGTGTTCTTTTCATAAACCACATCCAGATTTGATGGGGGAATACCAATCGGGGTATACCCACAAAGTAGAGTCGCAGCTGGATCGAGCCCACAATGCGATATCCCACAAGTCCAGTGCCAACAATTTCTGGGTTTGGGATTCCTCCGGACAATTATATCTGACTAGTAAATGTTCCAACTACAACGGAATGGTGATTAAAACTGCCCACTACTTATGCTATCAGGATGACTCATGCTATGTATATCTGACTAGTAAGTGCTTCAACTATAACAGAATGAATAAAACTTCCAACTGTGTGAGTTCCTCGGTTTGACTTCCTCGTTTGGTCTCGAGGGGGAATACCGGGATGGGTATGATTGGTGTTAGTATCAGGTTTGATCCGAATAGGTCTTTCTTATCCCTCTCTTATAGCCGCCAGTTTTACTGAGTCTTTATAGGTTGTTTAGTGATGTTGCGCTGCTGCTTCAGTCCACCATACCTATGTAGGCGAGAGCCGCCAAATTCTAGCCTCACCGTGTACTGGCCTCAGTACTGACGCTCCTCTTTTTCCTTTGCCCTTTGTCGGCACCCCTTTTGTTTTAGTAGGTTTGAGATCGACGTCGTTAGCAGGGTTACCCTTCCGTCTTGGCCTAGGCATGGTTATGGACGCCATTGGTTATTTCTCCAGGGCTCTTAGCCCCATTTGCATAGTGGCCGTACTGAGACGATGTATCGTTTTCAAGGTGATTTGGAGCTTTATAGTGTATATATGTATTCTTGACTCTTGGAGTCGTGCTGTATATATATCTGTTCGGTGGGTCCCATCGAGGACTGTTGTGTAATGGTATTACTTCGTTTTTCCACCCGCACGAAAGTGCCTGGTGGGCGTCCTTGAATCGTTTCTATGCGGGTTTGGCGGAAACGGCTAAAACTTGCATAGGGCCGATTCGAGGGTGTTACAGAGTGGTAGCAGAGCTCAGCAGTTGCGATACCCCACAAGTCCAGCCTGTAGGATAACCTAGCTAACGGCGGAAGTAGAGAGTCAAAACTATTTTTGCAAAATCGGTTGGATAGATCTTATTAGGTCTGTTTTACTCCTTATCCCTCTGTTGTTCTCCTCTTACCTCTGCGTGTTTTGAGTCTGCTCTCTTATCTTTTCTTCGAGTCTAGGAATTCTTATGGTTGGGTTTCCGTCGTACCTTCAGGGTTTCGCTTCCCCTTTTGGTAAGGGTGCTCCTACATCCGGTCTTTGTGCTATCTGAGGAATCCTTCATCTGTTGGACTTCTCTTTGTTCCTTGTTGTGCCTCCCGGTGTTTTCCGACGCGACGACAGCATCTACGCCAGATCCGATGCAGAGCGTGCATCGCTCCTTTGTTCCGAACCTCGTTTGTCGAGATCTTCAGTCTAATTCCGAGAATGGATGCACGATTTTCCATCGAATGTGCAGAATAATAGTTTGGGTACGTGATGGATTGGCCCCCATGCCAACTACTCACTCTATTTTCTCGTGTACATTGAAGTGGATGAGAATGCATCGGTTCTCTCTTTCTATCGAAGTTAGAGGTGGCTTTATTTGTGGATACCTTTACCTTCGTCCTTTGTTTTCCGGAGTGTTCTCTCGACGACCACGGACAACGACCTCTTGTTAGTGGTGTCGCAAGAATCTACACGAAGCGAGAAGATTTAGATCGCCGACCTTCTTCCTGGTACCACGAGGCGGATCTCGAGGCCGAGATCCCTTGTTAGTGGTGTCGAATTGTGGCATCCTGCTAAAACCAGTACTAGAAAATCGCTGTGTTTTTGTGCATTGCATCATCGTGACCACATGCTCATGTCATCATGCCACATTGCATTTGAGCATCGTCATCATCATGCATCTGTTCGTCTAAAACTATTTTCAAAAAGCCTAGTTTTGTTTTCTAAATATTCCCCGTCTTAATTTCAACTCAAACTCCGGGCTTTTCCGGGTCTTTTATTTTTGTCTAAAAACGGATTACAAAAGGTTTTTCAAAATAAATAAAAGTTTAATTTATTTTGTTAGGAGGCAGCCAGCCAGCCAGACAGCCCAGCCGGCCACCTCCAGTTAAACCCTAATCTACCTAAGCTAACCAACCAAACACCCCACCCACTCACTTCCACCCAGCCGCCACACCCCCACCTATTCTCTACCCTGAGGCCACCCTGGCACCCCTCCACATCACCCCAGCCACTCCTAGCCCTCCACCTAACCTTCCTAGGCCACCTCACCCCATGGACCCCGATCCCCACCCACCTGCCGCCGCCACCTGCACATCCCCCACCCCACCTGGTCGCTCCCCTCCTCCCACCCGATCGCCACCTACCCCACCTGGACCACCCCATGCGCGCCCCCTAGGATCGGTCCATCGCCAGCCTCCACCTATCCCACTCGCGGCGTGGGCCCCACCTGGCGCGACCCCCACCGCCCTGCTACCGACAACTCCCCACTCCGCCTCGGTCCTATTGCCAACCACCGCCGCCTCCCTCGCTTCCTCCCGAGGACGCCCACGCGAGCCCACGCCGCCGCCTGGCCCTCTCCTCTCCTCCGGCCGTCCGGGCCCCTCGCTGGATCCCAAGCGCCGCTGCGCCTGTCACCAATCCACAGGCGCCTCTCCTCGGGTCGGCCCTGCCTAGAGCCGCCGCTCTCTCGCACTATAGCCGCGCCTCGCATGGCTGTCGTCCGCTCGAGCCCAGTGCCGCTGGCCGCGCTCCTCTTCCGTCGCCGGCTGCGAGCACCCTCACCATGAGCCCTCGCCTCCTCTGCCCCGTGCCACGCCCCGGTCGCCGTCCGGTGCTTCGTTGACATCGAGCCCACCCAGAGCACCGCCGCCGTCTCTACTCGGTGCCGACAGCCGCCGTGGTGGCCTCACCGCCGCAGCCTCTGCACCGACCGCGTCCCGCGTCCTCCTCCGCACCTTGCTCCCCCGAGCGGCCTGCTCAAGCAGGGAGGACTACTCTGTCGTTCCGTTCCGCGAGCCGCCTCGAGCGGGCCCCTGCAGTGCCGCTGCCGTCCCTCCATCCTGTA
The DNA here is from genome assembly GCA_910589775.1 of Avena eriantha. Lineage (NCBI taxonomy): Eukaryota > Viridiplantae > Streptophyta > Magnoliopsida > Poales > Poaceae > Avena > Avena eriantha. Next base: position 150,805,798 of record OU342740.1, on the reverse strand, counting down.
GACCTCTCGTGCCTCCGTCTGCTTCGCCTCGTCAACACCAAGTTCGCCTAGTTGTGTGCTTCGATAGAGAGGGTCTGGCCCTTGTTTGTGATCTTCGAGGAACATTGTCGTGGGTTCTTCCTATAGCGAGCTGCAAGCCTCAGCTGTGTTTTGTTTCAGGTGTTTTCGCACTCTCTCGGGCATCGCACCTCTGTCCAAGAATTCATGTTCTATAGTTTGTCTCGCGGCATCATTTCCGTCGTCCTCCATGTACAAGGATGGTGTCACTCGAAATACCAAGATCTTCGTACAGGGATGCCGCTGACAAGACGCGCCAAGATCCTCTCGCCAACCAGAGCGGCTCGATGCCGATGTTTCCCTAGGATGTACATGGAGCCACCCGAAGCCCCGACACCGATCCCAAGATCTTTGTACCGGATTCCAAGGCCGCGACATGGACTTCGAGATTCCCTTCACGGAACCCGAAGACCGTACCTAGTGTTCTCCTTCCTCCTCGCCGAAGACCGAACCCGTACCCCTTCAAACCAAGATCTTCGACCCTAGATGTGTGACCCTTACCTATCCCTATTTTATAAATGCTATACATAAAACGTTTGCATATAAATTGTCCATACATGCATACCTGTCTGTGGGTTGGGGGCATTATGCCGATTCACCTCATAATTAAATATGGAGACAATATGCGGGCTATTCTAGTCTTAATCCGGACTCCAATTAAATTTGTGTAGAGAACCGATGTCATGTTTTGCCTTGTTAAGACAACATTTAATTTGTGGGTAGATAAATAACTAGAACCATGTAATTAATTATCGGGACCCCGGTTCCGCTTAATACTGCCTAATTGCACCGCATCTGCATCATATCATAATCATGCCGGATCTTCTGCCGTAGTATTAAATATTGCATCCGGTGTTTCTTCTAGTGTTTGCTTCTTCACGGATTAGGCCGATGAGTTGATGCGAGTATCGACAAGTTCTCCGGATATGAACCTTCGGCAGTGTTTCCCATGCGAGCATTCTCCCTCTTTCTACCTATTTTGCTTTTGTAGTCTTTATTTCCTCCTGTTGATCTATTGCTATCCGTGTCGCGATGCTTTAGTTTCCGTGCACCATTTATACACCTTGCAGCCTCTATATTGCCATGGACACATCCTATTGCCTGTTGTTTGATAGATAGACGGCCTTGCGAGTCGTAGTTGCTTGCTTCTGTGTTGCTTCGCGTCGTTGTCGTTCCACCGTTAACGGCAAGTTGGCACATGATAAATGGTGGAGATGTTTAATGGTGGAGATGATCATGACTTTAAATACAACTATTAAATTGCTAGATATAACTAATGCAGAGGAATCGGTGGGCAATAGATGTTATTTGGTTCTTCCACGCTCACTTGTGTCCCGTAGGACCCCGAGTTCTTGATACCTGTTCCTTGACTATTCGCACTATCCACATCCGGGAGGCCTTATGGACGCCCCGAGCCAGAGCTTGATTCATTTCTATTTCTTGGGGCCACAAAGTAGTTTGGGGATTTATTACTATCATGTACCTATGCCATGTGTTTACTGCTTTATTTACGATTGTGCGTGGAGTACCTGTACTGTTTAGGATCATGACACGTTTTCGCTGTATCGACAAGCCCAATCACACTTTCGGGTTTTCAGTCGTTTACAGCCGTCCACACAAACACTGGGTCCGTTTCGGAGCCGGCCAACTTCGTTGCGGGTAGCTTAGTGGGGTGGCCCCCTGAAATATTTTATGAATCATGTGATCGCTTTGTCGTAAAAGCATCGTTGGGTTTTGAGTTGGTTTTTCTGAGGTTGATCGAGTGTGTGTTGCTATTTGTGCACCCCTGTAGGGTAAAACTTTCTGAAAGCCGTGTAAACGGTTATGGGTGACTTGGAGCACAGTATCTCGATCATAGACAAGCATAACTAAAGTAGTGCTATAAATTTGACTTAATATCTGACTAGTAATTCAGCTTCACTACAATGGAATGAATAATAAAAATGCCAACAACTGGTGGATTCGGTGGTGATCTGTGTCATACTATACCTGCCTAGTAAGTATTGCAACTCTAATGGAATGTGATAAAAGTGCCAACAATTGCTGGGTTTGGGATTTCTCAGGACAATTATATCTGACTAGTAAATGTTCCAACTACAACGGAATGGTGATTAAAACTGCCCACTACTTATGCTATCAGGATGACTCATGCTATCTATATCTGACTAGTAAGTGCTTCAACTATAACCGAATTAATAAAACTGCCAACTGTGTGAGTTTCTCGGTTTGACTTCCTCATTTGGTCTCGAGGGGGAATACTAGGATGGGTATGATTGGTGTTAGTATCAGGTTGGATCCGAATAGGTCTTTCTTATCCCTCTCTAATAGCCGCCAGTTTTACTGAGTCTCTATATGTTGTTTAGTGCTGCTGCGCTGCCGCTTCAGTCCACCATACCTATGTAGGCGAGAGCCGCCGAATTCTAGCCTTGCCGTGTACTGGCCTCAGTACTGACGCTCCTCTTTTTCCTTTGCCCTTTGTTGGTACCCCTTTTGTTTTAGTAGGTTTGAGATCGACGTCGTTAGCAGGGTTACCCTTCTGGCTTGGCCTGGGCAGGGTTATGGACGCCATTGGTTATTTATTCAGGGCTCTTAGCCCCATTTGCATAGTGTCCGTACTCGGACGCTGTAACGTTTTCAAGGCGATTTGGATCTTTGTAGTGTATATCTGTATTCTTGACTCTTGGAGTCGTGTTGTATATATATCTGTTCGGTGGGTCCCATCGAGGACTGTTGTGTAATGGTATTACTTCGTTTTTCCACCCGCATCAAAGTGCCTGGTGGGCGTCCTTAAATCGTTTCTATGCGGGTTTGGCGGAAAGGGCTAAAATTTGCATTGGGCCGATTCGAGGGTGTTACATGGGTCGAGTCACCGAATACGGCGACTGACATATACTGGACCCAGACGACTCGCCGACTGGAGACCCAAGACGACGAATCCAATACGAAGCCAATTAGTACACTTGTAAACCCTAACTGGCTGCCTATATAAAGCCACCAGGGGCACCCCCTAGGAAGGATCTCGCTCACGTCATATTAGATCTAGTCTCTCCCTCCTCCTACGGCGGCTCCCATGTAAATCAATCTATGATCATATGCGAAATTGACAGCAGGATGTAACGATCCTCCACCGAGGGGGCGTGAGCCTAGGTATATTGTGTACCAATCTCGCTCCCTGATACTCTTACATCGCTTTGCTCTTTCCTCTATGTAAGTTACCCTGTAGGATCTATCGTGGTCAATACCACGACACTTGGCGCCCACCGTGGGGCAAGCGGTGCATGGAGTTGATGATCCAGGCGTGATCCCATGTCATCAACAACGGCCAGATTTCATATGGTCATTCATCTACATCGTCATCTGCATATCCTCGGTGGTTGATTTCCTCTACGCCAGCACAGCCGCAAGGCTCGACTTCAACACCATCCTCACGAACTCTTTCAGTGGCTGTCCAACCGGAGCTGTAGCACGTCCACGCGAAGCCTACACAGTAGAAACGACTCGCGTATGGAGAAGCTGGGTCCAAAGTCAGGGAAGTTCAAACGTACATGTCTTTGCATAATTCCCTATGTCAATCTCTCTCCACTCAAATATTTATTATTATTTTATTTCAGATCATATTTATTGATTTATTTTAGATCACATCTACTAACTTAATTGTGCTTATAATCTGCGGCATGAAAGGCGTCTACGTACAGGCGTGTAGTTAACTCGCCGCAGTGCTGATCCGGTCTGCCGGGTTGACTTCCTTTGGACGGTGGAAGATTGCATGGAGATTTGATATACGTCCAGCGCACTTCAATCGTGATACGCACGCATTCTGGGTAGCGCATGGCCTGTCGCATGTGGCCACGCGCTCAGCTGCTTTTGTTCGATCGAGTGCCCAAAGATTCAATCGGATCCTGGCGTCCGGTCCGCGTACCTACTCTCCATTAGGATCTCATCTCCCCTATACGCACGCGGCTGGTCCAAGACTAAATCACTACTATTCAAATTAATTGATTTGAATTTATTTAAATTTGAATGTACCTAATACTAGAACATGTCTAGATACATCCGAATCTAGACAAATCCAAGTCAATTAATTTGGATTGGAGGGAGTATTTTTATTGAATCTCATCTCCCGTATATTGATTACTATACAAATCAACTATGTAGGTCTAATCTTCTATACCTTGTTTTTCTATACACGCACCGTATAGCTTGGATTTGGTCACGGAGACGAGATGGAAAGCGCCCCACGGGTCGGCGAGTCCGTGTCGATTTTCCATGTCTAGTCTAACTACGTTGGCGGACCACTTCATCGCAATCGGTGAACTACTCAAGTTCTTTGGCATTTGACTCTCCTCTGAATCTGTTCGCTGTGATAACTCCGCCACATCAACTTCTTCCGGCTCAACGCCATACAGTCAGTCCGCCGCGTCGACTTCGTCATAGTGCCACCTCTCTCTGTCGCGTCGACCTCGTGTCCGCCGTGTCGATTTCGCCATAGCACGACCTCCGTCCGTCGCGTCGATCCTATGTTTGCCGTGTCGGCTTCGCCATAGCGCGACCTCCGTCCGCCGCGTCGACCCTGTGTCCGCCACATCGACCCCGTGTCCGTCGTGTCGACTTCTCCATAGCGCGACCTCCGTCCTCCGCGTCGACTTCGCCATAGCGCGACCTCTGTCCGCCGCGTTAACCACGTGTCCACCGCGTCGACTTCGCCATAGCATGACCTTCGTCCTCCGCGTCGACTTCGCCATAGCGTGTGTCGTGGGAATGGCCACGGCAGCCGCTACCAGGGGTAGCAATTGATACTATTGGGGGCGAGAGCTGGAGGCCATTCACGGTGCGAGATGGGGGTGGATGCACATGAGTTTACCCAGGTTCACCACCCCGGAGGGTAAAGACCTATTCCTGCTAGATTGTATTGGCAGATAGCGAGTTACAGGGGTGGCGAGCTCGGCGTCTAAGTAGCGAGTCGCTTGAGGGGGTTGTACGATGGAACGTAAGTACAAAGGGAACCCTAGGGAGGTTTATATATGGGGTACCTTGCTAGGTTTTATAGTATTTACAACCGAACTAGTCAAGGATTCAGCGCAGGTGTTCATTTGGCAGCCAGGTTCATTTACAACCCCATTTGGCATATCCCCATCAGTAGTCCCCGAGGCCATCGTCGATTCAACGCAGGTGTTCATTTGGCAGCTAGAGTAGGCGAGTCCAATTTGGACGCCCAGTCGAATCGGTGATGGACTCTATCAATAGTGGAGGAAATTTTCCCACCCGGTTTCCAGTCGCAGCTTTGGCGAATGCATTCACCCTCGAGTCGTTGCACCCTGTCGATTAGACAAGGCGTACCAGCAGGCGAGTCGAGTGGAAGAAGTTGGACCGCCAACTTGCTCAAACTAGCCATTGGGTAATCCAACTGTGACTTTGGTGTAATTACCGCGGGTAACGGCTATCCCGAGATTGGCGGGTAGCGCGTCCTTATAAGGAGAGTGTCGGAAAACCCCTGAAGATCTTCTTCCACATTCCTCACTCCCGTGCACCTCCAGTCTTTCTGTCTCCCCATGATCCAGAATCTCCGGACCGAGCGACCTCGTCTTCTCCTTGACGGTGCCTCCGAAGGACCTACGGAGGAAATCCAAGTGCACCATGGCGCAGCTCAAATCATTCGAGGACGCGGGGGTTCTTTACAAGGGGTACTGGCGAATTCCCGCGTCCTTTGATACTGAGCCGAAGCCTCGTGCCAGCGAATTCATCTTCTTCCCAAGCCATTTATGAAAGGGCTTGGGATTCCCCACCTCAATCTTCTTCCGGTGGCTGCATGTATTACGCGATCTAGCCATCAAATCTCGGTCCACACAACATAGAGTAGCTGGCGATCTTTGTCGCCTTCTGTGAATGCTACCTCGGATGCCGGCCATATTTCCCGCTATGGCTGGTGCTGTTCCACGGTCACATCGGTCGTGAAGGATCTGGCGGCCCTATCTTGGCGGCAGGCGGCGTCAACTTCTAGTTGAAGCTGAAGGCGAACTTCTTCAAGCTCCTGGTGCCAAAGAAGGCCATGAGCGAGTGGAATAAGAGCTAGTTCTACATGAAGAAATCCACTCCCTCCGGTGAAGTGGCGCTCCCTTCGTACGTTGCAGAGAGGAGCGCCCCTCGTCGCCTAATAGCGTCAAAGCTCCCCGAAGACCAGAAGATGGCCGTCACGGAGATGATGGAGCAGATCAAGGTCTTGAAGAAAAAGGGGCTTGAAACAATCAACCTCTACAATTGCTGGCTCGGACGGCGCCTAGTCCCGCTGGCGACCCGGCCTCATTGGATGTATGAGTACACCGGGAAGAACGACCCTTCAAGGATGAGCAGGGAGTCCTGGGAGGCCGCGGACTACAAGGCTGCCCTGAAGAAGATCACGAACGCGGAGTTCACGGATACGTCGGCCAGGATCGCTCTGTACGTAACCGGGAAGAACGAAGCTCCTACGGTAAGCCTTTCTTTGTCGATGCTCTGCCTTCAGTCGTGGATCGTGCGGGTGCAATTTGCATCCGCTGCTTGTATCATTCAATCGTGATTTCTAACCGGGTCGATTCTCTTTGTCTACTCCCAGTTGTTGCAGGTCCTCGAAGGCTGGCTTCCCCCTCCTGACGAGGACATTCCCAAAGAACTCAAAGAGGGGACCGAAGGAGAGTCCTCCGAGAGCGAAGAGGAGGCGAAGGAGGTTCCTCCCCCGGCACCTGCGGCCCGCAAGACTCGCATGCAGAAGCAGCGTGAGATCGAGGCGAGCCGTAGTCTTGAAGAACACGATGATGATGATGAAATCCTGTAGGAGCACAATTCATGGTGAACGGCCATGCCGGTGAAGCCCGTGCAAAAACAGAAGTCGCCGGCAAAGAAGCCGGCTCCGAAGCCGGTGTCGCCGCCCAGATCCATGGTAGCATTCGAGTCGGACGAAGATTCCGACGATGAGGCGGCCAAAGCCTCAACTGAGATCCCTGAGGACAAAATTCTGATGACAGGATCGGGAGTGCGGACGTGTTGGTGGAACCGGAAGTTTCGCTCGCCGCGATTGTGCCAACGGTTTCGGCTGCCATGGAGCCAGGGGCTGCTGAGACCGCGGGGGCGTGGTCGCCGCCACCGGCGGGAGCGGCTGTGTCGCTCGGGCCGGAGGTCCCTGCGACCGCGACCTCGACGTCGAAGAATCCCGCGGTGTCGTGGGCCACGAGTGTCTTCGAGAAGGGACTCTCGCGCAAGCTGGGCCTAGAGCTAGATAAGCCTGCCCATGTTAGCACGGGGCTGCGTGTCCTTCCGGTCGCCAAGTAAGTCTAACATTCTCTTTTCCGTGCTTTAATGTTTCTTTGCATAATTTGTTTGATGACCGTGGTGATTTCGCAGGTCTGGTGCCAAGAATATAGGTCGCCCTACAGTGGCCAAGATTCGGCCAGTCGATGCCAGAGGGGAAACCGACCCCTCCAAGAAGAGGAAACCTATTGCGGAAGACGCGCCAACCAAGGGCGTGAGGAAGAAGAAGAAGGGGGACGTCATTGACGCTGCGACAGGGGAAAACACGGAGGAGGGTGACTCTGCTACCCGTCCCAAAGAAGCGACGACCACCCAATCGGAACCAGCCAAGGGGGCTCCACCATCAGAACCATTGGCCCCGACGAGGGCGGCCATGTCGTTTTCGCGCTTTATGGCGAAGGCGTTCTCGACCACGGCGGAGACCCAATCCCCGCAAGTTCCAAAGATCGTTGATGAAGATGTTGGGCAGCACCACGGGCGCACATCTTTTGTGATTCCTTCGACGGACGCCAGCGAACTTCATAGCATGCTTGGTGCCGCCATTCAGGTATGTCCAGTCCCCGAGTGCCCGATCGCTAAATTTCAGTGGTTGGGCACTTAAAGCTTCTAGTCGCCCAGTCCCTGAGGGTCTAGTCACTGAATTTTAGTGGCTAGACACTTGGAATTTTTAGTCGCCCAGTCCCCGACGGTCTAGTCGCTGAAGTTCAGCGGCTAGACACTTGGAATTTTTAGTCGCCCAGGCACTTAGTGTTGTTCTGTTGGCAGGACCTGCAAAGGGAGTTGTCTGATCGGCAAGCCCCGAAGGAACGCCTGGAGCATGACCTGCGCGTGTCGCAAGAGGCCAACGGGCGACTTCAAGAAACTGCTAGTGCGTTATTGCTTCCTTTGGCGAGCTCGAACCATTACCACTTGCGCGAGATTGACTTGTGTTGCCTTTTGCTTCATAGATGGACTTCCGGCTGCGATTGCCAAGGCCCACGAGGAGTATGTTTCGGCTGCTGAACTAGACGCAGTGAAGGAGCGGATCGGCTTGCTAGTGAAGGAGCTAGAGGAGGCGAAGGCGTCGATGGGCTCTTCTGAAGAGAGGGCCAAGGCCGCTTTCGCCGCGGCAGAGGAGGAACGGAAGGCCGCGGCTCGTGGGTAGAGAGCGTGGGGTTGGCGGCCCGTGGCTGGTGTGACAGGGGCTGGGGGGCGGGCAGGTGACCACGTTGGCGACAGTTGGGGGGCGCTTGAGGCTTCCCTTCTTGCTGATGAGCGGGAATACATCCGCCCCCGCGGGTTGACTCCCACGGCTTGCTACTCGACGGTCCTGGCGAGTAGGGACTTGGCGTACTAGATTTGTAGCGCACACTCTCCTTGGATGGCGAGCTGGGCGACCATGGTGTCTGCCATGATGACATTGTCCATTGGAGTGGAGTATAATGGGAGCCCGTTGGCGTCGTGGGTTGTAACACCCTCGAATCGGCCCTATGCAGATTTCAACGCTTCCTGCCAAACCCACATAGAAACGATTCAAGGACGCCCACTAGGCACATGTACGAAATAGTACTTTGCGTCAGTGATTTCTCTTGCTCTTGTTCAACCATAGAATATATTAAGGGTATATGTAATACATGCAACCAGTCTAGGTGACATACTAATCAAGTGAGTGTCTTAGTGTTTATGTGAAACTATTTAGGTGAACTTATGTGCTTGTCAAAGTGTTGAATTATCTGTATTACTTTATGTGAAATTGTCGCGTTTCAAAGTTATGAGATATTCTTTATCTGTTATATGCTACTTTTAATGTACACACCGTGATATTATACTACTATTATATTCCAACAAATGTTCGTTTTCATATCGTATTCGTCCCGTATCCGCTCCATCTTCATTTCCGATGATTTTCGATTCCGTGTTTGTTTCCAGAGTTTTCCATTTCGTTTCCGATTTCGGTAATACACGAGGAAATAAAAATGATAACATATATTTCCGTTCCGTTTTCAACCCTACCTACATAGGTATGGTGGACTGAAGCGGCAACAAAGCATGCACTAGACAATCTATAGAGACTAGATACAACCGTCGGCTATTAGAGAGGGATAAGAAAGGTCTATTTGGAACCACCTAATACTAACACCAAACATACTCATCATGTTATGTCCCCCTCAAGACCAAACGAGGAAGTCATTCTGAGGAAAACACACACGGTTGGCAGTTTTATTCATTCTTTCCATGGTAGTTATCCAACTTACTAGTCATATCAAATACAAGTCATATTATAACAGTAAACTTTAGTTATAGTTGTCTATGATTGAGAAACTGTGCTCCAAGTCGTCCATAACCACGGACACAGCTTTCGAAAAGATTTAACCCTGCAGGGGTGCACCAAAGTTTCCACACACACTTCAACCCTTTTTGCCAAATCAATTAACATACTTCAATCGGTATGTCAGCGGGGCTTCAGACACAAAGCTTTCCCAAACCCAAAGCAAGTACATGGGGGCCACCCCAATAAGCTACCCGTAAAAAAGTCGGTCGAGCTGCGAAGACGGACCCAGAGGTTGCGAGATCGGCAGAGAGATCAGAGGCCATAGGTATAATCCTCAACATAACGACCCATATCCTAAATAGTACAGTAGTAAACATCATCTAGCAACATATAATAAACATGGCATACATAGCATAACATGGCATGAAACGGCAAACTAGTTTGTGGCCCCAGTATAGTACTTTGAAATCGGGTAATAAGTCGAAGGGGTGCCTAGACACCCCACATGTGGTTAGCACGCTCAGTCTCGAAACCGGTGTCAAGAACTCGGGTCCTAGGTGGACACCAGTGGGCGGTTAACAACCAAATATCAACTATTACCCAACTATTTGCCTCTTCATTAATTTTATCCACTTCCTTTATTTAATTAGCAAGTTGTAATTAAAACCATGATCATCTCGACCATTAAGCATTTGCCAACCCCCAACAATGTTGGAACATCGATAACACGAAGCAGCACCTGATCAAGCACTACGACTCGCAAGGCCAACTGTCTATCAATCAATCAAGCAATAGGAGGTGTCCAAGGCAATATAGAGCCTGCAAGGAATATAAATGTTGCATAGAAACTAAAGGATCGCAACACAGATAGTAATAGATCAACAGGAGGAAGTAAAGACTATAAACGCAAAATAGGTAGAAAGAGGGAGAATGCTCGCCTGGTAACATCGCAGAAGATTCATATCCGAAGAAGTTTTCGAAGCTCATATCATCTCATCGTCCTATCCGGGAAGAAGCAAAGCACTAAAAGAACAAACGATGCAACAATTACATCTAATGCGGAAGAACCAGCATGATCATGATATGATGCATGACATGGCAAGTTAATGATGCAAAACATGTTTAAAAACATGTCATTTACATAGCACATTGATGGTACAACACTAGTGAGGCATCATCAACAAGAAATAATTATTTTCCATTTTTATTCATCATGTATTCCTTGCATAAACAATTCTGGTTTTACAAGTACTATAAGATGCATGATGCAATTGCAAGTATGGAATGCACAGTTGGAAAGGGCTCGTCACACCGATCAATGTAGACATATTATTTGTCGAATTCGGAGTTCAGGATTATAAGTTATTAATTATGCAAGATTTAAGTATTTTTTAAAGATTAAAAAGATTTACGAATTTTTAATTATACACAAATAAATATAGATGTGATAATATTATTTCTTGCAAATTTCTGAACACTTTTCATATATAAAACATTTTGATTTGACTTACTAATTAAAATATATGATTTATCCTTTTTAAAATCATTTCCTGCCATATAAAATTAACTAGTATTTAGAAAACAAAAGCAAATGAACTTGGGTTTACACTCAAGGTTCCAATAAAAGGATCGTGGCTTTGTTTATGCAAGAGATTTGTCTGTATGAGGTTCCTGTACATGGTCGGTTGCTTCAGTTTTAGTTTTCAGACTTCATTCTTCCAATGTTCAGATAACAAAAACAAAAACAACAATATAGATTTAATCCAATCGATCTGGGATTTGAACATGGTAATAACAGTGTGTGGAGGAGCATGCCCGGAACCACTAGTCCAGCTGCCAGATTGTTGAAAAGAGAGAGGATTCGCCGATTTTAATCTTGATTTGGGCGGAACAGTTCCGACGAAACCAAACTGACGAAGTGTTATGTTAACTGAATTTTTGGACAGAGAATCGGAGATGTCGGGGCGAACTTTCTGCCATGATTGTGAGCGGCTCCATGTACCAAATTGTACGGGGTTTCCTACGTTGTGAAGCTGGTACAATGTAGAAGAGATGAACATGAAGTAGGGCGCCGGAGATCATCTGTACTTGTTGTAATCGACTCGGGAGCAGAGGGGGGAAAACGTGTCACTGTGCTGCGAACTGACGGAAAACTGCAGCGCGTGCAGCTAGCTATGTCGATCTTTGGAAGATGATTCTGAAGCGCTTAGGGCTCTGAATGGGACGCGGTTTGCGGCATCGGGTAGCTGGATGTGGCGAGAAAATAGATGGTTGATGTGCACAAGATAGAGTCGACACAGGTTGATGTGCAGGTGCGGGGGCGGTGACGGCGTCCAACGGTTGTTCGGGAACCTCTCCTCTCTGCTCCATGTACCGTACAACAGCAAGTCAATTCGGAGCTCCTCGATGCGGTGGTTCTTCCGACGGTGCAGCTCAGTGGCGAGGCGATGAGGGAGTAGACGGCCATGGCGGGATGTGGAGGCGATCGGTGGCGGCATGGTTATGGTGGGTGTTGCTTGCAGGATAAGAAGAAGAGAAGGGGTTGGATCCCGATTGAGGGGCATGTGAGATGGGGTGCTGCTTTATGGTAGAGAGAGGAAGAAAGCTAGAGAGATGAAGGAAGAGTGGCACGGGCAAGCATGCCTAGCTGGCATAGCTGGCTCGGGTATCTGATAAAAAGACAAAAATAAGGCGTGCCTAGCTTCGGGCTACACCAGGTTTGGGGTATTCGACTGGAGCATGTGGTAGGTAGCTGGTCCTTATCAGCCAAGGTGGATCTTGTGTAGAGTTTTAGGAGAATATAAGAAGAATAGGCATAAGGCAAGATTATGAGGACCAAGTGAGCAAGATAGATATCTAGGCCAAGGAGACCAACTGTTCAAATTTAAAAGAGGCTAGAGGATCACAAGATTGCAAGGAATAGAATCCAATAAGAATGAAATAAGGAAGATCAACACAAGAAGTAATATGGATTAGATAGATTAGATGAAGTAATGAAAGAGGAAGATGATCACAAAATATAATGATCCACACAAAACAAATGGGCATGATTTGAATATAAGGAAAAATAAAATAGTAGCCCATATGTACCTGCATATTAGGAATTAGAGCGAGATTGATGCAGCAAGATACACTAGCATGATAGGGATATATAATTTAATTTAAAAGATATGTCTCCAACTTAATTTTGGCATTTAGCAATTATAAAATAGCAATACTCAATTAAATAGAATTTAGATATTATGGTTCCATATCAAATGGTACCAATTACAGATTAGAATAGAGGGGGAGAATAATAGAGTCAGATGGAAAAGTCAAATACAATTTAGCAAAAACTAAATACAAGTGCAATAATATTGATGCAACAATTTAATTTTATGTTCCATGCAATGTGGCATGATGAACATAATGATGGATGATGATGTCATGTTGACGCAAGATAATAAAAGAACAGGCAATTTTCTAGTTGGGAATTTCCGGGGTGCTACACGGGCCTACGGCCAGATGATGATTCGTGGCTGGTCCGATGGGGGCGCGCGACCAAAGGGCGGCGGTGGGGCTCCGGTCGCTGGTGCACCAGGTGGTGGTCGGTTGCTGCCGTCGGGCGGCGCGTTCTCGCAGTATTCGCGCTCGGCTACGCGCGCGAGGTCGCCCTCATCGTTGAAGTTCAGGACATGGCCCTGGACGTTGGAGTTCAGGCGGGTCCTGATGCGGCATTGATGGTAGAGCGATAGCTTCTGCGCTGATTCCCGCTCGAGGTGGAATTTCTCGCGCTCGTCTAGCCCCCTATGATGTGCCTTCTCCAGTCGCAGGCGGGCTTCTTCTACCTCTGTCGCTGTTGCGGTTGGCGGGATCGGCGTGGAGAATGGATCTGGCAGGGCGCTCGTGCTACCCGCCATGTAGATCGCGTTGAAGTGATTGGATCCGGCGCGGCAGTCCTCGGGGGACTCTGACCCGGAGTTGGAGTCGAAGATCTTGAGGATGGAGGGGTCCTCGAAGTCGTCAGGGTTGGAGACCCGCCTGATGGAGTCCTCCCGTGATGCAGCGGTGATGGATCCGGTGACTGAGGCAGGTGTCGCCGAGTCGGCGTCGTCGTCGAGAGCCGCGTCGCCCGCGATGGCATCAGTCCTGGCCGCGCTGCTGGCGGCCAAGTTGTACTTGATGGCGAGGCGGCTGATGGAGCGGATCTGGTCCTCCGAGAGCAGATCATGGCGTGGTGGTGATCCACCGATGATCACCGTTCCTGCCGGGTTGACTGTGTCGGTGGAGCCGACAAACATGTTGATGGTGCCGACCGGCATCACCGCGTTGTGCGTGATCGGGCATGACACGCGGATGTAGCTGCTAGGCAGGATCTGTAAGATCCTGCCGCTGGCGATCATGCGGCCGGTGGCGGTCGGCGGATCAATTGGCTTGTAGGATCTCGCCGCAGAACTCAGGCCGGACCGACCAGGCCCCACGGTGGACGCCACTATCGTCGGAGTGGCCACAGCAGATGCTACCAGCGGTAGCGATTGATAGTATTGGGGGAGAGAGCCGGCAGCCATCTGCGGTGCGAGATGGGGGTGTATGCACATGATTTTACCCAGGTTCGCCCCCCAGAGGGTAAAGACCTACTCCTGCTAGATTGTATTGGCAGAGAGCAAGTTACAGGGGGGGCGAGCTCTGCATCTAAGCAGCGAGTCGCTTGAGGGGATGTATGATGGAACGTAGTTGCAAAGGAAACCCTAGGGAGGTTTATATATGGGATACCTTGCTAGGGTTTACAGTATTTACAACCAAACTAGTCAAGGATTCAGAAGATTGGACCTAATCTGACTGGGCTTCAGCTATGCTTATGGGCCTCTAGCTTCCAGTCGCCAGGCTTGCTCCTTAGTCGCATTCCAGTCGCCGTCCTACAGGCCCACTCGTAAGGGCCTTGGACCAGTCGGAACATCCTGCTGGGCATACCCCATTTGGCATATCCCCATTAGCGCGATCTCCGTCCTTCATCTCGACTTCGCCATAGCGTGACCTCTGTCCACCACGTTAACCCCGTGTTCGCCGCGTCGACTTCACCATAGCGCGACCTCCATCCGCCGCATCGACTTCACCATAGCGCGACCTCCGTCTGACGTGTCGACCTCGTGTCCACCACGTCAACTTCTCCATAGCGTGACCTCTGTCTGCCGCGTCGACCACGTGTCTGCCACGTCAACTCTTCCAAAGCGCGCATATACTTCTGCTATGTCGAATGCGTACGCTGTGCTTGCCAAGGGCCCTTCATCGTACGATTCGCCAGAGATGGTCGCATGCCACTCTGCATGGACTCACCACTGGGCGTCTCTTCCCTCCGGGGAAAATCAATTTGCCTTTATCAACCTTTGAAAGAGCGACTCGCAATGGCCAAGTAGTGAGGACAAGGACTCGCAAACCGAGGCTTGGATCGTCCACGAAAAACGCTAAGCGAGAGCCATCATTGCAGTTGCCTTGCTGGACTGGCCTTCCGGGCCAAGACAAATGGCAGTGCTACACAAACAACACCATGTCCTCCTCAACCTTAGATAGTGCGACTCACACGGCCAAGTACTGCAGACGAGGACTCGCAAATTGAGCCTTGGATCGTCCAAGAAGAACGCCCAGCCGAGAGCCATCTTTGGAGTCGCCATGCGACTGGCCCCCCGGGCCAAGACGAGAGGCTCGCTAACAAAAATAGCACAATTAATCCCTCCCAACATCGTATGAGCAACTCGCTACGCTCGGGGACTCTCCCCTCGTGGACTCGCCATCATCGTGAACTCGCTATCATCACGGACTTGCCATCATCACGGACTGTCAACACTCGGGGACTCTCCCCTTGTGGACTCGCTATCATCGTGGACCCGCCACACTCGGGGACTCTCCCCTCGCGGACTTGTCATGCTCAGGGAATTTCCATGCTTGGGGACTCGCCATCGCAGGATTGCCATCGCTTACTCGCCATCACGGGCTTGTCCTCGCCGACTCTCCCCTCGCGGACTAGCCGCACTCCAGACAATGCAAGCGCAAGTAGCCATCCTCGAGAACAACCACTACTATGCATCTCTAAAGAGCCTCAAGTCACCTATACAAGCCAACTCAAGCCTCAAGGACTACTCCTAAGCAAATTGTTGAGCTAAGCATAAATAAAATCAACTCCAATCAGTGGACGACTCATCAAGTTTTCCATTGTTCATCTCGGGGCTCGACAACAACATTGCCCCTCGAGTGCGACATCGCTCCTGAGTCATTGTGCCCATACGATTATCACGGTGTATACGCGGACTTTCCATCGGGGACTTGTTGACTCGCCGCCCTCGCGGAGTCGTCACGCTCGGGGACTCGCCGCCCTCGCAGACACAACACGCTCGGGGACTCGCCATCACGGGCTCGCCACCGCGGAGTCACCATCACGGGCTTGCCACCACACGGAGTCACCATCATGGGTTCGCCACCGTGGAGTCGCTTCCTCGGCATCACGGACTCGCCATGCTCGGGGAATCGTTGTCGCGAACTCGAAATCGCGGCATCGCCCTCGCGTATTTTCCATGCTCGGGGACTCGCCTCATCCCTCGCGGACTCGCCACGCTCGGGGACTCGCCATCATGGGCTCGCCCTCGCCGACTTGCAGGCTTTCCATACTCGGGGATTCAACTCACCCCTTGCGGACTTGCCACGCTCGGGGACTCGGCATCGCGGGCTCACCCTCGCCGACTCGCCCATCGTGGGATGGCCTCCGCCAACTCAGCGACTTCATCATCAATGACTTGGCTCTACGATATCAAATTGACAAGGCGCTAGTCAAACTTCTCCAAGGGGCGACTCCACCCAATGGCGACTGGTCCGACAGGTCAACTCATGAGCTACTTCTCAATTTCAGGAGCTCCCCAACGATTCGCCATCGACTCCACCCTAGAACCACCTGCGTCGATTTGACGGCTTGAAGTCATCGCCGAGTCCCTAACATGCTCGGGGACTACTGATGGGGGAATACCAGTCGTGGTATACCCACAAAGCGGAGTCGCAGCTGGATCGAGCCTACTGAAGCGTAGCCAGGGCGGGTCGACTCGCCGAATACGGCGACTGACGTATACTGGACCATACGACTCGCCGACTAGAGACCCAAGACCGCGACTCCAATACGAAGCCAATTAGTACACTTGTAAACCCTAACTGGCGGCATATATAAAGCCACCAGGAGCACCCCCTTGGGAGGATCTCGTTCACGTCATATTAAATCTAATCTGTCCCTCCTCCTACGACGGCTCCCATGTAAACCAATCTATGATCATATGCGAGATTGACAGCATTATGTAGAGATCCTTCACCGAGGGGGCATGAACCGTGGTATATCGTGTGCCAATCTTGCTCATTTGGCATTGTTATATCAGATGATCTTGCAGAAAGCCTAAATTGCATTGTTTTTAAATCATAGAAAACGATCTAAAATTCCTTTTTGCATGATTCAAATTGCTACTATTCTAAATTCAATTACCTATCTAGTAGTATTTAATTCGAAATTTAATACTACAGAAAACTTAGAAGTTGAATTAGATTGAGTTAAACCCCTATTTAAATCAATATAGTTCATTAATAAATTGTTTTATGCATTAGATGCCTTGTCATATGCATCATATGTTTTAATAGTGTTCAGAATACTAAATACAACTAGTGTGACATTATAAATCATCATGCATGCATATGATCACCACTATTTAGTTGTATGTTTGTATTGTTGCTATGTTTGCAATTGTGTTGATTGGAATTATTTTGTCCTCAGCGTTAGATTATTCGGAGAGTGCGATTGCTGTAGAAGAATTCACTCATCACTCATAATACAAACATAAGGCAAGTTACACATCTTGTTCATATATTGTCCCAGTTTTGATTATATACATGTTTTGGTCCTCAAATTCTGTAGTATGCATGTGTAGGATGTTCTGGTAGAATTTATTAGTATTATTTTTTTGCAAGTGCGATAATTTTTCTAGTATGCCATGAGTAGCTCTATACTTAGGATTTTCCCTCCTATTAGGTTACCACTGTTTTTGCTAAGTATTGCTATGCTATGCTATGCTATGCTATGCTATGCTATGCTATGCTATATAAATATGTAAAGTACCGTTGGGGGGTTCGAAAGACAAAAAGAAATTTTCTAAGTATAGAGATCTTTTCTTCTCAAATCCACTTCAAAATAAAACTAAGTTTTCTTCTGGGCGGAATGGTTGTCGGGTCAACGAGTGGAATTTGGTGGAGGACGGCCGCCCAGGAATCAAAGAAGTCTGCCATGTTTCAGAATCCAGAAGCTTCCAATGCAACCACAATACATATGCGCTCTGTCTTGGCCTAGTACTTAGTAGGAAACCTCACCGGGGAACCAACATTTGGAGGTTCTTGGCACGGTTGGATCCAGCTGGTAGAGGCGCTACTAAGGAAAAGCCTCACCATGGTCTTGTCTGTAAAAGGACTTGATCGTGGATTGTAGGTAAAGTGCACAAACTCTCAAGAGTATTGCAGTTTGATCGATCAGCCGTGTTCACAGAAAAGAACAACTTGAGCATTTGAGGGATGGACCCTCTAAATGATTTCCTCTCTGTTTTTCTAAGGAACTGTGTTAGAACTCTATGGTGGTGGAATCGTCCAAAGATGGGATTTTGGGTTGCATGGTGGACTCCATGTGTTTAGTTTGAGGGATGGTAGCATGGTGGAATCCAGTGTGAGCCACTCGACCCTATACTACTTAAGCCAATGTTTATAAAGTAGGATAAAACTCTTCCTCTTTTCTTCTTACTTAGAGAAAATTAGCTTTATACAAATGAACCCCAAGGCTACTCCTAGCCTTGCATGTAGAATTAGTCTTATTCTTTCCTTGGTGTAATTTGCCAATACATTCAAAGTATTGACCAACTTGTTTGGCTGCACGTTTCATGTGCAGAATTTGGAGATTTTTGAAAGGTGCGCTAGGATCACGGGTCTTCACTCAACCTGCCCGTGGCATTGATGGGACTCCAAGTTGTATTTATTTTGCTTCTATTGTAATAATGTAAACTCTGGATTATTCGATTCATATAATAAAAACTTGTGTTTTACATAATATTACATCGACTGTGAGTGCTAGCTAATGATCTAACGACTAACATGATAATCACAGGGACTTAAGATCATTATCGAGCTAAGGTCATCACACCATCACACCCGATACTCGGGGGTTCAGTCAAAGAAATTTATTGCATAATCACACTCCAATACTCGGGGGCTTCGCTAAATCAGTGCAGACTCAAATATTCTTCGGCTTCGCTGTCAAATGCGTATAAAACACGCTCTAACCCGAGTAGCTGATTCGGCACAACAGGCATTAGGCTAACGAAAATGTCTCGCGCAGGGGGCAACTCCAATAGCCACCAACATAACACATAAATTACAGTAGCAACAGATATATTTCGGCTGATATAAACACAGGCTTTACATAGTTTACATGTCCTTTTTCATAGGGTCACTATCCTAACCGTATGGGAAAATTCAGAAAAAACTCTTAATCTGTGTTAAGGCACCTGCGGATTATTCGGATGGCGGGCTTACGAGTGGCCACATAATGAGGAGCCATATCTACTACACCACCACCTGTTGGATACGGAAGACTCTGCAACACATCATCTAAATCTAGCATTGGGTGGTGTACATGCACCCAAGCAAGGGCAACCTTGGCACCTGCAATAACTTGCGGCTTGATAAAATGGTGGGTTGCTTCACCTTGTTGGAACCTCTACATCAGCGCGGCTAGTCCCTGCGGTTGTGGGTCTTTGGGGAACATTGCATTATATAACATCGCTAAGGTAGAGCAGCAACACTCGACGAACTCCTCCACCTCCAATACTCGATCCTGAAGTAGCGCCAAAGTATACCCCCGCTTGTGGTTAGTCCATAAATCCATACGATTAAGCGTCCATCAAAGCACTCATCCAGGCCTTTACGTTGAGACTCCTCCACTGCACTTAAACGGATGCCAGGAAGAAGTAGAAAAGTCTGTCTATATCACAATAGCAAAAATTATGACACTCAGGTCTTTGCGAGAAAAACTTTCATAGCATACTTTCGCTCACCCTAGAAATCTCGTCAAGAAGATATGCATCACGTTGCATGGCATTTTCAACTTGGAGAGGAACACGTCCACTTGGGACTTTATAACCCGAAGTTCACTTTCTAACTGCTTGATGCAGTGGATCTTGTCGGCATATAGCGGAGGCTCGATATATTGGGTGATAGTAGTCACATTGGCGGGAACATTTGTCTCTATCCCTGACAATTGTTAACCCGAAGATGCGGGCATGCCTAAAAGAATAGGAGCAACCAAAGGAATACACGCATCTCAAGGACCACGCAAGTCAGTCACATTTTAAAGGAGAAAACACAAGGCAATAATCAGCAAGAAAGATTCATCGGACATACTCAACACTTAAACTTAGTGGAAGGTTCAAGGATACAAAATATAAGTGTTCTCCAACTCCGAAGACCAGAAAACTATACATGCAACAAAATTCATTAGAGACGGCTTGACATGAAAGCTACGACCAAGTACTAAGTGGCACCACTAGAAGCAGCAGCGCTAGTCGAAGACACAGAAGTTGAAGCTTTAGCAGACAAAGCAGCAGCCGGAGTTTTTGAGAAAACGACAGCAAGACAAGCATCTTCTTTGTTGGATATTCAAGAAGTTGTCTAGATGAATTCTTGATTTTATTAAAATAAGGCTCGAGGTCGACCTCTTTTCCTGCATCAGTCGACCTCCTCACCATGCGCCAAAGTCAAGGCCATTGCACTCTCTGTGCCACTCGTCTCCTAGATCAACCCGTAGCAGGTGAGGGGGTTTGGCTCGGGTTCAAAACCTCATTGAGGGTGTTGAGATCCAATGGAACTTCTTTGGCGGGACGGTCTCCGCATGAAAGGAATTTGAAGGCACAGCGAGAGCGGGTTAGGATATTCCGACCGCGAATGTTGTTTCCCTCCAAGACACTCAGGGCATCTGACAAAGGGTCAACACGCTGATCCTTGGCCACTGCTAGCAAGTAATCAGTGATCTCTGCAAAAAGGAAGAAATGATACTAAAATACGAGCCAAGGTTCAGGTAAATACATCACAATTAATGATAGAAAAAAGGGATTTACTAAGCAAGTAGGAGTTTGGTTCTTTGAGCCTTTTCCGAAGGTTCTCGTCCCGTCCTGCCACAACAACAGCCTTAGTTTCATACTTCTTTGCCTCGACTTTGGTCGCTGTCCGAGATTTTTCAAGCTCCCATTCAGCGACTTTCAGTTTAGCCTGAAGATCCATGCAACTTCATGAATAATCTCTAACTCATCAGCAGCTGCTGCAGAAGACGACGAAGTTATTCAAAGAAAAAACTACTAGAGGAGAATATTCAAAGAAGGTAAAAGGCAAAGAACAAAGAACATTTGGTGGAAGAAGCATCATGTTGAATCCTGAGAAAGCGAGTAGCCATCTTGACCATCTCGCGCATTATCAGCTGGTGGAAGCAAAATCATCAACAAACACCCGAGGGCTTTAAAATAGAAGTCACGCGATGGAAAGAACCGGATAAGACTTACATCATTCATGTCGAGCTCTGTGGGGTTCTCTGATATCAGTATACCTTTTTGGCCACCTTTCATCTTCTTTTGGGGAGGAGCCCTATGAGACACCATAGGATCCTTTAGAATTAGCTCACATACCATTTGCTATGATGAGATAGATGCTTTCGTCGCTCTTGAGGGTGAGTTAGCTGCAGGGTCCGCCCTATCGGCCGCGGCGACAATAGGTGACTTTGGGGCAGCTTTCGCCTCCTCGTCACCTCTGAAGCAAAAGTATAGAAAATATGAGCTCAAATAATGGAGTATTAGAAGTAACAAGTGAAAACTAGGCACTTACGAAGAAACGTTCCGTGTAAACCAATGAAGTGCCCTTCTCCTACAGGGAGCTATCCTCGGGGGTGGAATCATCAGAGGCTTGGCAGCACTCAAATCATCAGAGTCCTTACTTTCCTGGACATCCACCTCCCCGTGCTTCCTCTTTCCTTGTGTGGCCACAACCTTGAAATCATGGGAGTTCATGGAAGGAACGACTTTAGTTGGAGTACGTGAAGAATGAGAAATAGATTTTTCATTTTGTTCCTCGGTCTCTTCCACAACCTTAACCTCTGTATTCTCCTCAGATTCAGCAACAGGTTCTGGGACTTCAAAATTTTTAGGCAGTGGAGGAAGTGAATCCAAATGATCATGGTTCTACACAAATAAGAAAGCAAAGTTGGCATAAGGAAAACATTTATTAAAGAACAAGAACCTAATAATGGAAGACAAAAAAAGGGACTTACGTGCACAAGATTCTTCTTGCCAAAAGGCTTAACCCAACATTCGGATCGAATTGAGTCATGCTTGGTAATCTTGGTGAGAAATCTGACTTTATTCTCGAGCTCAGAGCATAGCAGATTATCCTAGGACACCCTCATCAAGTCCTTCTTGCTTGTATATGCACACATGCCAGAAATCCAGACCTGAACAGGCTGAACACGGATGCAAAGAAAATGCGCTATGAGCTAGACATAAGAAACTTGCTTTCCAGTCACATAATGGAGATCATGGATGCGGTCCACCATGGGATGCGTCTCCTTAATCTCCACTAGAGTTGCGCCTTCTTCCCAATACTTAAGCTTCGTCACACTTTTTTTCGGGTCGAAAAGAGCTAATCCATACAGCTGGCCCTCGGATGACTCATCCTTGATGTACAACCATTTCTTCCTCTAGTCTTGGGCAGAATCCGCAAACTTGAGGTCAAAATAGTCGACATCCGAGCGAGCATAGATGACAGCACCGCCAACATCATTGGCAAATGCTTTCGTTGCATTCCTCTTAATAGAAAAAATGCGCTTCGAAAGGCCCCGATGGGGATGAATCCCCAGGAAAGTTTCCCAGAATGTGATAAAGTTAGTGATATGAAGGATGGAATTTGGAGTGATCTAGTAGAGTTGCACGCCGTAAACAAAAATAAACCCACGAAGGAATTTGTGGGTAGAGAGAGAAAGAGCACGGTATATAAAGGCGATGTACATTATCCGCCATCCTTCTTCAGGCATGGGCGTGGCCTCGTCACTGAGAAGCTTGAAGCATCCCTCCGTCATAAGAGAATACTTCTGGGCTTCGCAAACGTCCCACTGCATGCACTTGGAGGGGTCCATTCAATCACCTGTGACTTGGTAGCCGTGGCATCGGTGGAAGAACAATGCCCTTGTTATTCCCATGGCGATGGCATCGGAGGATCAAGAGAGAGAGCAAGAAATGTGTCAGTAGTAGCACTGGAATAGATGCGGCACAAGGAGGATGAAGGCTAGCGGCAGAGGAGGGGATGAGCAGTAAAAATGCCCCATCAACGCTTATAAATTACTTATGGAAGCCTAGGACCAATGGATCCAGAAGACATATCATCACGATGAAACTTAAGGGCAACACGTGTTCACATATAAAGGAGGGATCAACCATAATAAGAATTAATTACCGCAGTAACTTCAGAGAAAAGCGTGTGCTGCCTCGATTGCTGTGTGACATGGGATCATGCTTTCAAACTCACCGCTGACATGACCCCCATGCGTCATGGGCCCACCACTAAAACATCCCATCTGGAGTACTAGAACATGACTAAGGAATGCCATCATCGTCAACAATGATGTTATGGGAAGTAATGAAAAAACTTCGGGTGTACTAACAAGGAACTAAGAAATAGTACAAATCCAAGGCCTGGGTCGAGAAATTCTTTGCATGACAAAGATTTGAGCCTATGCTCGGATGCTAGCATTCGAACATAGCCTCGGCGGCTACTCCCAACGGGAGCGTTGGCCGTGCACCCGATAATATTTGATGATTCAAGGAACATAAGACCTGACTCGATGATTTCCTCTGATGATAAAAATAAGTTAAGCCTATGATCGGATGCAAGCGTCCGAACATAGCCTTGGGGGCTACTCCCATCGGAAGCACTGATTGTGAGCCCAATGGAAATAATAAAAAATCCTCAGGAGTTGACAACGAAGAACATGAAGATGAATTTTGATACTATACTTGAATACAAATATTCGACTATAGCCTCGGGGGCTACTCCTATCGGGAGCACTATCTGTGCATCGGATAGAACAAAAGAAAAATCCTCCAATGGAGACGACAAACATAAAAAAACCTATGTGCATTACCCCAAGTGTATCCTCGAATGGTTACCCCCATCGGGAGCATTAGACAACGCACTTGATAAAAATGATAACAAGTTGACAACTTCAGCAAGTCTAATAGCCAAACAAGATATTCAATAAAAAATTGAAAAATTCTCGGACCACGTCCGCCGTGATAGCATGTCTAAATGTCGTCTCTATCGACATGAAGGAAAGACCCTGGGATCCATCTTGTAAGGCCTAGTAATCGCACCCGAATACACTATGCTGGTAATTTTCCATATCCACGATACGAAGAAAAATATTTACGGACGCGTTGGGTACCCAAAACATAAAACTGGAATTCAGTAATAAGTAAGGCCTCCGTGACCCGAATTAAATTACACCAGTATATACCGAGTTTGAGTCCAGGAACTTGACCTTGAAGTAGGTTCACTATGGTTTTCCCACGAGCAATTAACTGGTTCCCGGTCCATCGGATGTTATACCAAAATCTCCATGACTAAAATATTTATAAATAAAAATTTACTTGAAGAAAACTTCAGGTTCAATGCAGAAAATATCTTTGAGACTCAACCTGAATCTATGATTTGGATAGAGTCTAGGGGGTTGCTGACATAGGCATGATTTATAGGGTTCCCGTAATTGGTATACCTAGTAGATACTTAAACTACGGATAGCAAAGCCCACAAATAATTAGGAGTCCTGTAAGCACCCAGATCCCAGGAACCGGATGTGTTGATCATGATAGAAGTTTCAAATGACATAGTTGTATAGCTAATCAAACTTGTAACCGATCCATGTTGGACTCTGAGACCCAGCACCTCATATATAGGCCGGGAGGAGCCGACGGATATGGAACCATACATTTTAGCAAGATACAACCCGCCGTGAGTTAGATTACATCTAGTAAATCGGCAATCTTGTAACCCTCTGTTTTCATAATCAGGCAGGACTTCGACTCCATTGTTTGTCTGATAGGCCGACAAAACCACTAACGCTCTCTTTTTCATCAACCCAAGTCCAAAATCATGGACATTGCCGAGGCTACCCATCTACACTTATCCCTGCTCTAGCTTCTTGACAGTGCTCTCCTCGCCGGAGCTACTTCTTCTTTGTTATTTGTCATGAACGGTATATCCCTCTTGCATATAACTTACACTTTCCTCCTCTGCTCTTTCGTACTTAGTTCATCCTTTTGCTTCTGCAGGGATCTTTATATTCTCGACCATAAAGCGATTTCACATGGTAAGTAAACTTCAACTTCCCTCTATTTTACGCTTTACTTCGTTTTTCGGCATTAAGCTTCATGTTTTCGTTCAATTGCAGGTTCTTCGCTCTACCGTCTGCACTTCAAAACAAAAAAGGTACGTGTACTTTTCCTTCATTTTATTTGTTTTGTTGTGTTGTTTAGCGTCTATTTGTTTTATCGTCTGTTTTTTAAGCCTCCTCTGACCGACTACGTCTCCTTGACGCTCCTGCTTGACTATAGTTGTTGGACAACTCTTGCTCTGCCGACGACTTCCAATGGAGGAGAATTTGTCTCATTTTCGGGTAAAGCAAGGTATGTCGCCTTATTTCAAGTTGGCTTGCGGTTTGCTCTGAAACTTTGGATTTGCATATCTAACGTTTGTTTCTTTGTTCTTAGAACTTGTTGATGAACGGCAAGATTTGGAAGCTATTCCATCTAAACTCTACTTCTCCGATGGACTCATTGCCAACATATTACGCGAGTTAGTCTTTACTCTTGGTACGTTCCCTCGTCTTTGTTCTATTTGAACTTTATTTTTATTGCTTTTCTGCCATGCCTTTTCCATGACGTGAGTGTACTATCTTCTCTTTCTGTTCTCTCTAGGGTCGTTTGCTTTCATTGACGTGAATGATCATGGATAGAATGCGGCGGACGTGATCATCACCAATGTCTTATGCGACCCACTCTTCAAACAAGCTTCTCCTCACGGTACGTTCTCTCACATCTTTTTCTATTTAAATAGGATTTTTCTTCCATTCTTTCCAATTTTCTTTATTTCTTGTGCCTAATAACTCTTATTTTTTATGTCTGGGAACATCTATTCAAGTTGTTCATGTTTTATCCGATGATACTGTGAAGCCATTACTGCCCTTGAAGTCCTATCCATGTCAGACTTTTGTTGTACATACATGCTCGACTCCCGCCAGCTTTGTCAATATTCCAATGTATGTAAAATGCGATCGAAGTTGTAACAGTTAAACTGGTATGGAGCGAGTATTTATGCCACTCCGTTAATCCTAACAGCCGCTCATACTTTAATGTAAAACATATATTGATAATATAGATGTACTCTTCTTACAGACACCACCTTTCCCATAGATCTGATCACCTACTGCAATAATTTACATTCTCTTTTACAGTCGCACCCCAGGGGCGTGTGGAGGAGTCTAGTTATCAATTAAATAGGGTATACTTTGTGTAAAAATTGGGACAGTGTGCTTTCGAGCCATAATCTTTGTGGTTGAGTCATGACAAAAGTCATTGTTGTCAATTGGAAAATTTAAACTAACTTCAAGTATGGAAGCTCTTTTTGTAAACAATGTTTAAATGCCAATATGTACCAATCTACCAAATTCGGACTGATTATTATAAACTGTGGAAAAGATATTGACATGACCTTGGTCATCTAGTTTGAAAGCCATGCATATTCATCGATGGTACGCCATATCATTTGAAAAGTTTTTTCAAAATTGTTAAATTTTAAGTTTAAATGTTTTCATTGAAACTAGCTAGTGCAATAGTAAGACACCATGCGAAAGAGATATGGCCGTGACCTTTGTCATCCTGTTTGAAGGCCTTAAATAATGTTTATCAATTTTGGCAAATGTCTGGAAAATCATTTAAATGCTGGTAATCATATTGTTGCTGGCGTATGGGTCTAGACAGGGCCAACACATTTGGAGTGGCCACGCGTCGGAATAGCGTGCCTTGGAATCTCAAAATTTCCGCACAATGCCAAAACATCCCATGCATCCATTCAAATATCTCGTCCATACATTCAAATATCCTTCCCCATTTTTACGAATGCAAAATTATACTTCTATCACTGGTCCAGAAACAAGAACCCGAGGAGCACTGCAATAATAGAGGGGTATGGGTGGTAACTTTAAGTCATCCAACCTATATTCACCATCGCCTCTTTGCCACCCTTCCTCAAAATTTACCCTCCCACCCTCCTCTGCCCTCCACCTTCCTCCACATGCTTCACCCCCAACACTCTCTTCCACACCGGAGCTCCTTCACCGCCGGCGCGCTCTTCCACATGGTAGCTTCTTCACCACCTTTGGTGTCCATGCACCATATCAACCTCTCACCACCCTTGTCCACCACAACCATTCTATGTCACCGACTCCCGCGTCATGGACACCGGGACTATTTCATTGACTCCCTTGCCTCACCGGATCTACTTCACCAATGTCGTTGTCTACCGCATGGGGGCGCTTTGCCGAATCACTCGTTCGCTGACCCTGAAATTCCTAGCTGCTTCCCCCGACGCCCTCTTGCATGTCCCGGCTGCCCCCGCCACGGAGTGGTAATTTCTCTTGCCCTGTTTTATATTTTTTGGTACTCTTAAGCTACCAAAGCATTAGAATGTTTCTCAATATCCTTCGTGCTATTGCTAGTTCGTTTGCACCCACATCTGGCTGGTCTTATCCACAACATTAGCTTCTAGCTATTATTTCCTTTATTACATTGTCACACTATCGATATAATCCTGCAACTCTAGCTCGTAGATGCTATTCTTTCCGATCGCTCGCATGGGTCATGCAAACTGCTCATAGAGGATCCAACACTAACAATCTGACGCCAAGCAATGTTGAAGTGTGGGGTTTTTGTGTGTTACATAGGCCAGTTTCTTGTCATGTTAATAAGTTATATAACTTGTATGCATAATAAGTTAATAAGCCATTCAACCTAAAACCTCCCCCTAACATTTCCACTCATGTTTTATTGTGTTTCTATATGTGAATTCTTTGAGTAATTCAGACAATTCCCATCTAGTTTGAGTCATACATCTGGTCATTTTTAATGCTATCTTGTTTGTGTTTTGAACTGCTTTCATCCTTCTAAACCAGCTAACTATTTTGGATCATACATTTTGTCAATTTTAATGCTATTATTTTGGTGTTTTCAAGTGCTTTCATCCTTCCAAACGAGCTGACATGGTTTTAAATGACATGCCTTAATGCATAGAAAGGACAATGGATTACAAGGACTAGAGTTACAACTGCTCGACTCGGATTCTACTAGAAGATTGACCAAGAGTCACACTCAATGGAGAAGGAACTACTGTGAGAATGAATGAGCTACTGTAAGTCCATACTTACTTAAATGATTTATACTTTATATAATACTGTGTGTTTCCCTTTTTCTTTGTTTTAACGTCTTTCACCATATTTTATCAAGCTGCAGTTAAAACCAAGCAGGAGTCCTTGAAAGGCAGGACTGAAAGTTGTGATCCATCTTCCCATTCATCCTCCCATTGCATTTTTTAAAGGAAACAACTTTCTTAATAGTCCACCTAGAACAACTCTTGTAGGTGATATATAGAAAGGTTGTATTGCATGTAGAAAGAAAGGGTGCAGCTGCTCTTAGATATGTAGCTGAAATGTTGAAGAAGAGGACATATGACACGGTGAAGCACGTCACCATGTACCGATCTCATATTGATGATGCCAACTCTTCTTTGTGATTTTTAAATGCACATCTTGTCTAATGATCTATTGTAATTTTTAATCTGGAAAGACCCTTTTGGCTTATGTGTAACAAATTTTTATCATTATGTAATAAGTAGTTTAAATTTCTCATGTTTATTAATCATCGTGTTGACATTCCTATGTTGTTCTACAAAACTTCGATGTTGCCAAAAAGGTCGAAACAATAATAGGCCAAATAGTGAAAGGCTAGAACAGTAATAGGGCGAACAATGAAAGGTCGTGATCAGCGAACCATGGATGGTTTCCAATGAATAGTAAAAGTCCTGAATAGTAAAAGGCCTAAATCATAACAGGCCAAAACATTTACAAGCCAGAACAATAATAGTCCAAAATAGAAAAGTTCAGAATAGTAGCAGGCCAAAATGAAAGCAGGCATGAGCGATTAAAGGCCAGAACAATAAAAGGACAGAACAGTAACATGCCAAAATTATAATAGGCCAGACTAGTGATAGGCCAGAATAGTAACACGTTGAAACACTGAAAGGCTAGATTTGCAGAAGGTCTAAATAATAATAGGCCTTCTGACAAAAGGCCTCCAACAAGCAGAAAGCGACGGGCTTTCTGCATAGTGATAGGCCTATGGAAGGCCTAAACAGTATTGGGTTGATGGTGCACATACCTCTAATGGGTTGCACAGTGTTGGGCTAAGATGGGCCTTATGTAGCTCAAAACAGTGTCATGAAAGTTAAGAGGCCGTAGCTGGGCTGTAAAGTGACGAGCCCTATTCAATCAGCACAGGCCTCCAACAGGCTGAAACAGTAACAACCATCTTCTTATTAGGCTTTTCTCATGGGCTGGCCCTCTTAATAATTAGCAGACCTTGGCTGGGTCTGACTTCTACAACCGTTTTGTGACCGTTAACGATGGTAACTAACCAATAACGGTGCTTGCCATGTTGCAGTTTGGATGACATTAGCAGTCAACGGGGCAAGAGAAATATATCTACGACGACACAAAATCTCGTGGTTGAGAGGTGCGATCTACCACGGTCAGGAAAAACCATGGTAGATTCTTTTGTGATGGGGCTTTCCATGGAACCAATGCGTTGCATAAGATTTTTTAACCATGAAAAAGGTCCTTCAGCCACGAAAACCATCTGTTGTAAAAAGCAACTTTTCTTGTAGTCTAGATAAGCCCTCGGGTAAAGTCGTCCCAAGTCCTGATCGACTGGGGGACCTTGTTCCAGGGCCACTTTAGGGTGTTGTCTTTCAAGTAAGTAGGGAGAAGGTTTTCCATGTGGCACGAGTCACCTCCCATAATGTTGACAACACGCGCGGACTTCTCCAAGTACGTGATTGGGTCTTGCGATTCATCTTACTCCTCATAGTTACTGGCTCTGACCGCCCTAGGGACCTAGACGCCAGCCATGTCATGGGAGAAAGCCTTGTACCTGCCGATCAGTTGTGCATCCCAGTCCTCATACTCTTACTCATACTACTTCCTGAGGGTAGCAACGCCGTTTTCGCCACCTTTCCCAATGTTCGTGTCTCCTCTCTCATTGACGAGCCTCGTCAGCCTCATCATCGTGTTCTGGGTCAGGGTTGCTACCTTCGTGGTAATCTCAAGATCTCTCTTCTTCTACCCTAAGGCCTCTATCTGGATTAGCTGTAACACCCTCGAATCGGCCCTATGCAAGTTTTAGCCCTTTCTGCCAAACCCACATAGAAATGATTCAAGGACGCCCACCAGGCACTTTCATGCGGGTGGAAAGAGAAGTAATACCATTACACAACAGTCCTCGTTGGGACCCACAGAACAGATATATATACAACAGCGACTCAACGAGTTAGGAATACAGATATACAATACAAAGATCCAAATCACCTTGCAAACGATAAAGCATCCGACTACGGACAAGATGCAAATGGGGCTAAGAGCCCTGAAGAATAACCAATGGCGTCCATAACCCTGCCCAGGCCAAGCCGGAAGGGTAACCCTGCTAACGACTTCGAACTCAAACCTGCTAAAACAAAAGGGGTGCCCACAAAGGGCAAAGGAAAAAGAGGAGCGTCAGTACTGAGGCCAGTACACGGCGAGGCTAGAATTCGGCGGCTCTCGCCTACATAGGTATGGTGGACTGAAGCGGCAGCGCAGCGGCACTAAACAACCTATAGAGACTCTGTAACACTGGCGCCTATTAGAGAGGGGTAAGAAAGACCTATTCGGATCCTACCTGATACTAGCACCAAAATATACCCATCCTGGTATTTCCCCCTCGAGACCAAACGAGGAAGTCAGACCTAGGAACTCACAGAGTTCGCAGTTTTACTCATTCCATTATAGTTGAAGCACTTACTAGTCAGATATAGATTTCACGAGTCATCCCGATAGCATAAGTAGTGGGCAGTTTTAATCACTATTCCGTTGTAGTTGGAACATTTAGTAGTAAGATGTATTTTTCCTGAGGAATCCCAAAACCCAACAGTTGTTGACACTTTTATCACATTCCATTGGAGTTGCAATACTTACTAGGCAGGTATATCAAAACACGATACGACCAAGATCCACCAGTTGTTGGCATTTTTAATATCCATTCCATTGTAGTGAAGCTGATTACTAGTCACATATTAAGTCAAATTTATAACACTACTTTAGTTATGCTTGTCTATGATCAAGATACTGTGCTCCAAGTTGTCCATAACCGCGGACACGGCTTTCAGAAAGTTTTACCCTGCAGGGGTCCACAAATAGCAACACACACTCGATCAACCTCGGAAAAACCAACTCAAAACCCAACGAGGCATTCACGACAAAGCGATCACAGGATTCATAAATATTTCAGGGGGCCACCCCACTAAGCTACCCGCAACGAAGTTGGCCGGCTTCGGAACGGACCCAGGGTTTGTGTGGACGGCTGTAAACGACTGGGAACCCGAAAGTGTGACTGGGCTTGTCGATACAGCGAAAACGTGTGACGATCCTAAACAGTACAGGTGCTCCACGCACAATCGTATAGAAAGTAGTAAAGCATGGCATAAGTACAGGATAGTAATAAAACCCCAAACTAGTTTGTGGCCCCAAGAAATAGAAATGAATCAAGCTCTGGCTCAGGGGGATCCCATAGGGTCTCCCGGATGTGGATAGTGCGAAAAATCAAGAAACAGGTATCAAGTACTCGGTGTCCTACGGGACACAAGTGAGCGTGGAAGAACCAAATAACATCTATTACCCACCGATGCCTCTATATTAGTTATATCTAACAATTTAATAGTTGTATTTAAAGACATGATCATCTCCACCACTAGGCATCTCCACCATAATAAACTGCCAGCATTCCAACAACTGTGGTACTCGACAACACGAGATCGCACCTAAGCAAGCAACTATGAATCGCAAGGCCCGCTATCTACCAAACATAGGTAATAGGAGGTGTCCAAGGCAATATAGAGGCTAGACGGGGTATAACTATAGCACGGAAACTAAAGAACCGCGACACGGATATCAATAGATCAACAGGAGGAAATAAAGACTATAAATGCAAAATAGGTAGAAGGGGGAGAGATGCTCGCCTGGGAAACACTGCCGAAGGTTCATATCCGGAGAACTTGTCGATACTCGCATCAACTCATTGGCCTAATCCGCGAAGAAGCAAAGCACTAAAAGAAACACCGGATGCAATATTTAATACTACGGCAGAAGATCCGGCATGCTTATGATATGATGCAGATGCGGTGCAATTTGGCAGTATTAAGCGGAACCGGGGTCCCAACAATTAATTAAATGGTTCGAGTTGTTTCACTACCCCGCAACTTAAATGTTGTATTAACAAGGGAAGACATGGCATCGGTTCGGTACACAAATTTAAATGGATCCAATATAAGACTAGAAAATCCCGCATATGGACTCCATATTTAATTTAGATGAATCGCCTAAATACCCCCAACAACCACAATATGTATGCGAGTATGAACAATTTAATATGCAACAAGTTTTTATTTCATTTATAAAGATAGGGGCTCAAAAAGGGGTCACACATTAGGGGTCGAAGATCTTGGGGTCTCGAGGGATCGGTCTCAGCTTCGGACTCCGGGATCTGGTCTCCAGGGGTTCGAGGGTTCGGGCTCCTAGATCAGCCTTCGGCAAGATCGACCTTTAGATTCGGGGTCGGGTCTTCGGTTTCTAGGGCCGAAGGACTTGGCGTCCGAGAGGCGATCTTGTCGTTCTGAGAAGGAGAACTTGGCACCCCAAGGGGTTTGGTCTTCATGTTCTGTGGCAGGGTCCTTGGTGTTCCTTAATCTTTCTGTGTTTTGTCACCTTTGTGGCTCTTCGAGATATTGCGGTCTTGGCAACATGACAACAACAAAAATCGAGGTCAAACTCACATAGGTGGTGCGCTCCCAACACGCAAACACATAGGCACCGAAAGATGCTCGCACAGAGGAGCAGGATCACTTAGAGCAGTACCCAACAAGCCCAACACCTGACACACGGTCTCCGTCTTAGATTCAAGCGGCATCTGGGAAGGACATGCCCGAGAGCAGGTCGGGTCGAGGCGACGGCGTTCACGCGACGGCAGAGCTTGGCGGGGGGACGAGCGGCGGAGGGGTAAAGGGCCCGAGGACGAGGAGGACAGCCGCGCGCGGCACCTGGCGGCAGGGCTTGGTCTGGTGGAACTCACCGCTGCGGCGGGAGGCGATCGGAGGCGCGGGACACGACGGTCTGTTTTCTCTGCTGGCTGCCGTAATCGAAGGAGATGAGGCACGATGGAGAACCTCTGGATGAGCTTGCTGGCGAGGCTCGCACGGCCCACCGGGCGCGGGGTAGACGAGCGGAGGAGAGAAGGAGGTGGCGACCGTTGCTGAGCTTGGGTGGCGAGGCTCGTGGCGAGGGAGGAGAGGAAGGTGGGGGTCACGGACGAGCTCGGAGCTCGAGCGGGGCGGCACGAGGAGCTTGGCTGGCGGGGTCGGCGGTGGCAGACCGAGCCCTGCCGGCAGCGAGCGGCGGCACCAGACATCAACGGGGGGGGTGGCTCGAGCCTGGACAAGGAAGAGGGCACGGTCAGGGAAGTCCAGAGCGACAGCGACACCGGTGCTAGGCAACGCAGGCGCGAGGTCGACAGGCGCGGGGTCCCGCGAGGCAGCGTTGTGGGTTGGGGATCGTTGGGAGAGGGCGAGGGGCGCAAGACGGGGAAGAAGGCATCGGGGAAAGGAACCAAGGGAGAGAGGGAGAGATCTCCGAGTGGGGCCGGGGACACGCAATGTGAGGGGCGTACCGTGGGACGGCAGGGGATCCCGTGCAGGGGTGGGTCGGGCGCTGGCGTGCGGGTGGGTGGCGATGTGGTGGGCCCGGGAACCAGGGGGAGGTTGGAGGGTGTGCAGGTGTCGGTGGGAGTTGGTGGTGAGGTGTGGGGCAGGAGGTGGCCAAGTGGGATGGGGTTGGTGAGGAGCGGGGGAGGATGAGCGGGAGTGGTGGTGGTTGGCGATAAGGTTGCTGGCGGGGTGGGAAAGCGCACCCAGGTACGGGCGGCACGCGCGCGCGCGTGGTGTGAGGGTGGGGTGGACGTGGACCTGGTGGGTGGCGGCAGGGAGTGTGGTTAGGCTTAGGCTAGACTAGGGTTGGATTAGGATTATGTTTGGGGTGTTTTAGGAATAGGGTTTTGGGGTTGGACTAGATTTTATTTGGAGGTGGCCGGCTGGGCTTTCGGGCCTGGCTGGCTGCCTCCTGCAAAATAATCTAAACATTTTATTTATTGAAAAAAGGCTTTTGCAAACCGTTTCTAGACAAAACGAAATATTACGGACAAGCCCGGGTTTTATATTTGAATAAAGACGGGGATATTTAGAAAACAAAAATAGGTTTTTCGAAAATAGTTTTAGACAAAACCATGCATGATATCATGACAATGCTCAAATGCAATGTGGCATGATGACATGAGCATGCGGTCATGATGATGCAATGCACAAAAACACAGTGATTTTCTAGTAGTGGTTTTAGCGGGATGCCACATTAGCACCGGGGCATGTCTCCTCAGCCTGAACTAGTGGATCCCGACGATGTCTGGTCAAAGCTTCTTTCCATTTTGAGCGCCGCTTATCCTTGCAGTGAGGGCGACCCTCAGCATGCGGGTTTTACCTGAGCTAGTTATTATGGCTCTCAAAGTTAGCTATTATGGGTCGGCGTTGCTATTGTGGCGCGACTAATCGCCATGGAAGCCCCTCTTATTGGTTTTTGTGGCTAGAGTGCGAGCGTTTTACTTCTTAGCTGCTTCTCTAGGTCTACAGCGGCTTTTGTCGCCAAGTCTTTGGTGGTCTTCAGCTCTGCCTCCAGGGTTTCCTTCTCTACCTCGCGGGCCTATGCCGTCTCTGGAGGTCTTTTATAAGGGAGTAGCAGCGACTTGACTTCCCCTGGAAAGGCTAGTAGTGTGTCCTCTAGAACCAGTGAAGCAGTCATATGGGTGTGGCCCCCATGCTGATCGCGGGTTGTAAGGGAAGGCACTTTCCCATGATGTCCCCGAGCTTCCTAATGTGCTTGTCGAGGTGGTGGAGGTCATACTCCCTGAGTAGCCTGCGCAAGAGCTAGGAGAAGGGCTAGTTACATAATAACCTGTAGGTATGAGGCTAGAGTAACATGTGTAGACGTTGTGGACAGGGGTGTCGGGGTATATCAGCATAGGGTCATAGATGTATGAGACCCCCATGTACCCATAGGCGAGCCCCGAGTAAATGACTTGCGGGAGGTCCTCCAGGAGAGGAATGGCAGGATCGAAGTAGTCGGCCTCCGGCGGCAAGTAAAGTGCCTAGAGATGGTGATGGTAAGTTGGTTCATAAGTTGCATCGATGCTTTCATAGTAGATCTTGCGCGATGTGAACAGGTTATTCAGGGTGTACTCTTCCTCCTGTGCCCCTACAGCTACGCGACCATGGTCCAGGTCTGGAGCCCCCGTGCCTCCGTCCCATGACAGGCCTGTCCTCCAGGGTGGTAAATTTTATGTGCATGACGCGGGATCCTCCTACCTAGGGCGCCAACTAACAAAGGACAATTTTCATGATTCCTCTGTAGTCCCCCTTACAAGGAATGGAAGAGAGTTTATTTGTTCGGCGGGTGGCTCGAGTCAGCAGGTTTAGATCTCAAAGAAAAATATATGTGGATAATGGGTGGAATCCCTCATACTTTATTCATAAGGTGATCGATAGATCGTACAATGTGTTTACAAGATGATCTCGGTGGGTTTATAATAATGATACTATAACATCCTAATTTCAGCAACCCTGATTAGTTTTTCAGAATGCAAAAATCAGGGGGAACAAAAACTTTTTCTTGTTTAGTGATGCAATGTTTGCTTGCTTGCTTGGTTATGCTTATGCATACAAATATGTAGTAAATGATATACTCCCTACCTCAACCCTAGTTGAGAAAAGCTATTTCACAAAACTATCTTGAATTATTTTACATATTCTCAAATGTTCTGGCATTCCAAAACATGATCCAAGAATTCCCTTGCAACAACAATCATTTTAGTAGCTTCTATTGACAAAACTATGGAGATCTATATAATATAATCTCCTTATGTTTTAAAGATAGAACCTTCAACTACTCCTACCTCTAGGTTTTCCCAAAAGCTTTTTTATAAGGATTTTGAACTCCACCCTTGGTAGAGGTACCAAGAACTCTCATCCTATTCAAAATCCAGCCCTTCAACCTACCCATCCTTACCTCAAGCTAGGATTGATGGTAACCCTAGAAGTAGAATTGTTTTTCTTGTAAGATGAATTCCTTGATTTGCTAAGATGAATTGCCTTGATATGATGTTTGATTGTTTGCTTAGGAACTAAAATGAGCTACTCTAACGGATCATCCTCTAGTATATAACTAATCCAATCCTATCCACCCTAAGCAAGTTAACAAAGTTGGATCTGATCTCTAGCCACTAGGTCATCATCTAAAACCCTTAACCAGGTCAATTCTGAAGTGATCTAATCTAGAAGCCTCCAAGTCAATGAAGACAAATATCAAGCATGGATCTTTTCTACTCGATCTACACTCCAACATCATCCACTTGATGATGCTTTCGTACCTTGCAACCAATCAGAAACATCCCCTTTTGTATTCTAGTCAAAAACCCTAAATCTTCCAAAATATGACTAAGCCTGGAAATGTTATCAAGTGGCCATCTCTGAGTCTCCCTCATTTCCAATCCTTCTGCATTTTTTGTAATGCACTTGAACCACCTTGTCAAACAACCTACAGACCACCAAGGCCCACTCTTTCCTTTGGATATATCATCCTTTAACGCACCCGTTCTTGATAGTCTTGCAGGCAAGAAAATAATTTTTTTGCCAATCTTATCAACTAGCCTATTTTGTCAGAAGCTCACATCTCCATAATATCTTCTTTGGACCAACTCTTTGTATGATTGTGTTCTACTAATAAAGGTCTATCCATCCCTACTTCAATTGTTTCTATTGGATCCTTGTGCTTCCAAAACCCACAAGGTGTTGAAGGCTATCTAATAATATACTATGGCACCCTTATTTTATGCAAAGTTTGGAATCAATCCTTGGAGAGCTCAATCCTAAGAAACCTCAACTTTCTATACCATGGTGATATACATATCTTGTTTTATCTATCAATATAGCCCATGACCCAAGGTGAGCTCTGAGCTCCCTAATCCAACCAAGTTTAGGTGGTCTAAAAATATAAATGTCCTAGATTCTCCAAATCTAGTTTCCTCTCAATGGCAAGGTAAACTTGCCAAACCCAAGGTTGAAATTGATGGGTAGCTCAAGTATACAGTATCCACCTTTTATATAAACATTTATCAAATAACCCCCATAATTATTTGGGTTAATTATTGGTTTGCCACTAGCACGGAATGATGCTCAATTTTGCCACTATTTCGTGCGCAGCTGCTATGGTGACGCCAACCGGCCAGTTTAAATGAGCATAACAAATTCAAAAAAATCAAAAACATGTGCACATAGTCTTCTTATGTCTTATACTAATGATTGAAGTTGATAAACAAGGTCTACATACATTCAAACAAAAAATGCACGTATTCATGTATATAGACCTTTTTTATCATGTATTCATGAATTTTTGAGCATATGACAGCCTCTAGTGGTAAACCAATAATTCACCCTAATTATTTGACACCTAAAACTATTTAAATTTCATCTGCTTGCAAAATTCTCAAAATCTTTCCTATAAGGCAAGTTTGTTTTTCTCCAAACTACTTTTCCAAATCAAGGCACACTTGATGCCTATATATCATGACCTATCTTATCATCTCAAAAATAAATATTTTTGAGATTCTTCATTATTTCTTTTTGCCCTTTTTCTTAAAAGGCAGAAACAAGAAATAATAGCTTAAAAATACTTTTCCTTTAAATTAAATTCCAAAAAATTCTCCAAGGTGTGATATGGTATTTAAGACCATCTCACATAAAAACCAACCTTGTCCAATGTAAAAATATCAAATGAGCTTCTAGACACTACTTTTGCACTATTTGAATAAATGGTATTAAGTGGAATTTAAATCCGTTGAAAAATCCCAAACAATTCCTGGGTTGATGTTTTGACCCTATCTACACATCATTTCCATTTGTCCACATTGCTAAGACTAAATTCTTAGACTTGTCTCACAATCATCTAATTGACCAATATTCAAATGTTTGCAAATTCAAACTTCCAAACCAAACAAGCTACCCCCAAAATTGTCAAACAAGCTCCCCCAGCACAACTCACAACCCCTTGGTCGGGTATCGCTGTAGCAATGCCCTCCCTTGTTCCTTGTGCTTGGAGAGAGTGAGAGAGAGATATGACCTTATCCTTGAAATAATTACTACAACAGCCAGCACCACCCTTTCCACCACTCATTGCTTGACCCCAGTACCTGATGGCTCTGAAATATAGCCATATACGTCCACATTTAACATGGATATTATTCATATTTTTGATGAAATATCTATCTAAACCTTGCCACTAATGCCTAATATTCAAAGGGGTATGTAATCCTTTCTTTTTATATTTCTCCTGCACAGATAATGTCGTTTGAAGATAGGAATCACTACATTAAAGTCAAAGATACGAGATTTCCAACAACCAGAAGAAACAATGAGCCGTGAAGCGGAGGCAAACGCTTTAACTGTTGGAGATATGCCCAAGAGGCAATAATAAAGTGGTTATTATTATATCTTTATGTTTATGATAAATGTTTACATCCCATGCTATAATTGTATTATTAGGAAACACTAATACTTGTGTGTTTTGTAAATATAAAAGGGTCCCTAGTAAGCCTCTTGTTGAACTAGCTTGTTGATTAATAGATGATCATGGTTTCCTGGTCATGGACATTGGATGTCATTAATAACAAGGTTATATCATTAGGAGAATGGTGTAATGGACACACACCCATAGTAAGCGTAGCATAAGATCAAGTCATTAAGTTCGTTTGCTATAAGCTTTAAAATGCATAGTAACATAATCCTTCGACCATGAGGTTGTGTTAATCACCATCACCGGATGGGTACTTTGATGACATCAAACACCGCTTCGTAACTGGGTGGTTATAAAGGTGTCATTGGGTATTCTGAAAGTATGTGTTGAAGCGCATGGACCAAGATTGGGATTTGTCCATCCATATGACGGATAGATATGCTCTGGGCCCTCTTGGTGGAATGTCATCTAATTAGCTTGCAAGCATGTGACTGGGTCACAAGGGATGACATAACATGGAATGAGTAAAGAGTACTTATCAGTAACGAGGTAGAACTAGGTATGGAGATACCGACGACCAAACCTCGGATAAGTAGAGTATCGCGTGACAAAGGGAATTGGTTTCGTATGTTAATGATTCTATCGATCACGAAGTCATCATTGAGTATGTGGGAGCCGTTTTGGATCTCCAGATCCCGCTGATGGTTATTGATCGGAGAGGTGTCTCCATCATGTCTGCATATTCACGAACCGTAGGGTGACACACTTAAGGTTCGAAGTTGTTTTAAGTAGATATGGAATGTGCGTTGGAGACCGAATGTTGTTCGGAGTCTCGGATTGGATCCGGGACATCACGAGGAGATCCGGAATTGTCCGGAGAATAAGATTCATATATTGGGGATCATTTTCTAAGTTAGGAAATGTTCCGGAGTATTTATATGAGGATTCTAGAAGGTTTCGGAATGTTCCGGAAGGTTCTGGAAGATTTCTTGGAGTTTGCTTGAAAACCAAGAAAGGATCAAAGGAGTCCTTGTGGGGCAAGACAAGGAGTCGTGGGGGAGGAGGACTCCTCCCCCCTCCCAATCCGCCGGCCAAGGAGGGAGGGGAGTCCTACTAGGACTCCCCCTCCCATGGCGCCTCCCTCCTTTAAATAGAGGGGTGGAGGCGCCATCTCCTGGCACCCCTCCACTACTCCAAACCCTAGCCGCCTCTCTCCTCCTCCTTTCGTCTGCTCAGGCTTAGGCGAAGCCCTGCAGAATTCTTTACTCCACCACCACCACCACCACGCCGTCGTGCTGCTGGGATTCCGTGGAGAAGATCTACTACCTCCGCTGCTCGCTGGAACGGGGAGAGGAAGGTCTGCTTCGACTCCGCACGTGTGACCGACTGCGGAAGCGCTGCCGGAACACGGCGCCAGAAGGATCGTCCACTCGATCTTGAGATCGGCAAGTGATTGACTACATCAACCACGAGATCCAATCTCGTAACGCTTTCGGATCTACAAGGGTTAGTACAGATCTATCTCGTTGCACATGTCTATATATTAGATCTTGGCTTTTATCTAGATTAGATCTGGGTTTTGTTCGTTCTTGTGGTAGAATTTTTTTGTTTTCCATGCTACGAATCCATCAGTGGTATCAGAGCCGTATCTATGCGTAGATCTGTTGCACGAGTAGAACACAATGGTTTTGTGGGCGTTGGTGCTCATGCCGTCTTTTGCTTTGTGTACTTTGCATCTTGCGGCATGGTGGGATGAAGCGGCTCGGGCTAACCTTACATGTCATCGCACATGAGACTTGCTCCACGCTTGACGTGTAACCATCTTTGCACAAGTGGCTTTGCGGGTGTCTGTCTCTCCCACCA
The DNA here is from genome assembly GCA_910589775.1 of Avena eriantha. Classification (NCBI taxonomy): domain Eukaryota; kingdom Viridiplantae; phylum Streptophyta; class Magnoliopsida; order Poales; family Poaceae; genus Avena; species Avena eriantha. The sequence continues at coordinate 150,765,245 of OU342740.1, read as the reverse complement.
TAGTATAGATCCAATTTACACTTTGCAACTTGAAAGCACTTGTATCAATGTTGTGGTTCATGTTCGTAGGTAAGATCCGTTCTTATTCGAAAGACCCAAGCCACATAAAACATGCAAAGAAAATTAGAGGCGTCTAACTTGTTTTTGTAGGGGTTTTGTGATGTGATATGGCCATCATGTGATTGTGATTATATTTAATGTATGCAATGATCCTTGTTGTAATATGGCAACCGGCAGGAGCCTAATGGTTGTCTTTAATTTTGTTAAGACCTACGTGTCTATTCATCTTGTAATAGCTTTATTCCAAGTAGTTGTAATAGTTGCTAGTGATGATGGACAACCATGAAGTGGTGCCACTGACCTTGACGCAATGATGGTGATGATGGAGATCATGTTCGTGCTTTGGAGATGGAGATCAAAGGCGCAAGAAGAAAGGGCCATATCATATCACACTAATTATGAATTGCCTGTGATGTTAATCCTTTATGCATCTTGTATTGCTTAGATCGCGACGGTAGCATTATAAGATGATCCCTCTCACTAAATATCAAGTAATAAAGTGTTCGTCCTTAGTTGGCACCATTGCTAAGACTCATCGTTTCGAAGCATCTCCTGATGATTGGGTGTGATAGACTCTACGTGTGCATACAACGGGTGCAAGCCAGATTTGCACATGCGGAAACTAAGGTTAACCTTGATGAGCCTAGCATGTATAGACATGGTCTCGGAACACGGAATACCGAAAGGTAAAGCATGAGTCATATGGATGATATGATGAACATATTGATTGTTCGCCTTTAAAGCTACATCATCTCACGTGATGATCGGACTTGGTGTAGTGGATTTGGTTCGTGTAATCACTAAAACAACTCGAGGGATGTTGTTTTGAGTGGGAGTTCATTTGTAATTTGGATTAGTCAAACTCAATTTATCATAAACACAATCAAAGTGAATTTGCATAGTTTGTTGTAGTCATTGGCATCCGTTCACCAGCTTACGCTTAGTTACAGTTGAGATAGTGGAACTATAGAAATTCTGGATATTTACTCTACGAACTGGTATCGTATTGTTTTGAATGTCAATTTAAAGTTTATAAGTCCTATTGCAAACTTTCAGCAAACTCTATTTACTCCATTAAGTTTAATAAATAGTATTAAATCAAGAGTAACAATTCCAGTGTTAGTATCTAATGTATCATGTTTGCCTCCATGATTCTTGATACTCAAAAGATTGTTTTTAATATCAAGTTTATCTAAGAGCTGAAAGCAATGTTTCAGAAACCATCATATGTGAAAGGTATTGCGATATCTAAAACAATGTGTTGGTTACAACATGATAGAGTATACGTCCTCGTATTTGATGAGAATTTGTGAAGGTTGGAGACGCTAGTCGTCCTAATCCTCCAAAAGGTTTTGAAAAAGAAACATTATACTCGCAATTCACCTTTATAAGCTATAGCAGCTTGATCATGAAAGTTGTCATGACAAGGATGAATAGAAGATGTAAGTAAAATGTTTACTACACTAAAAGATTACTAAAGAATGGATTTTTGAAAAGAACACCAAACATTTGATGATGGTGATCCACCTCAAAGTGCAAGTCCAAAGGTATTAGTAGTTGACTATATATGCTTTGTACCATGTGTCATGTTGATGACACCACTATTGATGTTGATAGATTCTTTTAAAATAAAAGGAATTGCTGAAAGAGAATCTATAAAATATTTGGCAGAAAATAAAAGGTTGGAGATGTCCAACTTAGGCATATAGAAGATATACATGTTATGGTTGTATTCCTTGCTTGTTAAACAATGTGGTTCTTAGGTATTGGATACCGAATTGTTTGGTATGAAATGTCATACAGGACAACACAATTCATGAACTGCAATGGCCTAAGTAACTAGCAAGAGAATATGTGATGATGTTCATCGAAAACAAACAAAGGGTTGTTGTGTTGCTCGTTAACATCAAAGCTTGCCTTCAAGATTTTTTTCAATAATTGTTATTTTGATCAGGTATTATGACGACAAAAGGTTGTTCAAATAATTACCGTATTCCATAATAGATGGATGATATACAAGTCTGGTTGGAGAAATAACGGCCATAAAACTAATGCTAAAATATCGCAAGACAAATGATAGAAAGATCACTTGCGAAGTGACATCGCCGTTTAAATTATATTGAAAGGGATACATGAAGAAACTCCATGTTGATGGATTTTTGGAGTCTTTGATTTGGATCAAATGATGCTTGTGATACTTTCCTGGAGATAATTAGAACTCTGTTCGTAGGCCAAAAGAGGAACGGACGACTAACTGATTGGATTTGTACATATTGATGTATATAGTCCATTATGTGTAGTTGTGGGCAATGGATTTCAACTTCATATGCTTTCTCCGAAGATTTGAGTGAGCATATGTATATACTTACTCAATAAGGAAGAAGTATGAAACATTTGAAAAATGCTCAAAGACTTTCAAGATGAAGTAGAAAATCATTGTAACAAGAAAATAAAAGAGTTTATAATTGGATCATAAAGAAAGATGTTTGAGTTACAAGTTTAGCAAAACACCTAAGATTTGAGGAATCGTTCCATGGATTTGCATTTCCCAAAACACCATAGGATTATGGAGTGTTCAAGATATGTAATGAAACCTTGTTTGACATGGTAAGATGAAAGGTGTCATTTATAAAAATGCCATTATATATTAAAGATTAAAGCTTTAGTGACTACCGCTTTTACACTGAAAAGAGCTCCATCGTGATCCATTGAAATGACACCATATAAGTCATGGTTTGGGATAAAACCCAGGTTGTCCTTTCTTAAATTTTTGGTATGCTAGGCATAAGTAAAATGTTTACAACCAAAGTCAGATAAGCACATCTTTGTAGGTTATTCTAAAGAATTTGTTGGGAATTTCTCCATAATGCCGAGGACAAAAGAGTTTGTCGCTTGCAACGTCAAGTTTCTTGAGAAGGAATTTTTCGTGAAAAGTTAAGTGGGAGGACAATAGAACTTTGATAAGGTTGTTGAACCTTAGCTATATGTGCTAAGTAGCGCAGCACCGGAAAGTGTCCCGGTGGCGGCCACAATGCTCATGGCTCTCGTGATTACAAAAGGTGTGATCTCGGAGATTAGAGTTCCTATAGAACTGTGTGGGTCGGTAAGAATCAAATAGTAAGATTTGATAAGCAAGTCGTTATTGTTTTGACAATGATGAACCGACTACATGCAAAGAAGCGATGATGGGCCCTGACTCCATAAAATGACTAGAAGTCAAGGAATCCGTGATAGTATCCATACACGAGAAATCAAGTTTCTGAACTTAGAAGACCCTCCGGACAGGCGTGAAGCCTATCGGTCGTGTTTGGATCTATAAAGAAATAGACATGGATGTTTCAAATCTATGAAATATTCGACATGTCGGAAAGAGTTTACGACAATGTTCAAGGAATTGACTATGATAATATTTGATCTTTCATAGCGATATTTAGTCTGGACGGATTAATGTAGCAACCACTACATACATTTTGGTATATGGTAGTTGAACAAACAAAACAAGTTCTTCTAATAGAATGGTTACCTAGGACGTGTACATGACACGATCCAAAGGGTTTTGTTAATTCAAAGGATGCTAAAAGAGTATGCAAAACTTCAATGGTTGAAGTGAGCATCGCAGAGTTGGAATCTTCAGAGACGATGAAGATGTTTGCATTTTGCAAGAAATTAAGTGGGAGTGCTAAGACATATTTCTAATACATTATGTGAAAGACATATTGTTGATTAGAAATAATGTATCTTTTATTGACACAGGTTAAGAATTTCATTTCGATTAAAGACTTAGGCATAACTCAAGCATCAATGCCTATATGGATAGATTGAGGCGCTAATATGATTTTGCCAAATGTACATAGATAAGATGTTGAATGAGTTCAATATGGAAACAACAAGAAAGGTTCTTGACGCACGGAAAGGACTAAATCAAGATTCAAGTGTGTTGACACGAGATTCAAGTGTTTTGACACTTGGTGAAATCACAAGAATATTTTGATCAATCATTCTTTGAGATGTACACATCCAGATATGTCCTATGCTATAAATGTTATGAGCATATACCAGAATGATTCATAAGATGATCATTGGACAATAGTAAAGATATTCTTATGAGCTTTGGAAGAACTAAGAATATATCATGTATAAGTGACAAATAGTTAAAGGTAGTTCATTGTAAAGTGTTACATTGATACTAGTTTTGTCACAAGATAAAAATTAAATTTATCTCAATTTAGACTATGGGTGGCACAATATAATGGAAAGGATGTTCCATGATGGATTTGGATGAGTTCCAAAGTTGAGATATTGTGACGGATACTACAACAAAAGGCTAAGTATATAACTGCTATAGTAGTAGCAAAGGGGGGCATTTGTGTTAAGTAGTTTGTTATCAAACTAGGCGTGGTTCATAGCGGGATAATACTATGAAGATACATTGTACGACAATTGTATCAACATGATTTAATCCCAAGGAACTAAAGGTCTCACCAAAGGACCAAATTTATACAGTGCCATCTCATTGGAGAATGAGTAATGCGTAGAGACGCAAGGACATGCAAATACACACGGACCTAGAAGTGTCAGATCCGAAGATTATGTTTGCCACTAGCAATAGTGTCTATACAACACCAGAAAGCCATAGGTGTTGAATGCACAAATTTTTTTTAACTAGATTACTAACTCTAGTGCAAGTGGGAGACTGTTGGAGATATGCCCAAGAGGCAATAATAAAGTGGTTATTATTATATCTTTATGTTTATGATAAATGTTTACATCCCATGCTATAATTGTATTATTAGGAAACATTAATACTTGTGTGTTTTGTAAACATAAAAGGGTCCCTAGTAAGCCTCTTGTTGAACTAGCTTGTTGATTAATAGATGATCATGGTTTCGTGGTCATGGACATTGGATGTCATTAATAACAAGGTTATATCATTAGGAGAATGGTGTAATGGACACACACCCATAGTAAGCGTAGCATAAGATCAAGTCATTAAGTTCGTTTGCTATAAGCTTTAAAATGCATAGTAACCTAATCCTTCGACCATGAGGTTGTGTTAATCACCATCACCGGATGGGTACTTTGATGACATCAAACACCGCTTCGTAACTGGGTGGTTATAAAGGTGTCATTGGGTATTCTGAAAGTATGTCTTGAAGCGCATGGACCAAGATTGGGATTTGTCCATCCATATGACGGATAGATATGCTCTGGGCCCTCTCGGTGGAATGTCATCTAATTAGCTTGCAAGCATGTGACTAGGTCACAAGGGATGGCATAACATGGAACGAGTAAAGAGTACTTATCAGTAACGAGGTAGAACTAGGTATGGAGATACCGACGATCAAACCTCGGATAAGTAGAGTATCGCGTGACAAAGGGAATTGGTTTCGTATGTTAATGGTTCTATCGATCACGAAGTCATCGTTGAGTATGTGGGAGCCGTTATGGATCTCCAGATTCCGCTGATGGTTATTGATCGGAGAGGTGTCTCCATCATGTCTGCATATTCACGAACCGTAGGGTGACACACCTAAGGTTCGAAGTTGTTTTAAGTAGATATGGAATGTGCGTTGGAGACCGAATGTTGTTCGGAGTCTCGGATTGGATCCGGGACATCACGAGGAGATCCGGAATTATCCGGAGAATAAGATTCATATATTGGGGATCATTTTCTGAGTTAGGAAATGTTCCGGAGTATTTATATGAGGATTCTAGAAGGTTTCGGAATGTTCCGGAAGGTTTTGGAAGATTTTTGGAGTTTGCTTGAAAACCAAGAAAGGATCAAAGGAGTCCTTGTGGGGCAAGACAAGGAGTCGTGGGGGAGGAGGACTCCTCCCCCTCCCAATCCGTCGGCCAAGGAGGGAGGGGAGTCCTACTAGGACTCCCCCTCCCATGGCGCCTCCCTCCTTTAAATAGAGGGGTGGAGGCGCCACCCCCTGGCACCCCTCCACTACTCCAAACCCTAGCCGCCTCTCTCCTCCTCCTTTCTTCTGCTCAGGCTTAGGCGAAGCCCTGCAGAATTCTCTACTCCACCACCACCACCACGCCGTCGTGCTGCTGGGATTCCGTGGAGAAGATCTACTACCTCCGCTGCTCGCTGGAACCGGGAGAGGAAGGTCTGCTTTGATTCTGCACGTGTGACCGACTGCGGAAGCGCTGCCGGAGCGTGGCGCCGGAAGGATCGTCCCCTCGATCTTGAGATCGGCAAGTGATCGACTACATCAACCACGAGATCCAATCTCGTAACGCTTCCGGATCTACAAGGGTTAGTACAGATCTATCTCGTTGCACATGTCTATAGATTAGATCTTGGCTTTTATCTAGATTAGATCTGGGTTTTGTTCGTTCTTACGGTAGAATTTTTTTTGTTTTTCCATGCTACGAACCCATCATTAACGACCAACTATACGACCGGGGGGCAAAATTCCGGCTGTATAGCTCCGGACGTATAGTTGGCGCCGCCACCGTTAGGTCAAACAGAACAACTTTCGTGAAGGGACCCCTATATAAAGAAGCCTCGGGCGACGAGAAAACAAGCCAGACCCTTGGCAAAAGTCTCTGCCACAGATCTCCAGCCGCCTCTAGATCTCAAAACCCTTCTCCATCTCCATAGCCATATTCCACCACTTGTAATCGTAGATCTCTTCTTTGATTGGTGACATTGTAAGACTATTGTTATCAATCTTATGATTTTCAATACAATGTTTGTGATTGTTGATCTCATCTCTAGGTGTTAGTAATTCTCCTTGGGCTAAGGGCTTCGGCCTAGACATGTAGCGTTTGTGCATGTTATTAGTTTGTATGACATGATGATTATTGTATCCTCTCTTGCCTCAATCTAAGGACTTGTAGGTACCCAAGACCCCGAGGGTTGAGCCAGGTCTAGGGAGTATGAGTAATGACTAATCTGCAGGTTGGGAACCACAGTGACAGAAGGGATAGTACGGTTGTATGTGAGGGGATTTACTTGGGATTAACGGTGACATCACTACACATATCATTAGTTCTATTTCTTCTATGGATGAGACTAGTAGGTTATTGCTATAAGAGGTTGCGGAGGCAATAGCAATTATGGATGCACTTCCCACATATAATTTATCTTGCTCTAACTAGTACATGCATACTTTATTTTTATCTTTTATTCCCATCAGATGTTTTGCACAGCTGTAGGTGAAACCGAACGCCCTAGGCCCTCTCTCTCAATCATCGACAACAACAAAAAGACGCAGGCTATTGGTCCGGTAAAAACACAAAAGGAATTCTAAAACTCCCAAAGGTCCGTTAAAGTAACTTCACTATGCATTCACTTCTCGAGGATTCGATAACCTAGGTCTACTAGGGAAAAAGAAGCTACACTACATCCGTAATTCGAATCGATGGTATCAACCCTTTTTCCGGCGCCGTTGCCGGGGAAGCAATAGCTACCCTGGTGAAGTTATTAGGAACCTTGCTAGTTTTAATTCTTGTTTTTAATTTTGTTAGTTTACTTTCAACCTTTATTTGATAAACCAAATAAATTAGTTAGCCTTTAAATTCTTGCTTTTACTATTATAATTCTTTGTTTAAGGAAACCCAAAAACATAGGAAATATGGCAGAAAAGAAGCTTGGGGAGTTTGCTACTCCCAACAATGATTATTTGTGTACTCCTATTACTTAGCCAACAATTGTTGCTGATGACTATGAAATTAAGCCCCATTATTTAAGCTTGGTTCAACAGAATCAATTTTGAGGCTCTGCTGTTGAAGAGTAAGGTGTGCACTTGAATACTTTTACTGAAATATGTGATATGATGCGTATAAAAGACGTTGACCCCGATGCAGTCAAATTACGTCTATTTCCTTTCTCTCTTAGAGGAAGAGCAAAATAATGGTTGTTATCTTTGCCAAAAAATACTATTACATCATGGGTGGGATGTACTTCTTTATTTATGACTAAAATTTTCCCACCTGCAAAGACTATGCAACTCATATCTAATATTACTAGATTTAGACAGGAAGAGCGTGAACCACTAGCGCTTGCATGGGAGAGGATGAAAGAATGCTTAAGAAACTATCCTAGTCATGGGATGGAAGATTGGTTAATCCTCCATTTATTTTATAATGCTCTTAATCCTGTGTCTAAGTCTATGCTTGATACTGCAGCTGGAGGAACGTTTATGGGTAAACATATTACCGAAGCAAGGCAGCTGCTAGACAATATGCAAGACAACCATGCTCAATGGCATGTGGATAGATCAAACACGAAGAAGGTGAACTCCATCTCACCACAAGAAAATGAAGAACTTAATGCTAAGTTGGATGAGCTCATACTAGACGTGAAAGGTAAGGAAACCCAGGTAAGACCTATCCCTGAAACAAATATTGAAGAAATAGACTTCATAGCTCGTAATGATTATAACCCTGCTTGGAAGAAGAATTCTAATCCTATTTTTCAGAAACACTATTCTAGTCCTACAGGTAATCCTAATAATAATTTGGGAACTAGTAATGGTAGTCTCCAAGAAACACTTAAGTCTTTTATAGACTCACAAAATGAGCAAAACAATATCCTTGTTAGAATAATGGAGAACCATGTTGCTATGCTTGGTAAATTGTCTAACCAAGCCATTAGTTTGAGAAATGATTTGCAGGCCCTCCAAGAAAGAACGAGGATCGTTGAGGCACACATAGGTAAGATAACAGAGAGTCAAACTCTCATTCTAGCTAAATTTTCAGGTAAAGCTGAGCCCAGTCTTGTTGAAGAACTCAAAATGATGAGGATCCAAAGGGAGGAGCCTGAAGATCTTGATTATAGCAATGCCCATGCACCAAGCTATACCATCGAAGAAATCGTAAAGAGGATCAATGTCAAAATTCCGTTGAGTGAAGGTAACGATGAAGCCATGTATCAACACTTTGTTGATCAAGTAGCGATTAAGGTACGTGAGCTTGAAGAGGAATACAAGAAAATCGCTCAAAATTTACCTATTAAACTAGATGATATATTTGAGCCCACGATTAAAATTAAGATTGGGACTAATGAGATAGCTACACTTTGTGATCTAGGTGCAAGCGTCTCAACAATCCCAAATAGTCTTTTTAACAAGCTAAACCTTGGCTCTTTCAAAATCACAAAACTAAAACTATATCTTGCAGATTCCACTTATAAACAAGCTGTAGGAATTAAGGAGAACACTTTAGTTTACATTAAAGGTTGTCCTGCTCTGATTGACTTCATTATTATTGACATGCCTGAAGATACTATTGCTCCTATCATACTAGGCTATCCTTTCTTGAGAACTATAAAGACTTTAATTAACCTCCATGAAGGGAACGTGAAGCTGCAATTGCCTTCGCGGGGTCCTTTTGTTATCCATTTCCCCAGGAAAAAGAAAGCCAAACATGACGAGAAGGAGGCCATCACCTTGAAAGCCAACTACTTTGGAATGGGTGTTCTACTCACCTGGCCCAAGTGAGTAACGTCAAGGTCAAGCTATTGACCGTAAAAGAGCACTCCATGGGAGGCAACCCATGTTAAATAAAGGTTTGAGTTAAGTTTTACATTTTTGGTTTATGTTTATGTTTAATAAAGAGTGATAGAAAACTCCATTTGAGGAGAAGAAGTTCGGTAGTACATAAAATTCTGCTATATACATGCAGTTGTCGGTCTATAATTTTAACTATCAATTTTCTGTCATAAACAAGGTATATCACTAATTTACCGAATTTTTTTATGCATACATAGAGTTTAATGACCAACTATACAGCGGGAATAAAACTTCCGGCCGTATAGTTCCGGACGTACAGATATCTTTGCCATCAAATTTTTTTCTTTCATATGTACTAAGAGTTTAACGACCAACTATACGGCGGGAATAAAAATTCCAGTCGTATAGCTCCAGTTATATAGATATCGGTGCCTCCGTACAAATTCTTTTCTAATATACTGAGAGTTTAACGACCAACAATATGGCAGGAATAAATATTCCGGTCGTATAGTTCCAGTCGTATAGATATCGATGCCTTTGTATATTTTCTTTCCTAGGGACAGAAAGTTTGATGACCAACTATACGGTGGGAACATTTTGTTCCGGCCGTATAGTTGCGCCCGTATAGCTGCACCGCCAGGAGGAAACCCTAAATTTTTACAGAAGGCCAACTATACGGCGGGAACGCAATATTCCGGCTGTATAGTTGCGCCCGTATAGTTGCGTCCGACCACAAAAACGCCACGGGAAGGTACCTCCAACTCCAAAACTTCAATTGTTTTCCTCTCTTCTACCTCCAAACTCTCTCAAAACCTCAAGATATCTTCATCTCTACTCAATTTCGTTCGATTTCCTCGCACACAAGTGATCTACGGTATGTTTCTCCTCCAATCCTCCAATTACTTGTTGCAAATTCATCTTCGATCATTGTCATTATCAATCTAGGGTGAGACCTACTATGAACAAATTGCCATGATTTTCTTGCCTAGATTATTATTTTGGTGAGACTCTTTAGTATGCTATGATGAGGAATATGTTGTAGTTACTGTTGTTGGATCAAAAGGTTTTATTTTTGTATTTCTTCAATGTTTTAGATGATGAACACAAGGAGCCAAATTCATGCTCGTGCCACTACTGGTGCTTCTCGGGCTGTCGCTCAAGAACGCATGGGGATACGGTTCAGGGATGAGCCCCAACGTGGTCGCTTCAACAATATCAGGAACCGCGAAGTGAAGGCCACCAAGTGGGCTTGCCCCATTATATAGAACCAACTCGGTATTTCTGATGACTTTAATTTACTTTGCAATAGAGCTGGCCTGCAAAACTTTGTGTACAATGATGTGCCTACTTATCGCCGCTTAACCATTGAATTCATAAGTTTGTTGCAAAGCACCGTTAAACAATGGCAAGGAGAGGACACTATTTCTTTCTGACTTATGAACAACAACTGCACTTTAACATTAGATGAATGGTGTGAATACTTTAATTTGCCAAACAATGATGTTAATGCCTTACACGCATCCTTTACTGGATTAGAACCTACCCCTAAACAATACTATAATGGAATTAGTTTCACTACTAGAGTGAGCAAGGGGAAGAATATTCAACATCCTGCAATTCGCTATTTGTTCTATTTTATTGCTAACACCTTGCAGGCACGTAATGAGTTCACAAGACTCAACGAGGAGGACATCTTAGTCCTTGCAAAGGCTACTTACATCAACTGCGGCTTGTCACTCAATTTGGGCACCATCCTTGTGTGCTACTTGGAGCACCAAGCCTCCCAAAGCCAAGGACCAATCACAGGTGGAGGTGTCATCACCATGCTTGCCACTGCCCTAGGCATCGACCTAGGTGAGATGCAACCCGTGGTAGGTGAGCGACGTGTTGGTTTATCCACTTTGAAAGCTTGTGGAATGCTCACCAGGAGAGGTGGTGTTTATTACCTACATATTGCTGGAGCTGGGCGTCTCTACCCCGCTCCTATGCCTAATGGTCTCTTCTCTATCGAGGAGGGACGTTTGCTATATGACTTGCAGGTTGAGCAACACCAACCTGAGGGGAGATTCTGGAGGAGGATGAGGACCAAGAGGAAGAGCAAGAAGTTCCTTACCAAGAGGAGTAGTCACAAACCCGGTTTGCCACATACCAAGATTTCCAAGGACTTGGAGGGACTACGGAGAGGATGCATAGCCTCTCTTTGAACCTCCGAAAATCAACTAGTAACCTCTCAACACAATTTGTGAACTGGAGTAATGACTTTTTCCCGCCACCACAATGATTTGAAGGGCTTGCAAAATCCTAAGCTTGGGGAAATTTCCTCATGTATCTTTATTTCACGTTCATTTTCTTTTATTTATTTCGAGGTTGTGTTTTTATTTGAGTTTATAAGCACTCGTGTTGGTTTCCCCAACACTTTATTTTCTAGTTATTTCTATTTACTTTCGATATTTTCTAGCCGAGCTTTGCCGCCAATTTTCTATTCTTTAAATTCCCTCTCTTAAAAACCACAAAAAGATTTCTCCATTTTTCCTTATTTTCCCTCTTTCTTTTCTTTTCGCCTCGAGGTTCATATGTTTGCAAGAGAATGATCGACTTCGAGTTTCCAAGAAGCAAATAAAAAGAGGAAGAGAGAAGTGGAACCAAACATGAGAGGTATACCTTATGACTACCCACTTTTGAAGTTTGAGAAATCCATGCTTGTTAGTAAGTAAATGTTGAGATATTATATTCGTGGAGTGAGTCTTTGTATTATAGTAAGATTTTTGTTTGCATGGGTGTTTAGTTGGGTATGTTTTGTTCCAGCTCTGGTAATTAACCAAGTCTTTCCTAAAAATTGCTAAGCAATTGTAATAAGAAAAAGTCTCACAATTGAAGGCTTGGGTGTTGTAGTGCTTAGTATTGAAGGTTTATTTCTAGAGACACTCAACACCACTAAAAATGTTGATTGACTTGATAGCTCTCTTTAAAAGGATTTGTTCGATTGAATTAATGTTTAGCGGTTTTTGTGAGCATGCCAAAGTTTGACTTGTTAATCATAAGAATGATATAGCTTTATGCGTGTCAAACTTCATGGTATGCCAACAACTCCACTGGCATACGAACGATCTTCATGGAGGAAACTCCTAGATTTCGGCTATGAGTTGATTAAACACTTGTAGCAGCAATGCTATAGTTGGTAAAATTCTTGGCAATCCTGGGTAGCTGTAATCATGATGGAATCACTCCTTTGGCTGTTATGAGTAATCATTATGCAAAAGGAACAAAAACCTTAGTGATGCCACTAGTGTCCATCACAGCCCGATAAACTAATAAAAATCTTTGGCATGCTCTCAATTACTCAAGAACTGAAATTCTTGAAGGACAATGAATTGAAAAGTAGTGCTTGAAAATACTTGATTTATTGATGTGGGAGGATTGAGATACTTTAGTGTATATGCTTTTCATGACAACTCACACACTCTCATTTTACATGATTATACTTTATTGTTCAAAGGCAAGCCTAGGAGTTGATTACATGACATGGAATAAAGATTACTCATTTGAATCATCCATGTTAACAATAATTTTGTTGCACTATAAGGATGCATAAAACCCGTATGATATGCTTGCCATTACTCTATCTATGCTGAAGTTTTTCAGATTTATGAAGTGGAGGAAACATGAGACTACCAATCATGAGTAAGATCGCCATCTCATTATTTCAGTTTAAATGATGAGTTCCTTTTTGATATTGGTTTTCTTGCTTGAGGACAATCAAGTTTAAGCTTGGGGAGGTTGATGGCTCTGAAATATATCCATCTATGTCCACATTTAAACTGAATATTATTCATATTTTTTATGAAATATCTCTCTAAACCCTGCCACTAATGCCTAATATTCAAAAGGGTATGCAATCCTTTCTTTTTATATTTTTCCTGTGCAGATAATGTCGTTCGAGGATGGGAATCACTACATTAAAGTCAAAGATACGAGATTTCCAACAACCAGAAGAAACCAGGAGCCATAAAGCGGAGGCATACACTTTAACGACCGACTATACGACGGAGCAAAATTCTGGCCATATAGCTTTGGTCGTATAGTTGGCGCCATCACCATTAGGTCAAACAGAACAACTTTCGTGAAGGGACCCCTATATAAAGAAGCCTCGGGCGACGAGAAAACAAGCCAGACCCTCGCCAAAAGTGTCTGCCACAGATCTGCAGCCGCCTCCAGATCTCAAAACCCTTCTCCATCTCCATAGCCACATTCCTCCACGTGTAATAGTAGATCTCTTTTTTGATTGGCGACATTGTAAGACTATTGCTATCAATCTTATGATTTTCAATACATTGTTTGTGATTGTTGATCTCATCTCTATGTGTGAGTAATTCTCCTTGGGCTAAGGGCTTCGACCAAGCCATGTAGTGTTTGTGCATGTTATTTATCATAGATGGGATCATGTATTAGTTTGTATGACATGATGATTATTGTATCATCTCTTGCCTCAATCTAAGCACTTGTCAGGTACCCAATACCCCGAGGGTTGAGCCAGGTATATGGAGTATGAGTAATGACTGATCTGCAGGTTGGGAACCCCTGTGATAGAAGGGGTAGTATGGCTGTATGTGAGGGATTTACTTGGGATTAATGGTGACATCACTATGCATATCATTAGTTCTCTTTCTTCGATGGATGAGACTAGTAGGTTATTGCTATAAGAGGTTGCGGAGGCAATAGCAATTATGGATGCACTGCCCATATATAATTTATCTTGCTCTAACAAGTACATGCATACTTTATTTCTATCTTTTATTCCCATCAGATGTTTTGCACAGCTATAGGTGAAACCGAACGCCCTAGGCCCTCTCTCTCCATCATCGACAACAACAAAAAGACGCAAGCTATTGGTCTGGTAAAAATACAGAAGGAATTCTAAAACTCCCAAAGGTCCGTTAAAGTAACTTCACTACACATTCGCTTCCCGAGGATTCAATAACCTAGGTCTACTAGGGAAAAAGAAGCTACATTATATATGTAATCTGGAAAGAAGGTATCAGTACCCCACACCCCCCAGTACCACCCCTCCTGGCCAATCACTTTCCCCCTCCCCCTCTCATGTCCAAACATGGACATGGTTCATCATGAACCCCTCCTCATTGGGTTATATAGGCCAGAGGCCACTCCGCGCCTCCTTATTCCCCTCATTTACTCCCTCTGCTCCCCACTCACCCCCCTCAAAGCCCACTCCCTCTCGCCAGCTCTGCCTTGCCCGTGAGAAGAAGAACAAGGAGCGTTAGCCTACTCCCTCATTTCAAGCATAGCTCCTCTACCCCTCCGTTTCTTCTTCTACATGTTACCTAGTCGAGCTCCCGTCCTCCCCTGCATCCCTTCCCCACCTTTCTAGCTAGGTCCCTCCCAAGTGCTACTACGGTCGAGCTCGGAGCCGCCGCCCTCTACCCGACACAGGAACCACCTCCCAACACCAGAACCGACCTTGCTGCCTGTCAGTGAGGTTGTCGTCATGCACCACATCCCCTCCACCACTCCTCGATTCCTCCTCGGACCGCAGGTGAGCTCCGCGTGCCGCCCCGTTGCCCTAGGGTTTCTCCCGGGGGCGCATGTCTCAACAGAGACGATGGCCCAGCACCGTCGATCTTCCATAGATCCAACGATGGAAGAGGCCTCGCACCCCCTTCACCTCAACGAGTCGCTGACCAGTGGGCCCCGTGGCCAGTGTTCAAACGCCTCCCGCGCGCGCACCCCGGTCCGCTGGATGGGTCGGCCGTTTGCCACCTCGCCCATTCCCTTTCCAAATCCGACCCAGCTACCCTACCTTTTATTTATTCTTCTCCAGATCTGCCTGTAGGTTTAAATCAAAACAAAAATGATAAATGAATCTAAATGCCCAGATATAAATTTCCCTAACACTTGATTGAGTCCACCAACATGCAGTACCCTTGGTTAGCTCAGTTTAGGTATGGATTAATTATATTAAATCAAATGCCAGAAAGTATCTAAAACACTTCTTAATATCTCCAGGGAGTTTTACAACCCCAAATAAACCAAAAACCCCTTTGTACTGCAAGCTATCAATAATATCTCACATACCACCTTGGCCCTAGGTATTTTTGCTTCCTAGTTTGTCCTTGGAGAAATTAACAAAAACATACCAAATCTTCCTTTAGAAAATTCTCTAAGTCAAACCAAAACTGGTATCGACCTAACTCCAACTCCCAAAAGATATAAATCATCATATACTTCTAAACCTAGGAGATCACAATTTATTGAGCCATTTTTATTTATGGTGAATTAATCGTCTCTACCTAGGGTTATTTAGTAGAAAAATCCCCACAAGAGTTTAGAACTCCAAAAAGGGTAAATCACTTTTATACGGAGAGGTATTCAAGATATCTATCATGTGTCTTTGGATTCATATCAAAAAACCATGTATATTAAATCTGGTGAAAAAGACAATTACCTTCTAGAAATGACTTTGGGATTTTCCCAAGGCCATCCTGGTAAATATTTTGAGGTGATTCCAACTCTCAATGAATCAGTCCATCAAACCCTACTGAACCATCCAAGGAAATAAATTTTCGACCTACGGATCTTTTCTGGGGATTTATTCTCCTAAACTAGGGTGATTCCCACTAAAATAGTCATAACTAATTAAGGAAAATTGATAAAAATCATGAAACCACTTTTGTTGGCCTTGTTTTTGCAATACCTATCTGTTGGTATCATTTTTGTATACTGATATCATACAAGACCAAGCCTTTGTTCCAAATTCCTTTAATTAAGTGGATTTTCGCAAATAAATCCTAAAGGAAATTCCACAAAGACAATTTAAGTAAATCCAATTGATACTATCTCAATCTATCAACACCGACTGAAGTAAATAGAGTGTTGAATGTTTTTTTGCTGTATTGAAATGATGCTTGTATGCCTTGTGTTGATTGTGGCTCTGTTTGCTTGCATGTATCCTCTTTGACGACAATAGTTGCGATTATATCGAAGGCTAGAAAACGATTGTTATTAAAGGGTTATTATGGTATTCTAAGAAGAAGTCCAGGGACATATATTGCCAGTTTGTTGATCTCAGGAAAGCCACCTTGTTGCTCATAAGCCTTGTCCTACTGTTTTACTTATGCATGTTCTACCTACTATTTATGAAACTGCATTGTTTTATTATATGATGAGCTATATATGGTAGTTGCTTGGCTCCTCCAAACCATTACACATTTGTACTACTAAGTGCAAACCCCTTGATGACACCTACAATCCCTAGTATGGTAGATGGTGTATTACACCATACCCCTTTGGAGACCCTGATTTAGCTGAAGCAAAGCTATAGGATGGGAAGCCCCTGAAAAAGTCTTACTAAAATGTTTTATGGTAAAACCTTGGTGAGGTTTGACCTACCAAGAGAAGTTTAAGAAAGGAAAAAGGGGTTTTGTGTTACAAAATGCTGAAAGAAAGATGGAGGAAAAATGTTCACGAAAACGCACCCGGTTCTTTGCAGCTTTAGCTATAACAACTTAACCCGTGCAACCACATTACTCTGGAATGGGACATAGCTAGGCTTGATGTTTATTTACTCTGGTATAATATGCCTATAACTACTACAGGGGATTTCAAAAATCCTAGAGTGTGGGCCTTCTCCGGGTCTCTGTAATGTACTTCAGCACCTGGGGGAAGGAACTAAGGGTCTATTATGGGCCTCCACGCGTTACTATGAGCCCCTCATTGAAAGAGCACACTTTGTGCAGTGCAAAAAGCGCTCTGGTTGGCTTGTGAACTATATAGGGCATCCCGTTGTTGAGGGGAACAACTCTCATAGGGTAGGCACTTATATTGGAGTGGGCATCCAGAGAGCCTTGATTAGTTATTGGACCCACGATCCGTAGGTGATCAGGGGCATGGTAATCGGATGATGTGGGGAAAGTGTACATCCCTTGCCGAGTGTAAATCTATTCGAATAGCAATGTTTGTGGTTAAGGACGAATTGGACAAACTATTGTAGATTGGTGCTGGTTTTGATTTCAAAAAGGTTTTCGGAAAAGCCAAGGGATTTTGGAAATGTTTTGACCATGGGATGTTCAGAAAGGATACATGTTTTGACCATGGGATGGTCAGAAAGGAAGGACAAAGGTTGGCCATGGGATGACCTGAAGGAGGAACACAGGGGGGACCCAATCCTAGTGTTTTTCTAAAACTTTTCAAAAAGGGTTTCCAAAATCTTTCACAAAATCTTTCAACAAAGATATGTAGATGCTATATCTACAAGAGAAACTATTTTAGAAAATAACCCCCCTCTTGGAGCCCTCCTACTACCACAACCATACTGCATATCTTGTTGTTGTTAATATTATTATTATTATTATCATGAGGTGGTTTGCGAGTATATTCAAAGTACTCACTGGCATTGTCCCTGGCTATTAACTTGGTCAGATTCGGGAAGTACATGGAGAAGAAGGCGACGTTGATGACTATGTGAGCTAGGATGGTCTCCCAGTCAGTTGCCTGTAGGTTAAGGCATGGCTCGGGCTCTACGCTTTATGAAGTTCCGCTGATGATGATCGATGTAGCCATAATGGAGATAAGGTATGACATGTAGCCGCTTAAGTAATGGATGTTTACTTTGATACTTGTTGGTTATGTGCCATGACTAACTGATCATGGGATCGTGGTGTATGCATAACAGGGATTCTTAGAGGATTAATCCGAGGGCCCCACAAATACTTGAAGAGAGAGAGATGAATCTAGAGCTATGACTAAGGCTGATAGCAAAGACTTGGGAGATTATGCCGTGTCCAAGTTCTTCGTAGTAACATCAGTTCTTCATCCTATCTTGCACATAATTGTGATATCTAATCTCTCTTGCATGTCTGTCTGGTCTTTGGGATCTCCAGAGAGTCGTCTTGTAGCCCCATGGGTCAGGTCGATTGAGGTTAGGTTGTTTAGCGAGCTTCTAGATGTAGGCCTCTAGGTCATTGATCGCCATAGGTCATCATGGGTAGGAATCATAGGTTCAAGCCCATGTCGAGTACATGCGTGAGTCCATCCATCACCAACAGCTATGTCATTCATCGTGCGGTAAGCCATCTTCTTTTTTACCTCCTATTGTGTGCTTTCTTTGTCCTTTCGTGATTGTTGTCTAACTCTCTACATTTGTATTGTAGGTTTTTATATGAGGAGCTTCGATTATAGCATGCCTATTCTCTTTCTTCGGATGTAAATACATGACACCGGCTTGATTGACATTTTCTTGGCGATCGCATGGCCTTGTTGCCGTCGCTTCAGCTATCGACCATGTTTATATCTAGCACGACATGTACGTTTCAATTTACCTACATTCGTTCCTTTCAAGTTTTGAGGCCTACATTTTTTGTTTTAGCTTTCATGTCATCTCTTGATTTAGCTCTCAACGAGGTGACGATTAGAGTTTGCTTGCGTGTTGTGTCACCAACATCTACTGTCATCGCTTCTCTGTCATCACCGGCATGAGTCTTCCGATGTTTGTTGCGAGGTAGGTTCTCTTTGTCTACATGTAAGTTCTATTTTCTCATGTAGTTCTAATGCTTTCCCGAGTTTCCTTCACATTCAGCGTCTAATATCTATCTTTTTTTATTTCTCTTTATGGGAGATTGCATGTCCTCAGATGTGTTGGAAATGCCCTAGAGGAAAATTAATAAAGATGTTTAATTATCATATGTCATTACTTTGGAATAGATTTATACTATGCTATAAATGTATTAAGAGGAAATATTAATACACGTGTGGTATCTAAACAAAGCAAATCCCTAGTAGCCTCTATTCAACTAGCTCATTGGGCAACCGATGATCGAGGTTTCCCGATCATGGACATTTATGTCAATTGACAACGAGGTCACTTCATTAGATACATGATGTGATGGACACACACCCAACCATAGTATTACAATTAGATCTAGTCACAAGTTCAATATTGTGATATCTATTAAATCATAGTAACTCACTCCTTTGACCGTGAGATCATATTTAATCACTACCACTCAAGGCTGTTTTGACTACATCAACGGTCGCACAATAACAAGGTGATCATAAAGTTTTCTATCAGGTATTCCAAAGGGGTATGTTGAGGCGTATGCATCGAGATCAGGATTTTACCATCCGTGTCACGGATGGATACCCTAGGCCCACTCAGTGAAATTACATCTACCCGTTTGCAAACATGTGACTAGGTCACGGGATGTAATATCAGGGGACGAGTAAATGTGTTTATCAGTAACAAGATCGAACTAGGTATAGAGATACCAAAGATCAGGTCTTGCACAAACCAAGTATCATGAAGTAAATGGAATGATACTTGATGTTCAAGGTTCAAGCGGTCATGTTAATTCGTGGAATGCATGGGGGACATCATGGGTTTCCAGATCCCGCTGTTGGTCACTGATCGTGTATCAGTCATGTCTGGGTATTCCCGAACCATAAGGGTGGCAAGCTTAAGGGTAGATATGTTGGAGATATGCCCAAGAGGCAATAATAAAGTGGTTATTATTATATCTTTATGTTTATGATAAATGTTTACATCCCATGCTATAATTGTATTATTAGGAAACACCAATACTTGTGTGTTTTGTAAACATAAAAGGGTCCCTAGTAAGCCTCTTGTTGAACTAGCTTGTTGATTAATAGATGATCATGGTTTCCTGGTCATGGACATTGGATGTCATTAATAACAAGGTTATATCATTAGGAGAATGGTGTAATGTGCACACACCCATAGTAAGCGTAGCATAAGATCAAGTCATTAAGTTTGTTTGCTATAAGCTTTAAAATGCATAGTAACCTAATCCTTCGACCATGAGGTTGTGTTAATCACCATCACCGGATGGGTACTTTGATGACATCAAACACCGCTTCGTAACTGGGTGGTTATAAAGGTGTCATTGGGTATTCTAAAAGTATGTGTTGAAGCGCATGGACCAAGATTGGGATTTGTCCATCCATATGACGGATAGATATTCTCTGGGCCCTCTCGGTGGAATGTCATCTAATTAGCTTGCAAGCATGTGACTGGGCCACAAGGGATGACATAACATGGAACGAGTAAAGAGTACTTATCAGTAACGAGGTAGAACTAGGTATGGAGATACCGACGATCAAACCTCGGATAAGTAGAGTATCGCGTGACAAAGGGAATTGGTTTCGTATGTTAATGGTTCTATCGATCACGAAGTCATCGTTGAGTATGTGGGAGCCGTTATGGATCTCCAGATCCCGCTGATGGTTATTGATTGGAGAGGTGTCTCCATCATGTCTGCATATTCACGAACCGTAGGGTGACACACTTAAGGTTCGAAGTTGTTTTAAGTAGATATGGAATGTGCATTGGAGACCGAATGTTGTTCGGAGTCTCGGATTGGATCCGGGACATCACGAGGAGATCCGGAATTGTCCGGAGAATAAGATTCATATATTGGGGATCATTTTTTGAGTTAGGAAATGTTCCGAAGTATTTATATGAGGATTCTAGAAGGTTTCGGAATGTTCCGGAAGGTTCTGGAAGATTTCTTGGAGTTTGCTTGAAAACCAAGAAAGGATCAAAGGATTCCTTGTGGGGCAAGACAAGGAGTCGTGGGGGAGGAGGACTCCTCGCCCCCTCCCAATCCGCCGGCCAAGGAGGGAGGGGAGTCCTACTAGGACTCCCCCTCCCATGGCGCCTCCCTCCTTTAAATAGAGGGGTGGAGGCGCCACCCCCTGGCACCCCTCTACTACTCCAAACCCTAGCCGCCTCTCTCCTCCTCCTTTCGTCTGCTCAGGCTTAGGCGAAGCCCTGCAGAATTCTCTACTCCACCACCACCACCACCACGCCGTCGTGCTGCTGGGATTCCGTGGAGAAGATCTACTACCTCCGCTGCTCGCTGGAATGGGGAGAGGAAGGTCTGCTTCGACTCCGCACGTGTGACCGACTGCGGAAGCGCTGCCGGAACGCGGCGCCAGAAGGATCGTCCACTCGATCTTGAGATCGGCAAGTGATCGACTACATCAACCACGAGATCCAATCTCGTAACGCTTTCAGATCTACAAGGGTTAGTACAGATCTATCTCATTGCACATGTCTATAGATTAGATCTTGGCTTTTATCTAGATTAGATCTGTGTTTTGTTCGTTCTTGCGGTAGAATTTTTTTGTTTTCCATGCTACGAACCCATCAGTGGTATCAGAGCCGTATCTATGCGTAGATCTGTTGCACGAGTAGAACACAATGGTTTTGTGGGCGTTGGTGCTCGTGCCGTCTTTTGCTTTGTGTACTTTGCATCTTGCGGCATGGTGGGATGAAGCGGCTCGGGCTAAACTTACATGTCATCGCACATGAGACTTGCTCCACGCTTGACGTGTAACTTGCTTTGCACAAGTGGCTTTGCGGGTGTCTGTCTCTCCCACCATAGTATAGATCCAATTTACACTTTGCAACTTGAAAGCACTTGTATCGACGTTGTGGTTCATGTTCGTAGGTAAGATCTGTTCTTATTCGAAAGACCCAAGCCACGTAAAACATGCAAAGAAAATTAGAGGCGTCTAACTTGTTTTTGCAGGGGTTTTGTGATGTGATATGGCCATCATGTGATTGTGATTATATTTGATGTATGCAATGATCCTTGTTGTAATATGGCAACCGGCAGGAGCCTAATGGTTGTCTTTAATTTTGTTAAGACCTGCGTGTCTATTCATCTTGTAATAGCTTTATTCCAAGTAGTTGTAATAGTTGCTAGTGATGATGGACAACCATGAAGTGGCGCCACTGACCTTGACGCAATGCTAGTGATGATGGAGATCATGTTCGTGCTTTGAAGATGGAGATCAAAGGCGCAAGAAGAAAGGGCCATATCATATCACACTAATTATGAATTGCCTGTGATGTTAATCCTTTATGCATCTTGTATTGCTTAGATCGCGACAGTAGCATTATAAGATGATCCCTCTCACTAAATATCAAGTAATAAAGTGTTCGTCCTTAGTTGGCACCATTGCTAAGACTCGTCGTTTCGAAGCATCTCGTGATGATCGGGTGTGATAGACTCTACGTGTGCATACAACGGGTGCAAGCCAGATTTGCACATGCGGAAACTAAGGTTAACCTTGACGAGCCTAGCATGTATAGACATGGTCTCGGAACACGGAATACCGAAAGGTAAAGCATGAGTCATATGGATGATATGATGAACATGTTGATTGTTCGCCTTTAAAGCTACATCATCTCACGTGATGATCGGACTTGGTGTAGTGGATTTGGTTCGTGTAATCACTAAAACAACTCGAGGGATGTTGTTTTGAGTGGGAGTTCATTTGTAATTTGGATTAGTCAAACTCAATTTATCATAAACACAATCAAAGTGAATTTGCATAGTTTGTTGTAGTCATTGGCATCCATTCATCACCTTAGGCTTAGTTACAGTTGAGATAGTGGAACTATAGAAATTCTGGATATTTACTCTACGAACTGGTATCGTATTGTTTTGAATGTCAATTTAAAGTTTATAAGTCCTATTGCAAACTTTCAGCAAACTCTATTTACTCCATGAAGTTTAATAAATAGTATTAAATCAAGAGTAACAATTCCAGTGTTAGTATCTAATGTATCATGTTTGCCTCCATGATTCTTGATACTCAAAAGATTGTTTTTAATATCAAGTTTATCTAAGAGCTGAAAGCAATGTTTCAGAAACCATCATATGTGAAAGGTATTGCGATATCTAAAACAATGTGTTGGTTACAACATGATAGAGTATACGTCCTCGTATTTGATGAGAATTTGTGAAGGTTGGAGACGCTAGTCGTCCTAATCCTCCAAAAGGTTTTGAAAAAGAAACATTATACTCGCAATTCACCTTTATAAGCTATAGCAGCTTGATCATGAAAGTTGTCATGATAAGGATGAATAGAAGATGTAAGTAAAATTTTTACTACACTAAAAGATTACTAAAGAATGGATTTTTGAAAAGAGCACCAAACATTTGATGATGGTGATCCACCTCAAAGTGCAAGTCCAAAGGTATTAGTAGTTGACTATATATGCTTTGTACCACGTGTCATGTTGATGACACCACTATTGATGTTGATAGATTCTTTTAAAAGAAAAGGAATTGCTGAAAGAGAATCTATAAAATATTTGGCAGAAAATAAAAGGTTGGAGATGTCCAACTTAGGCATATAGAAGATATACATGTTATGGTTGTATTCCTTGCTTGTTAAACAATGTGGTTCTTAGGTATTGGATACCGAATTGTTTGGTATGAAATGTCATACAGGACAACACAATTCATGAACTGCAATGGCCTAAGTAACTAGCAAGAGAATATGTGATGATGTTCATCGAAAACAAACAAAGGGTTGTTGTGTTGCTCGTTAACATCAAAGCTTGCCTTCAAGATTTGTTTCAATAATTGTTATTTTGATCAGGTATTATGACGACAAAAGGTTGTTCAAATAATTACCGTATTCCATAATAGATGGATGATATACAAGTCTGGTTGGAGAAATAACGACCATAAAACTAATGCTAAAATATCGCAAGACAAATGATTGAAAGATCACTTGCGAAGTGACATCGCCGTTTAAATTATATTGAAAGGGATACATGAAGAAACTCCATGTTGATGGATTTTTGGAGTCTTTGATTTGGATCAAATGATGCTTGTGATACTTTCCTGGAGATAATTAAAACTCCGTTCATAGGCCAAAAGAGGAACGGACGGCTAACTGATTGGATTTGTACATATTGATGTATATAGTCCATTATGTGTAGTCGTGGGCGATGGATTTCAACTTCATATGCTTTCTCCGAAGATTTGAGTGAGTATATGTATATACTTACTCAATAAGGAAGAAGTATGAAACATTTGAAAAATGTTCAAAGACTTTCAAGATGAAGTAGAAAATCATTGTAACAAGAAAATAAAAGAGTTTATGATTGGATCATAAAGAAAGATGTTTGAGTTACAAGTTTAGCAAAACATCTAAGATTTGAGGAATCGTTCCATGGATTTGCATTTCCCAAAACACCATAGGATTATGGAGTGTTCAAGATATGTAATGAAACCTTGTTTGACATGGTAAGATCAAAGGTATCATTTATAAAAATGCCATTATATATTAAAGATTAAAGCTTTAGTGACTACTGCTTTTACACTTAAAAGAGCTCCATCGTGATCCATTGAAATGACACCATATAAGTCATGGTTTGGGATAAAACCCAGGTTGTCCTTTCTTAAATTTTTGGTATGCTAGGCATAAGTAAAATTTTTACAACCAAAGTCGGATAAAGCACATCTTTGTAGGTTATTCTAAAGAATTTGTTGGGAATTTGTCCATAATGCCGAGGACAAAAGAGTTTGTCGCTTGGAACGTCAAGTTTCTTGAGAAGGAATTTTTCGTGAAAAGTTAAGTGGGAGGACAATAGAACTTTGATAAGGTTGTTGAACCTTAGCTATATGTGCTAAGTAGCGCAGCGCCGGAAAGTGTCCCGGTGGCGGCCACAATTCTCATGGCTCTCGTGATTACAAAAGGTGTGATCTCGGAGATTAGAGTTCCTATAGAACCGTGTGGGTCGGTAAGAATCAAATAGTATGATTTGATAAGCAAGTCGTTATTGTTTTGACAATGATGAACCGACTACATGCAAAGAAGCGATGATGGGCCCTGACTCCATAAAATGACTAGAAGTCAAGGAATCCGTGATAGTATCCATACACGAGAAATCAAGTTTCTGAACTTAGAAGACCCTCCGGACAGGCGTGAAGCCTATCGGTCGTGTTTGGATCTATAAAGAAATAGACATGGATGTTTCAAATCTATGAAATATTCGACATGTCGGAAAGAGTTTATGACAATGTTCAAGGAATTGACTATGATAAGATTTGATCTTTCATAGCGATATTTAGTCTGGACGGATTAATGTAGCAACCACTACATATATTTTGGTATATGGTAGTTGAACAAACAAAACAAGTTCTTCTAATAGAATGGTTACCTAGGACGTGTACATGACACGATCCAAAGGGTTTTGTTAATTCAAAGGATGCTAAAAGAGTATGCAAAACTTCAATGGTTGAAGTGAGCATCGCGGAGTTGGAATCTTCAGAGACGATGAAGATGTTTGCATTTTGCAAGAAATTAAGTGGGAGCGCTAAGACATATTTCTAATACATTATGTGAAAGACATATTGTTGATTAGAAATAATGTATCTTTTATTGACACAGGTTAAGAATTTCATTTCGATGAAAGACTTAGGCATAACTCAAGCATCAATGCCTATATGGATAGATTGAGGCGCTAATATGATTTTGCCAAATGTACATAGATAAGATGTTGAAAGAGTTCAATATGGAAACAACAACAAAGGTTCTTGACGCACGGAAAGGACTGAATCAAGATTCAAGTGTGTTGACACGAGATTCAAGTGTTTTGACACTTGGTGAAATCACAAGAATATTTTGATCAATCATTCTTTGAGATGTACACATCCAGATATGTCCTATGCTCTAAATGTTATGAGCATATACCAGAATGATTCATAAGATGATCATTGGACAATAGTAAAGATATTCTTATGAGCTTTGGAAGAACTAAGAATATATCATGTATAAGTGACAAATAGTTAAAGGTAGTTCATTGTAAAGTGTTACATTGATACTAGTTTTGTCACAAGATAAAAATTAAATTTATCTCAATTTAGACTATGGGTGGCACAATATAATGGAAAGGATGTTCCATGATGGATTTGGATGAGTTCCAAAGTTGAGATATTGTGACGGATACTACAACAAAAGGCTAAGTATATAACTGCTATAGTAGCAGCAAAGGAGGGCATTTGTGTTAAGTAGTTTGTTATCAAACTAGGCGTGGTTCATAGCGGGATAATACTATGAAGATACATTGTACGACAATTGTATCAACATGATTTAATCCCAAGGAACTAAAGGTCTCACCAAAGGACCAAATTTATACAATGCCATCTCATTGGAGAATGAGTAATGCGTAGAGACGCAAGGACACGCAAATACACACGGACCTGGAAGTGTCAGATCCGAAGATTATGTTTACCACTAGCAATAGTGTCTATACAAAACCAGAAAGCCATAGGTGTTGAATGCACAAGTTTTTTTAACTAGATTATTGACTCTAGTGCAAGTGGGAGACTGTTGGAGATATGCCCAAGAGGCAATAATAAAGTGGTTATTATTATATCTTTATGTTTATGATAAATGTTTACATCCCATGCTATATTTGTATTATTAGGAAACACTAATACTTGTGTGTTTTGTAAACATAAAAAGGTCCCTAGTAAGCCTCTTGTTGAACTAGCTTGTTGATTACTAGATGATCATGGTTTCCTGGTCATGGACATTGGATGTCATTAATAACAAGGTTATATCATTAGGAGAATGGTGTAATGGACACACACCCATAGTAAGCGTAGCATAAGATCAAGTCATTAAGTTCGTTTGCTATAAGCTTTAAAATGCATAGTAACCTAATCCTTCGACCATGAGGTTGTGTTAATCACCATCACCAGATGGGTACTTTGATGACATCAAACACCGCTTCGTAACTGGGTGGTTATAAAGGTGTCATTGGGTATTCTGAAAGTATGTGTTGAAACGCATGGACCAAGATTGGGATTTGTCCATCCATATGACGGATAGATATGCTGTGGGCCCTCTCGGTGGAATGTCATCTAATTAGCTTGCAAGCATGTGACTGGGTCACAAGGGATGACATAACATGGAACGAGTAAAGAGTACTTATCAATAACGAGGTAGAACTAGGTATGGAGATACCGATGATCAAACCTCGGATAAGTAGAGTATCGCGTGACAAAGGGAATTGGTTTCGTATGTTAATGGTTCTATCGATCACGAAGTCATCGTTGAGTATCTGGCAGCCATTATGGATCTCCAGATCCCGCTGATGGTTATTGATCGGAGAGGTGTCTCCATCATGTCTGCATATTCACGAACCATAGGGTGACACACTTAAGGTTCGAAGTTGTTTTAAGTAGATATGGAATGTGCGTTGGAGACCGAATGTTGTTCGGAGTCTCGGATTGGATCCGGGACATCACGAGGAGATCCGGAATTGTCCGGAGAATAAGATTCATATATTGGGGATCATTTTCTGAGTTAGAAAATGTTCCGGTGTATTTATATGAGGATTCTAGAAGGTTTCGGAATGTTCCGGAAGGTTTTGGAAGATTTCTTGGAGTTTGCTTGAAAACCAAGAAAGGATCAAAGGAGTCCTTGTGGGGCAAGACAAGGAGTCGTGGGGGAGGAGGACTCCTCCCCCCCCTCCCAATCCGCCAGCCAAGGAGGGAGGGGAGTCCTACTAGGACTCCCCCTCCCATGGCGCCTCCCTCCTTTAAATAGAGGGGTGGAGGCGCCACCCCCTGGCACCCCTCCACTACTCCAAACCCTAGCCGCCTCTCTCCTCCTCCTTTCTTCTGCTCAGGCTTAGGCGAAGCCCTGCAGAATTCTCTACTCCACCACCACCACCACGCCGTCGTGCTGCTGGGATTCCGTGGAGAAGATCTACTACCTCCTTTGCTCGCTAGAACGGGGAGAGGAAGGTCTGCTTCGACTCCGCACGTGTGACCGACTGCGGAAGCGCTGCCGGAACGCGGCGCCGGAAGGATCGTCCACTCGATCTTAAGATCGGCAAGTGATCGACTACATCAACCACGAGATCCAATCTCGTAATGCTTTCGGATCTACAAGGGTTAGTACAGATCTATCTCGTTGCACATGTCTATAGATTAGATCTTGGCTTTTATCTAGATTAGATCTGGGTTTTGTTCGTTCTTGCGGTAGAAATTTTTTTGTTTTGCATGCTACGAACCAATCAAGATAATGATTAGGGATTTATCCTAGATCGTTGGAGAAAAGAGAGAGAACATTGGAATTGTACTAGGATGGTACCGGAAAGGTTCCGGGGAAATACGAAGGTGATCGGAGGGTTCTAAAAGGTGTTTCGGAGTGATAGGAACTAAATTATATGTATTTAATATTTATTAAGTCAATTGATATTATAATTATATATTTAATTGGATTTATGGGCCAGCCCACATAATTGGGCCTCACCTGAAGGGAGGCCCAAGAAGGGGCCATGCGCCCAAGGAGGAGACCAAGCTGGTTGGCTGCAACAAGGGGTGTAGCATACCAATTGTCTAACAATTGTAATGCTATATGGTTTATTCTATATATTGTTACTTCCTACATATCATTATTGCATCATCATAATATCATGCTCGTGTCATCATGCCACATTGCATTTGAGCATCATATTAAAACCCCTATTCATTTGGTTCTTCTGTTCATAATGCATTTTGCCTTATTAATTATATTTGTGTCTTCATATATTGTAGTTGGTTCTTGATATATTGTTTAATGTCCAAGTTGAGTTGGGGCATATCTATTCTAAATCCCACCATGTTTCTTTTGGCTCCATCTAAATTCCACCATCCCAAATAATATGAGCATTTGTATTTTCTTTGGTATTTAATTCTATCTCATAAACCTTTGGTATGGATCCATTTCTTTTATGCATGCTTCCAACCTTGTTACCATGTTGTTTTCACAATATGGAGATGGGAGCCACATGGCCACCTTTGCATGTTATGTGTGTAGTGCTCTCTCCAACTTGCCATATGGTCTTACTTGAACTAAGGTTATGTTTGAATGTATGGTGGATATATGAAATTATAGTGGTGTTGACATGGGTTACAGGTACTTGAGCTTGGCATATACGGTCTAGATACGGTAGAATCCCACGGCGTTGCCAAGGCCCAATGAAGGATTTGGGTGACCCACGTACTCTTCGATTGCTTGCAACGCAAGAAGAAGCTTAAAGATAGAAAGTTCAAAGGGATGAACCCTAATCTGTAACCGACTCGACCTGCTACCCGAGACCTAGCCTATCTATATAAAGGCTAGGAGGGGCAGCGAGGAGGACAATCACAACCCTAGTTTCCACAACCATCGCCAGATTGCATCTATGCACCCCTGTAATCTTCGATTCCTTCGATAATTCCAAGAGCAGACAAGCAGGAGTATGGACCTCTACGAGGCCTGAACCTGGGTAAAACTTGCGTCCCTGTGTGCATGTTTGCTAGCCGACTAATGCCTCCAGTGCTCCTTCCTTCCCCAAAACCCAAGTCCATAACAATGGGCATTTGCGAGTTAAACCCCTCTCAATTGGCGTCGTCTGTGGGAATTGGGAGTGCTGATGTAGCGGCTTCTTCGGCCCCATCAACCACGATCTACAACTCTGCAAGATCGGAGACTCGACAGCTCTTCAGTGCTTTCGAGTTCACCGTCCATACACCAGCCACTCGCCCGACTTTCGAGTCAGTGGGCGACGGGATCAGCCTGGCAATCGGGAGCTTCCGCTTCTAGATCGGTCAATTAGGCATGCTTCGCCTGCCCGACCAGCCGACAGCCCCCGTGATTGCCCCAACATCGTGGTTCTTGCCATCAATCGGCACCCTCAGCAAGCTCAACAGCCCGGCAACAGCTAGGAGCACGGATAGTGACAGCAGTCGCGGATCCGATCTGGGTGACCTAGCCATGGTGATGACCTAGCTCAACAGCTCTGCAGGGTAATCCTCTAACCCCAAAGTCATCGCAGGACATGGTGATGGGCTACCATTGGTTACTCAAGGAGGAATTCAAGTGCCAACAACAAGTAATCACGCAACTCGAGGTGTGTAGAAAGGCGGCGGACAAGTCGAGCCTTCGACGAGCTGGGCTCTCCTCCCACGAAGGATCCTCCTCCAAAGGCAACGAGTACCTGGCCAACAAAAGACGATCTCCACTGGCCCACCTCAATGAGCAAGAGCGCGTAGAGGCCGCAAAAGTCCTCGACTTTAGTTCTATGACAGTGGATACACAAGGCAACATGCTCCCGAAGACACCGCAAGGTGCGGTGACAACGGCTACCATGTACCTCCTAAAAAACCAGCCACTGGCTAGAGATCCGCGAGCTGCCATGCACCGATCTACGATCGTGGGCTTGGGGCTAATCAAGACCTCCCTCGACAAAGAACGAACACCAGAGCCAAAGAAAAGCAAGGCTCTGGCAAAACAGTACTCCTCGCCCTCGTCAAGCGATGAAAGCCACGACCTGTCTTGGCATCACTGCTCACGGCGGCACGATCGCGACTACGACGCACGTGATGACATCACGCAGCACAAAGTCGACAAAATGCGCGCTAGACACGCTCGTTCGACTAACTCGGAGGACAAGGATGTGGAACTCTGCGGCGCCAGATACTTCAGCAGAGCCATCAGGCAGAAGCGAATGCCTAAAGGGTTCAAACTCCCATCGGAGAACCCAAAATTCGACGGCCTACAGGACCCAAAGATCTGGCTGGAAGATCACATCCTCCGTCAGGCTCCACGGCGGGAGTCGAAGCACAGCCATGCAATGCCTGCAGCTGCAGCTACAGGGCGAGCTCATTAGTGGCTCAACAATCTCCCTCACGGATCCATTCGCAGCTAGGAAGAGCTGGTCTACAGCTTTGTGCGCAACTTCAAGAGCACTTACAAAAGGCCCACAACAATCGAAGAACTAAGAGGCTGCCACCAGAGGTCCGGCGAGTCACTGCGCTCGTACATCCAAAGGTGGTTGATGGCTCAGTGTCGGCGCCAGGAAAATGCTGGTGCGATGTTGATGTAGAGATCGTTGGGAACCCCAAGAGGAAGGTATGATGAGCACAACAGCAAGTTTCCCTCAGTTATGAAACCAAGGTTTAATTGAACCAGTAGGAGCAAGGAAACACCCCAAAGGTGTTGCTAGCTAAGCCTTGGCAGGGCGCACTACCAGTGGTAGTAGCAATGTGGAGACCTGCACAACACAACCACAAAACTTTGTCCCCAACTTGCGACGAGATTGTCAATCTCACCGTGTTTTGCTGAAAACAAAGGATTAAACGTATTGAATGGAAAGAAGTAATAGTTTGCAGAAAGTAAACATAAAGCAGTAAAAGTTTTTAGATTGTATGTAAAAGAAAAGGACCGGGATCCATAGTTCACTAGTGGTGGCTCTCCTTAGATAGATAACATGCTGGGTGAACAAATTACAGCGGGGCAATTGACAAACATCGAGAAAGCAATACATGCATATACTAATCATCTTGACTCCTTTGAGACTTGATTGGGCATTACAACATTATGCATAGACCGCCATCCAACTGCATCTATGACTAATAATCCACCTTCAGGTTATCATCGGAACCCCCTCCAGTATTAAGTTGTAAGCAACAGATTATTGCTTTACGAACTGCGTGTAAAGTAAACAATACGATTGTTCTACAAACAAAGGATTGTTGTTTTCTCCCTAGTAGCAACAACACATCTAGTACCTTGGAGATTTCTGTCACTTCCCCAGATTACCAGAGGCATGAACCCACTATCAAGCATAAATACTAACTCTTGGAGTTGCTAGCATCTACTTGGCCAAGATAGCTACTAACAACGGAAAGCATGCAAGATCAAAAATAACAAAGACATGATAGAATCAATAATCAATCTAAAATAGCATCTCAATATCCATCGGATTCCCGCAAACACAACATGCAGAATTACAAATAGATGATCTTGATCATGAACGGAGCTCACAAGATCTAGACATGAAAGCACAAAGGAGGAGAACCAGCCATGTAGCTACTACATGGATCTGTAGTCCAAGGATGAACTACTCACGCATCACACCGGAGGCTTGCATGGTGATGAAGTAGGCCTCTAGGGTGAAATCACCTCTCTGGTAGGGTGCCGGGAAGAGCTTCAGATCCCTCCCGATCTAGGGATGGAGATGACGGCGGCTACAGACTCTTTCGTGGATTTTTGATCGGGTACTTAGGGTTTTCGTCCCGAGGGCGTCTTATAGGCGGAAGGGGAGGCCGAGGGGGTGCCGGAGGCGGCCACACCACCCCCTGGCGTGGGCCAGGCTGGGCCGCACGGCCAGGTGGTGTGGTGGCCCCTGGACCCTCTCCGTCTCGTACTCTGGCATCTGATGACTTCCGGAAAAATAGGCACTTTGGCTTTTGTCCCGTCCAATTCTGAGACTATTCATTTTCTGACTTTCCTGGAACCAAAAACAGCAGAAAACAGGAAGCTGGCACTGTGGCTCTTGTTAATAGGTTAGTCCAAGAAATCATATGAAAAGTACTCCAAAGTGTGGACAAAACACAAGAAAGTGGATAAAACCAAGCATGGAACATCAAAAATTATAGATACATTTGCAATGTATTAGTGGTCCATCATCAAGAACTCCATAGAAAACATCTCGGAGGACCGCGCAATCGACGCGTTCAATGGCGGTGTTCGCCGTATAGAGCTCAGGGAGGAGCTGGGCCGCTCGAAGCCCAAAACGATAGACCACCTGATGGAAATCGCGAATCAGTGGGCAAACGGAGAAGACTCGGTGAAAAACCGCACCTACTCCGATGATGACGATGACCTTGGGCGCATACGCGACCACCGAGGAAAACATCGAATGTGCGTCTACGAAGACCGCGACGAGGTCAACATGGTCGCGGCTGGCTACGCCGACAAACATGACGACAACTGCAACAGCAGATATCGCATCGGAGGATACCGCGACGCTAGGAAAACCACGCAAGTGTGGTAATGCCGCACTTGCGAAGAGGCACCCACAACCTCCATCCATGACAAATTGTCTGGGCCATGCAACGTGCACTTCTACATCGACAAGCACGACAGCAAGAAAATGTCTAGTCACCTCCTAAAGGAGTGTCGCAAGTTCCTCAAGCTCCAAGAAGGCCTAGCATAGATGAATCGCGACGCGATCAATCGAGACTACAGGGCCGCCCCAGGCGCTGTAGCACATGGAGCTCCTCCACCACCACCTGGACCTCCACCACATGCGGCTGCGCCAGTCCAACAGCATGGAAGCGAACCATTCCCCCGACTTGTGGGCAACATGGGAATGATCCAAAAAGGGCGCCCCTCCAATCGCATGCAGAAGGCCATCACTCGCCAAGTCAACTTGGTGATAAATTCTCCACCCTCCACCACTGAGTACCTCAGTGGAAGCGAGTCCTGCATCACTTTCGACAAGCGCGACCACCCACTCCAAGTTCCTCGTCTAGGCCATTGTCCCCTCGTACTCGAGGCACAGATCGAGGGCTTCGCTATGAGTCACGTCTTCATGGACGGTGGAAGTGGCCTTAATCTCATGTTCGCAAGTACCTTGCGAGCAATGCGGATCCCGCTAACGTGCCTGGAGGTGTCAGACACGACGTTCCACGGCATGGTCCTAGTAAAGGGAGTGTACCACCTAGGCAAAATCAACCTCGACGTCATCTTCGGCATGCCGCAAAATTATTGGTGAGAACGCATCGACTCTGAAGTCGTCGACTGGCCCTCACAGTACCACTACATCCTCGGATGTGTCGCGTTCGCGAGGTTCATAGCGGTGCCACACTACGCCTATCTGCAGATGAAGATGCTAGGACCAAAAGGCGTCATCACGATCAATGGAAACTTCGAGAGGTCCGACAGCTCTGATAGGGAATTCAACAGAATCTCCCAGTCCTTCGGCATGCATGAGGAACTCGCCAAACTGAAGGAGTCGACAGACAACAGTCTGCCTCCCCTGAGCAGGCCAAGTTCACCCGATCTGTCCTTCGACTCGTTGGTGCACACAAAGAAAGTCTAGGTCCACCCAACGGACCCGACCAAGACAGCCCTCATCGCCAACAACTTGAGTTCCACATAGGAACTCGCGCTCGTCGAATTCCCTCGTGAGCACTAGGAAATCTTTGTCTGGTGTCCAGCGGACATGCCAGGAGTTCTCAGGGAATTTGTCAAGCACTCACTCAACGTAAATTCAGACGCAAGGCCAGTCAAACAGACAATACAGCGACTGTCTGAACCAAGAGAAAAAGCATTCGGAATGGAGATCAACAAACTCCTCAACACAAATTTCATACGCGAGATCAAGGAAAGCACCTAGCTCGCTAACACAGTGCTTGTGCCTAAAAAAGACACGGATATGCTGTGGATGTGTGTGGACTTCACCTCCTTGAATAAACACTGCCCAAAGGATCACTTCCTATTGCCACAGATCAATCAAATAATCGACTCCACTACAGGATGCGAGCGCCTCTGCTTCCTCGACGCATACTCAGGCTACAACTAGATTCGAATGAAGGAGGAAGACCAGGAGAAAACGGCGTTTACAACGCCCTTCGGTGTGTTCTGCTACAACACAATGCCTTTCGGCCTGAAAAATGCAGGAGCCACCTATCAGCGGTGCATGCAGGCTTGCCTCAATAACCAACTTGGTCGCAATATTCAAGTCTACATTGACGACATCGTCATCAAAACCATGGAGGAGGCCACGTTAATCGACGATCTCTGCGAGACCTTCACTAACCTCGATCGCTATCGGATTAAGCTCAATCCGGACAAATGCGCCTTCGGCGTAACATCTAGGCAAGTACTCAGGTATCTCATCTCCGCGAGGGGGATCGAAGCAAATCCGAAGAAAATAAAGGCCATACTGGCCATGGAGAAGCTGAAGAACGTAAAAGGCGTCCAACAGCTGGTCGGGCAAATCATGGCACTCAGTCGATTCATCAGTCGAATGGGTGTAAAATGCACTGCCTTTCTACCAACTCCTCCGCAAGGCTAACAAGTTTGAATGGACAAACGAGGCGCAAGAAACATTCAAAGACCTCAAGCGTCTACTATCCACCTTGCCAGTACTGGTGATGCCTCGCGAAAAGGAACCGCTACTGATCTACATCGCCGCCACCAACCAGGTGGTCAGCATGATGCTCGTGGTGGAACGAGCCAAAGAAAATAAAGTCCACGGGGTCCAGCGCCTAGTATATTACCTCGGCGAGCTGCTCACGCCAACAAAGCAGCGGTACCCGCACTACCAGAAGTTGGCGTATGGCGTCTTCATGACAGCCAGGCGACTGCGTCACTACTTCCAGGAGCACTCAATCGTGGTGGTAAACGACGCCCCGCTCGGGCACATACTCAATAATCCTGATGCCACCGGACGAGTCACGCTCTGGGGCATAGAGCTATCGCCACGCGACATTACATACGAGAAGCGCGACGCGATCAAGTTGCAAGTTCTCCCGGATTTTCTCGTGCACTGGATGGAGAACCAGCTCCCCGACAAACCAGACATGTCCTACCTATGGAAAATGCACTTCGACGGATCCAAGCGAAAGGACGGAGCTGGCGCAGGTGTGATACTGACATCGCCCCAAGGAGACAAGATGAAATATGTTCTTTGAATGCAGTTCACAACCTCCAATAACGAAGCCGAGTACGAAGCCTTAATCCACGGGATGCCGATGGCGAAAGCTTGCGGCACCAAGAGGCTCATCATCTACGGCGACTGCAAACTGGTGGTCAACCAAACGATGCACGAGTGCGACGCACTGAGCGACAACATGATCTCCTATCGCGATCTCTACGACACACTGGAGGGATACTTCGACGGCTGTGAGCTGCAGCACGTAGGCCGCGAAAGCAACGAAGAGGCGGATACACTCGCCAACATTGGCTCCACCTGCGCCCCCATACCACCTAGGGTATTCCTCGAGCGCATCTGTGAGTGCTCCATCAAGCAAAAGGCTCCAGCGAAAAAACCAAGTACGTCAGCGGACTCGGGGGCTACACCACCCAACGAGGCAATGGCACTCGAAGACATGGAGCTTGATACGGGACTCGAAGGACCAATGGAGGTCATGATGATCGAACCATCCTGGACATAGCCATGCATTACATACATGCTTAGCAAAAGGCTGCCAGATGACCCGACTGATGCGCGACACATCATGCGACGCTCCAAGGCATTCGCCCTCATCAACGGCGAACTATACAAGCGCAACATTATAGGGGTACTTCAACGGTGCGTCTCCAACGGTGACGGAAAGGGCCGTCCTCCTCGACATACATGAAGGCACCTGCGGGCATCACGCTGGCAGTCGCGCCCTCATTTCCAAAGCTCTGCGAGCTGGATTCTACTGGCCCACAGCCATGCGCGATGCTAAGGACATCGTCCAGCGCTGCAATGCTTGCCAGCGATTCACGGATAAACCTCACGCACCTGGCGTGGAACTCAGGCCAATACCATTGGCTTTCCCGTTCGCACAATGGGGACTTGGCATGGTCGGCAAGCTCCCAAGGTCCTCACGAGGAGGTTACGTCTACCTCTTAGTCATGGTCGACAAGTTCACCAAGTGGACCCAAGCGATGCCAGTGACAAATCAATCAGGAGCCAGCGCTATCAAATTCTTCGAGTCCATTGTCTACCGTTTTGGAGTGCCACACAACATCATCACGGACAATGGGACAAACTTCACCTCCAAGGAGTTCCAGGAATTCTGCAAAAACCTGGGAATCAACATAAGCTACGCCTCGGTAGCTCACCCGCAAACCAACAGTCAAGTCAAAAAGGCCAATGGCCTCGTCTATGGTGGAATCAAGAAGCGACTCCTCCAGCCACTCAAAAAATCCGATGGATGCTGGCCAGACAAGCTACAATCCGTACTTTGGAGCCTACGCACAACTCGAAACAATGCCACAGGATACACTCCGTTCTTCATGGTGCACGGTGCTGAAGCGGTGCTACCTGCAGAAGTACGCTACAAAGCCCCATGGGTGGTTGCCTACAGCGAGAAGGAGTTAAC
The DNA here is from genome assembly GCA_910589775.1 of Avena eriantha. Lineage (NCBI taxonomy): Eukaryota > Viridiplantae > Streptophyta > Magnoliopsida > Poales > Poaceae > Avena > Avena eriantha. The sequence goes on along the minus strand of OU342740.1, from coordinate 150,728,017 downwards.
TCTCGCACTCGAAGACTCCGTCGACCTCCTTGACGAGGCACGCGAGATAGCAGCGGAGAGATCAACGATCTACTAGTAGAGCCTCCGCAACTACCACAGCAGAAGGCTACGCCTCAGATCCTTCATTGAAGGAGACCTGGTCCTGCGACTGAAGTAACAAGGGCATCTCAAGCTCGAGTCCCCTTGGGAAGGGCCTTACGTGATTACAGAAGTAATCTGTAACATCCCAGGATTAGGATCAAACGAAGGGTAGAAATAGGAATCTAAGTCTATGCATGCATGCATCTATATAAAACAGGGTAAATTTTTCGCAAACAAAAACCTAAAGGGATTGGAGTTTCTTTAGCGACAGGAGGTAGGAATAGCTCTTGTTAGTGATTGCTATGAATTTTGACATGACCTTTAGGAGTTATTAGTTTTTGGGGAAGTAATTTTGAACTCAAATTTGAAATTTAAATCAATTTGAAAGTATTTAAGATTTGGAAGTTAGGAATATTAATTTGTTTTCCAAAATACTATATTAACATTATTTCATTGAATCGTAGATATAGTAAACAACAATAAGGATTTGAGAAATGAAAATGAGATAAGTAATGAATTCTTATTTCCTGATTATATCACAACATTACAAATTGTAATAAATACATCAAAAGTAGAAGATTAAATAGAATGGAAATACAACTTTATTTCCTTATAATAAATCTTTACAAGAGTCTTTACAAAAGGAATAAAGAAAAGAAGGTTACAAGTAAAACCTATACTACTAATCTAGTCTTAGACTAAATCTTGTATCTCCATATGTTGTTCCTGCAAATAAGATGAAAACAACTAAAAATAAAACAAGGAGTTAATCAGAGAGTGTTACTCTCAGTGGTGAACAATGAAATGCATTGTTCCAGTTACATCATTGAGTCATTAACAAGGGCAAGTTTCACGAGGCAGTAAACAGTAAAAAAGTAACAGGTGGATATGTTACCACTTGAGCTAATCCACACGACCAGGCCACATAGGCACACAGCTTAGTCATAGAATGCATGTAGTGTGTTGTCATTATAGCAACAACACTACTAGCACTCAAACAGAGCCCTCGGCCGAGGCTCATCCACAGACAACACACTCTCCTTCTCAAGCACACGCTCAGACTTCATAGAGCTTACCAAAGCCTCAACAACATCACCAGCCACACTACCAAATTAACCAGTACTTCACCTCAACATGGTGACATAAGGAGGGGGTGGTACAGAAGGATAGCAAGGGCAACTTACAGATCACAGGAGAGTAGGAGGAGCCAGTGCAGCACCAGGAGGTGCAGGTCAAGATCAAGCCACCAGCAACACCAACACAGCAGCAACAAATTAACTTGTGTGGTGAGTTATACAAAACCATCACATGCTAATTTTTGAGTTGAGCATGTGTTGTTTTATACATAATCCTCTCAGATTCACCCAAGTAGGGTATATCCATCATAGAGGAATTAAAACCCAAAGCCAAGCAATCTATCTTTGCAAATAATACCAAGATCTTAGCTTATGCATCATGGATCTTGGAGAATAAACCATACTAACACATCCACTTATTCACTAGTTGTAACTGAATGTTTCTGGGCACATCCAAAGGCAGCACCTCAGAAAGCAATTCATATTAAAGCTATAATACACAACATGGTTTAGAAAATCCTTTTCTTCAAGTCTATAAGAAGCATTGTTCTAAAATGAGTACCAAAGCATATTTGAGAGGTACACATGAGATAAAAACCTTAGTTTTTATCTAATATTACCTCAGACCAGCATCACAGGCATAAAGAAATTATTGCATATCATAAGCCAACATATCCAGCAGGAGTTTTTCAACTCAATTTAGCATCAAGTCATTCTGGAGTATGTGTAGATTAAAGCCAGTACTAGAGCAAACCCTGTGTACCATTCCTAGGAAGGTGTCACCAGGACTTGTTCTAACTAAGCAAATCCTACCAGAGATCACATAATCTAGGTAATTTATAGATGAATAGTTAGTCATCTTCCTAATATATCAATTAGGAATCATTCTTTTACAGAGAAGAACTATCACTAGAGACCTCAATGATAATTCCAGATAGCCAAATACAAGTTCCAATACTGAAATTAGCTAACCATCATCACTAATCAGATAATAGGCTAGCTTAAAGTCACAGCAGTCCCAATTGTGTACTGGCAGTAACAAGACGAAGATAACAGTTTATCTTACAGAAGCATCAGTAATTCCTTGGTCATCAATAGGCTATGGTTCATCACAGAATCAATACCGGAGCCATTCCTAAATAGTTTAGCATCCTCAGTTACCAACACAGGGGAGTGAAACCCTAATAGAACAGATAACCCTAAAAGGGAATTTCTCTCTAGAGCACTCAATAGCCAGTAAGGGAAGTAAAGAGAGAGAACAAAGAGGAAGCATAAGAACTTACTCAAGGTCCTTGTTGTAGATTAGAAGAGGAAGCAGAGGGGCCGACGAGCGCACGGCAACACGGGGAGCACCCGAAGGGTGCTGCAACCCGCACCAAGCCGAGGCGGCGGCCACAACATCGCTAAAGGACGAACAGCACCACCACAGCAACACAGGAGCATGTCACAGCATCACTGGAGCGGCAGTGAAGACATCACTGGCGGCACCCCAAACCCTAAACCCTAAATCACCAAAGAAGCTTGGTTTATATCACGATTTACCTAGGGGTGAAGGTAGAAATCACCTAGCAGCATATCATGTTGCTATTGTGGAGGCGATAGCCAATGTTCGTGAGCGCAAAGCAGAAGAGTTAGCTGGAAGCACATATTATGTGATTCCTCGTGACTCTATAGACGAGGAACCTGAACCGGATCATCTTACTTTAGTAAGGAAGCATCCAAAACTAGCTTCTAAGTTGATGGATATGTATTGACTGATGGGTGGGTCTTTGTATAAGACACATCAGGTTATCGTAGAAGATCAGGTTGATATGCTTGAGGATTTAACGAATCCTGAAAGAAGGGAGAAGTTAGCATCTAAACTGGAGAATGAAGCAGTGGATATGGCTAACCCAGTTTTTAAGGATATACCTATAGATCCAGCATCTTTTACACCATATCCTTACTCACCTATACTAGAACCCACTAGATATCCTGATGAGGGTACTAGTCATCCAGTACCACAATGTTCTTGGGGGACTGAGGACTCGGAACTACCTATTGGAAATTCCGAGGGATGGAGGTACAGATCGATGGATGGATCTGCCGAGAATCCTATTCCTATGGAAGACTCAGTTGGGGACACTGGGCAGACTAGTCGCATGGGCGTGAGATCTTATTCCGTTGATGGAAGAGATGTCCATGTGGAGGATGTAGAGTCCGATGACGAAGATCCTGAAGAAAGGGTGTTTGAGTCACTAGAACATTATCCTACTCTAGAAAACATGCACTATCTAATCATAGCTGAGGACTATCGTACCCAATAGAGTACTTTGGGGCACTAGAAGGGGAATATTCTGTTGATTCCTCTAGAGTCGGGATGCAAGAAATGGATGAAGAAGACAGTGATGAGGATAATTCTGATAATACTTCAGATGAGTTGGAAGGTATGGATGCACTTCAGCTGAATGATGTGTTAAGTCCAGAGACTTCTGATACAGAGTATCGTCCGTTGAAGAGGCAAGTCGTTCCACAGACGGTGCGTCGTACTTCACGTCAACATGGTTGTACTACGGGTATGTACTATGAACGTCGTAACTTCTGGGGAGTGTGACATTAAGGTGGAGTATTCCAATGGTGATATGTAAGTTAGAGTCCAAGAATTTGATGTAAATAAATAAGTGGGATAGTATCCACATGAGCTTGTAAGGCTTATATAGTAAGGGCTTGTAGTCACGTTGTATCAACTATGTTGTTTGTAATGTATAATATGTGTGTAATGCATATTTGGTTCTTATTTGCATCTTGTTTTCCATTGTGTGACTAATTATGTGCATGAAGTTGAGCTCAGAACACATATGGATGATGTAATTATGAGTATTCGCTTTATGTTACAGGACTAGGGGGTATGCAAACAGGTGTAGAAAACGAGACCGAACAGCAGATGAAGACACTAGAATGCAAGCAAATTTAGCACCACCACTACCAATGAGTCCATTGATGGAGAAGAACTTTATGCAGTACATGCAAATGATGCAAGAGTCCCAGAACAAATTCATGGAGGGGTTGGTAGATCGAGTGGGACAGCAGAGGGCACCTCAAGGACGTTGTGTTAGTCTTTCAGATTTCTAGGATACCAGGCCTTTACCTTTTGCATCCGCTCAAGAACCAATGGATGCAGAGGATTGGTTATCGGATACCGAAAGAAAGTTGAAAACTGTCGGATGTAATGAGGAAGAGAAGTTGAGGTATGCAACACATCTATTGACCGGACCTGCATCAGCATGGTGGGAGGGTCAGTTAGCTATGCAACTTCCAGGAAGAGAGTACAACTGGGAGGAGTACAAGCAGAGATTCCGTGAATACCATGTTCTGGAAAGTATCATTGAATTTAAGCGTAGGGACTTTGAAGAGCTGCAACATGGGTACTCCAGTGTCATGAAGTACATCCGGGAGTTCAGTGATTTATCTAGTTACGCTACTGAAGAAGTTAGAACAGAGGCGAAAAGAATGAAGAGGTTCATGCATGGACTAAATCCATTTGTGAAGATGTAGTTGAGGCTCGCCAACACTCAAACTTTTCAACAGTTGCTTGATGCAGCTATAACCTTTGAAGATGATTACAAGAATGTCCAAGAGGACCGCAGGAAGAGAGTAAAGAAGGAAACAAAGAGGATTCAGGCAAGTAAACCCAAAACCAATCTGGAATTCCAACCCAGAAACAGACCCTATAACAACAATAGGATTAGCAACAACACTGGACGACAATTCAATCCTAGAAGGAATGTCATATGTCACAATTACAAACTTCCGAGACATATTAGCAAGGATTGCAAGATGCCAGTGATTATTTGTTTTGGTTGTGGACAAAAGGGTCATATTAAACCTGATTTCCCAAACAAACCACCCGGTGGTTGGCCCACAAAATGTGGAGGACAAGCCAGTGGAGGCGGAGGTGGACAGCCTAACAGAGGTGGAAGCTATGCCAAAAATAACAATGGCAAGAGAGGTAGACCTACTAGAAAGCTGAATTGCGCAACCTTGGAGGAGGTGGATAACTCGGATCAAGCGGTGATAGGTATGCTTAATATTCTCACAAATCCCGGAAAAGTTTTATTTGATACGGGTACAACTACTTCTTTCATCTCTATTGAATTTTGTGATAAATTCAGGATTAGAAGGGCACCGTTAGAAAAACCTATGACCGTAGTTACCGCCGGAGGGATCGTGGTAGTTAGAAACATCAAAGTAAATCAAGTAATTTCCATATGTGGTCAAACCTATTATGCGGATCTTTATGTGATCCCATTAAAAGGAATAGCAGTAGTGTTGGGAGTGGATTGGATGACAGACTATGGAGCTCAGATCAATTGTGAGGAGAAAACCGTTTCAATCAGGTCTCCAAGTGGAGGAAGGACAGTCTATCAGGCAGATAAACATAGTCATATCATGGTGGATTTGCAGTTGAACTCAATGAAGGAGGTCAAATTGGAAGATATTCCTGTGCTGAATGAATTTCAAGATGTTTTTCCAGCAGAGTTACCAGGAATGCCACCTGATCAGGAAATAGAGTTCACTATTGACCTGATACCTGGTACAACACTAATAGGTCAAGCAACATATAAGATGGGCCCAAAATAACTAAAAGAGCTTAAGGAACAAATTGATGAATTAGCTAGAAAAGGATTTATTCAGGAGAGTGTATCCCCGTGGGGGAACTATGGTAATTTTTGTAGATAAACGATATGGAGGACGAAGAATGTGTGGGGATTACAGAAATATCAACAATGTCACTATCAAGAACAAGTACCCATTACAAAGGATCCAAGATCTATTTGACCAAGTCAAGGTAGATGGAGTATTCTCCAAGATTGATGTAAGATCAGGATACCATCAGATAAAAATTAAACCTGAAGATGTTTCTAAAACAGCATTTGTATCAAGGTATGGACATCATGAGTATTTAGTCGTACCTTTTGGTCTAACCAATGCACCAGCAATATTCATGAATTTGATGAACAAAATCTTTATGCCTTACTTGGACAAGTTTGTTATAGTATTCATTGACGATATTTTGATATACTCCAAGGATAAAGAAGAGCATGCAAAGCATTTGAGAATAGCATTGCACATCCTAAGAGAACATAAGCTTTATGCTAAGTTCAGTAAGTGTGAATTCTGGTTGGATGAAGTAGAGTTTCTTGGTCATGTGATCAGTAAGGATGGAATTGCTGTAAATCCATCCAAAGTTCAGTGAGTGCTGGAATGGAAGGCACCAACCAATGTGAAGCAAATCTAAGGTTTCTTAGGCATGGCCGATTATTATAGGAGATTCATAGAAGGCTTTTCCAAGATAGCTGGACCCATGACCAAATTGTTAAGAAAGAATACACCATTCATATGGGATAAGAAGTGCGAAGCGAGTTTTCAGGAGTTGAAAACCAGACTAACTACAACACCAATCCTAGCAATTCCAAAACTAGGAAAAGATTACACAGTTTATTGTGATGCATCTAAGGAAGGATTAGGTTGTGTGATCATGCAATATAGTAAGGTAATTGCTTATGGATCTAGACAATTGAAACCACATGAAGTGAATTCTCCAACTCATGATTTAGAGTTAGCAGCAGTAGTCTTTGCTTTAAAAGGATGGAGGCATTTTCTTTATGGGGCAAGGTGTGAGTTATACACGGACCACAAAAGTCTCAAATATTTATTCACTCAAAAGGAATGGAATATGAGACAAAAGCGTTGGCTGGAGTTAATTAAAGATTATGATCTAGCAATAAATTATATCCCTGCAAAAGCAAATGTGGTGGCAGATGCTTTAAGTCGAAAAAGCACTGATACACAACCTATGAATAGAGAACTGCCAAAAGAACTATAGATGGATTTGGAAAGGATGGAAATACAATTTATAAGTACATCAGGTCTTGGAGGATTAGCTACTATAAGAGTAATTGAAGAACGGAGTAGTGATCTTCGGCATGAAATTTTTAGACATCAAGGTGAAGATCCTTTTATTGCTGAAGAAGTTCGAAGAATCTCTCAAAGTCAAACATCAGCTTTTCACCTAGGAGATTATGGATCTTTATGGTTTCAAAACCGTCTATGTGTACCAGATGTGCCAGAAATTCCAGAGGTGATACTTTGGGAAGCCCATGAAACACCATACTCCATACATCCAAGAAGCACAAAGATGTACATGGATTTGAAAGAGTTGTTTTGGTGGAATAACATGAAAAGAGATATTGGAAGGTATGTGACATGGGTATACCCTATAGGTACTCGAGTTTGGTATATACGGTCTAGATACGGCAGAGGCCCACGGCATTGCCAAGGCCCAGTGAAGAATTCGAGTGGCCCATGGACTCTCGATTGCTTGCGAGACAAGAAGAAACTTAAGGTAGAAAGTTCAAAGGGAAAACCCTAATTTGTAACCGACTCGACCTGCTACCCGAGACCTAGCCTATCTATATAAAGGCTAGGAGGGGCAGCGAGGAGGACACATGCAACCCTAGTTTCCACAACTCTCTCCAGATTGCATCTGCGCGCCCCTGTAATCTTCTATTCCTTCGTTAATTCCAAGAGCAGACAAGCAGGAGTAGGGACCTCTACGAGGCCTGAACCTAGGTAAACCTTGCGTCCCTATGTGCTTGTGTGCTAGCCGATTGATGCCTCCAGCGCTCCCTCCTTCTCCAAAACCCAAGTCCATAACAATGGGCATTGATGAGTTAAACCCTCGTCAATTGGTGCCGTCTGTGGGAATTGGGAGTGCTGATGTTGCGGCTTCTTCGGCCCATCAACCGTGATTTACAACTCTGCAATAGCGGAGGTTTGCCAGCTCTTCGGCATGTTCGACTTCAACGTCCATACGCCGGCCACTCGCCCAGATTTGGAGTCCGTGGGCGACGGGATCATCCTGGCAATCGGGAGCTTCCGCTTCCAAGTGGGCCAGGTAGGCAGGCTTCGCATGCCTGACTAGCCGATGACACCATCGATTGCTCCAGCATCGTGGTTTCCCCCACCAATCGGCACCCTCAGCAAGCTCAACACCTCGGCAACAGTTGGGAGCATAGATAGCGACAGCAGTCGCGGATCCGATCTGGGTGATCTAGCCACCGAAGACGGAGCCTACGGCTCCGGATCTCAAAGTTGTGGGAGCAACAGCTTCCCCAACAACTTCATGTGCGCTGTCATTAACGCTAGAGACACCACCGCCAATCGCGATAACGCTGGCAATGGACCTGGCACCGGGCCGCCAAACGGCGTCATACCCAACGGCGGCCCTCCCAATGGCGGCATACCTAACTGTGGCCCCCACCAACGGTGGCAATGGCGCGCCCGTCAACAATGGAGTGGGAGGAGAACCGCCAACCATTGTGAACGAAAACACTAGAGAGCGCATAGTGATCAGGCTCAACGACAACAAGTGGGCCCGCTATCGAGAAGCCCTACGAGACAACCCTATGCCCTTCGACTCCCCGCATGAACTACAAATGGGCTACCATTGGCTCCTGAAGGAAGAATACACATGCCAACTACATACAATCGCGAAACTCGAAGCACGTAAAAAGGCGGCAGATGAGTCGAGCCTCCGACGAGCTGGGCTCTCCTCCCATGGAGGATCCTCCTCCAAAGGCAACGAGTATGTCGCCAACAAGAGGCGATCTCGACTGGCCCACCTCATCGAGCAAGAGCACGTAGAAGCCGCGAAAGTCCTCGACTTTGGCTCCATGACGGTGGACACGCGTGGCAATGTGATCCTGAAGACGCCACAAGCCGCGGTAATAGCGGCCACCATGTACCTCCTCAATAACCAGCCGCCAGCTGGAGATCCACGAGCTGCCATGCACCAATCTACGATCGCGAGCCTGGGGTTAATCGAAGCCGCCCTCGACAAAGAACCAACGCTGAAGCCAAAGAAAGGCAAGGCTCTAGCAAAACTCTACTCCTCGCCCCCGTCCAGCGATGATAGCCACGACCTGTCTCGGCGTCGCCGTTCACGGCGGCACGATCACGACTATGACGTGTGTGATGACATCACGCAACACAAAGTCGACAAGATGCGTGCATGACATGCTCGTTTGACTGACTTAGAGGACGAAGGCGTGGAGCTCTGCAGCGCCAGATGCTTCAGCAGAGCCATCAGGAAGAAGCGAATGCCTAAGGGGTTCAAACTCCCATTGGAGAACCAAAAATTTGACGGTCTGCAGGACCTAAAAATCTGGTTGGAGGACCACATATCCTCCGTCAGGCTCCACGGTGGGAGTCGAAGAACGGCCATGTAGTGCCTGCAGCTACAGCTGCAGGGCGCTGCTCGCGCATGGCTCAACAACCTCCTGCACGGATCCATTCGCAGCTGGGAAGAGCTGGTCTACATCTTCATTCGTAACTTCAAGGGAACTTACAAAAGGCCCGCATCATTCGAAGAATTAGGAAGTTTCCAACAGAGATCTGGAGAGTCGCTGCAGTCGTACATCCAAAGGTGGTCTATCATCAAGAACTCCGCAGAGAACATCTCAGAGGATCGCGAGATCGATGCGTTCAACGGCGGTGTTCGCCGCATAGAGCTCAGGGAGGAGCTGGGCCGCTCGAAGCCCAAAACAATTGACCACCTGATGGAAATCGCGAATCGGTGAGCGGATGGAGAAGACTCGGTGAAAAAATGTGTTCACTCCGACGACGACGCGCACCTCGTACGCAGACGCGACCGCCGAAGCAAGCGTCGAATGCGCATCTACGATGACCACGGTGACATTAATATAGTCGCAGTCGGCTACGCCGACAAACGTGACGACAACCGCAACAACGGCTATCGCAGCGGTGGATACCGTGACTCCGGGAAAACCACGCAAGTATGGCAGCACCGCAGTCGCGAAGAGGCACCCGCAGCGTCTATCGAGGATAAACTATCTGGGCCGTGCAATGTGCACTTCTACATCGACAAGCATGACGACAAGAAGAAATCCAGTCACCTCCTCAAGGACTGCCGCAAGTTCCTCAACCATGAGGGCCTGGCTCGGATGAATCGCGACGCAGTCAATAGAGGTTATTGAACCGCCCCAGGCGCAGTAGCATATGGAGCTCCTCCACCGCCGCTCGGACCACCACCCGCGGCTGCGCCAGTCCAGCACCACGGAGGCGAGCCGTACCCATGGATCGTAGGCAACATGATGATCCAAAAAGGACGCCCCTCAAATCGAGTGCAGAAGGCCATCACTCGCCAAGTCAGCTTGGCGACAAATTCTCCGCCCACCACTGAGTACCTCAGTGGAAGCGACTCCTGCATCACCTTTGACAAGCACGACCATCCACACCAAGTCCCTCGTCCAGGCCACTGTCCCCTTGTACTTGAGGCGCAGATTGGAGGCTTCGACATGAGTCGCGTCTTCATGGATGGCCGAAGCGGCATTAACCTCATGTTCGCAAGTACCTTGGGTGCAATGAGGATCCCTCTTACATGTCTGGAGGTCTCAGACACGACGTTCCACAGCATCGTCCCAGGCAAAGGCATATATACCCTAGGCAAAATCAACCTCGACGTCATCTTCAGCACGCCAAAAAACTTTCGACGCAAACACATCGACTTCGAAGTCGTCGACTGGCCTTCGCAATACCACTGCATCCTCGAACGTGTCACGTTTGGTAGGTTCATGGTAGTGCCACACTACGCCTACCTACAAATGAAAATGCCTAGTCCAAACGGCATCATCACAATCAACGGGAGTTTCGAGAGGTCCGACAGCTGCGACAGGGAAATTGAACAGAATCTCCTAGTCCTTCGGCATGCAGGAGGAACTCGCAAGATTGAAGGAGTCGACAGACAACAGTCGGCCTCCCCTCAGCAGGCCAAGCTCACCCGATCTATCATTCGACTCGTCGGTGCACACAAAGAAAGTCCAAGTCCACCCAACGGACCCGACCAAGACGACCCTCATCGCCAACAACTTGAGTTCTACATAGGGACTCGCGCTCGTTGAATTCCTCCGTGAGCACTGGGAAATCTTCGCCTGGTGTCCAGCGAACATGCTAGGGGTTCCCAGGGAATTCACCGAGCATGCACTCAACGTAAATCCAGAAGCAAGGCCAGTCAAGCAGACAATATGACGACTGTCTGAACCGAGAGCAAAAGCAGTCGGAATGGAGATGAACAGACTCCTTGACACAAACTTCATACGCGATATCAAGAAAAGCACTTGGCTCGCTAGTACATTGTTGGTGCCCAAAAAGGACACGGATATCCTACGGATGTGCGTGGACTTCAACTCCCTGAATAAGCACTTCCCAAAGGATCACTTCCTGCTCCCGCGAATCGACCAAATCATCGACTCCACTGCGGGATGTGAACGCCTCTGCTTCCTCGACGCCTACTCAGGCTACAACCAAATTCGAATGAAGGAGGAGACCAAGAGAAGACGGTGTTTGCAACGCCCTTTGGTGTATTCTGCTACAACACCATGCCCTTCGGGCTAAAAAACGCAGGAGCTACCTATCAGCGGTGCATGCAGGCCTGCCTCAAGAACCAACTTGGTCGCAATATCCAAGTCTACATTGACGACATCGTCATCAAAACCAAGGAGGAAGCTTTGCTAATCGAAGATCTCCGCGAGACCTTCGCCAACCTCGACCACTATCGGATCAAGCTCAATCCGAATAAATGCACCTTCGGCGTGCCATCTAGGCAATTACTCGGATACCTCATCTCCATAAGAGGGATCGAGGCAAACCCGAAGAAAATAAAAGCCATACTGGCCATGGAGAATCCAAAGAATGTAAGAGGCGTTCAACAGCTGGCTAGGCGAATCGCGGTGCTCAGTCGATTCATCAGCCGAATGGGCAAAAAGGCACTGCCATTTTACCAACTTCTCCGCAAAACTGACAAGTTCGAGTGGACAGATGAGGCGCAAGCAGAATTCGAAGACCTTAAACGTCTACTATCCACCTCGCCAGTACTGGTGACTCCATGTGAAAAAGAGCCGTTGTTGCTCTACATCTCCGCCACCAACTAGGTGGTCAGCACAGTGCTCGTGGTGGAACGAGCCGAAGAAAACAAGGTCCACGGGGTACAACGCCCAGTCTACTACCTCAGCGAGGTGCTCACACCGACAAAGCAGCGGTACCCGCACTACAAGAAGCTGGCGTACGGCGTCTTCATGACAGCCAGGGAACTGTGCCACTACTTCCAGGAGCACGCAATCGTGGTAGTCAATGACGCCCCGCTTGGGCATATCCTCAGCAACCCTGATGCTACCAGACGATTCACGCTTTGGGGAATCGAGCTGTCTCCACAAGACATCACATATGAAAACCGCGACGCGATCAAGTCGCAAGTCCTCCCTGATTTCCTCGTGCACTGGATGGAGAATCAGCTCCCCGAAAACCAAGATATGTCCTATCTCTGGACAATGCACTTCGACGGGTCCAAACGAAAGGACGGGGCTGGCGCAGGTGTCATACTGACATCGCCCTAGGGAGACAAGCTGAAATACATTCTGCAAATGCAATTCATGGCCTCCAACAATGAAGCTGAGTATGACGCCCTACTCCATGGGATGCGGATGGCGAAAGCCTACGGTGACAAGAGGCTCATCATCTACGGCGACTCCAACCTGGTGGTGAACCAAACGATGCACGAGTGCGACGCACTGAGTGACAACATGATCGCCTATCACGACCTCTACGACACACTCGAAGGGGACTTCGACGGCTGTGAGCTGCAACACGTAGGCCGCGAAAGCAACGAAGAGGCGGACACACTCGCCAACATTGGCTCGACATGCGCCCCCATACCACCTGGGCTATTTCTCGAGCATATCTGCGAACGCTCAATCAAGCCAAAGGCTCTCGAGAAGAAAGCAGGCACACAATAGACTCGGGGGCTACGCCACCCAACGAGCCAATGACACTCGACGACCTGGAGCTAGATACAGGACTCGAAGGACCACTGGGCGTCATGATGATCGAGCCATCGTGGACACAACCCTACATCACATATCTTCTCAGAAAAAGGCTGCCTGACGACCCGACTGACGCGTGACACATTGCGCGACGATCCAAGGCATTTGCTGTCATCAACGGCGAACTATACAAGCGCAGCATCACAGGAGTACTACAACAGTGCGTCTCCAACGGGGACGGGGGCGTCCTCCTCGACATCCACGAAGGCACCTGCGGGCATCATGCTGGCAGTTACACCCTTGTCGCCAAAGCTCTACAAGCTGGATTCTACTAGCCCACGGCTATGCGCGCGCCAAGCATATCGTCCAACGCTGCAATGGTTGCCAGTGATTCGTGCAATAGGTACTCGACATGGTCGGCAAGCTCCCAAGGTCCTCATGAGGAGGTTACGTCTACCTTCTAGTCACAGTCGACAAGTTCACCAAGTGGATCGAGGCCATGTCGATGACAAACTAGTCAGTACCTAGCACCGTAAAATTCTTCGAGTCCATTGTCTATCGCTTCGGGGTGCCACACAGCATCATCACGAATAACGGGACGAACTTCACCTCCAAGGAGTTCCAGGAATTCTGCGAAAACCTGGGAATCAACATAAGCTACGCCTCAGTGGCTCACCCATAGACCAACGGTCAAGTCGAAAAGGCCAACGGCCTCGTCTGCAACGGAATCAAGAAACGACTCCTCCGACCACTCGAACAAGTTGTTGGATGATGGTCAGATGAGTTGCAGTCCGTACTATGGAGCTTGCGCACAGCTCCAAACAGTGCCACGGGATATACCCCATTCTTCATGGTGCACAGCGATGAAGCGGTGCTACCCGCAGAAGTACGCTACAAAGCCCCACGGGTGGTCGCTTACAGCGACCATGAGTCAACTCTGGCACTCAAAGACTCTGTCGACCTCCTCGACGAAGAATGAGAAATTGCAGTGGAGAGATCAACGATCTACCCGCTAAACCTCTACAACTACCACAACAGAAGGCTACGCCTCAGATCCTTCGTCGAGGGAGACCTGGTCCTGCGACTGAAGCAACAAGGGCATCTCAAGCTCGAGTCCCCTTGGGAAGGACCTTACGTGATTATAGAAGTAATCCCAGGTGGCGCCTATCGCCTCAGAGATTTTGAGACAGGAGTCGCATACTCCAACCCCTGGAACGTCGCCCAGCTTCATCGCTTCTACCCTTAGTCATTTTTACATCTACGGATAAAGCTATTCAGTCAGGATACTTAGCCACACATTGTACCTCGTACTATTCTGCGAATAAATAAAGTTAAGTGCCCCAAAACCTTGTGTTTTTTCCATTATTTTCTCGCAATCTTACCACTCGGGGGCTGCGCCACCCTTTACACACCCATTCTACAAACTCATCGCGATATCCTGAGTAGCTGACGCACTAATCGAACCCTTGACAAACACCAACCTAGCTACAACGCACCTAACAAGTTGGCAAGGTGCTAAGAGAAACACACGTCAAGCTAACGAAAAGGAATCGCAAAGTGCAACGCACTCGAAAAATATACAGCTAACAAACTTTCACATATCAATGAATGTAAATTACATCCAACATATGCATATAAACTTTACAACACTTGTACAATTGTGTGCAGGATACAAGTCATACTACTGCTACAACAGGAGAATGTTCGTTTGTTCCTCAAATAAGTCGACAATATCTTCCGCTGAGCAATCAACCGCTTGGTAGTGCAGAACCATGTCCCAGGTCATACCCTCTGGCGGAGGTGGAGGCGACAACCGCAACATCAACATCCGGCCTATGAAGTCGCACCAGTGACAACGCAGCCTAGCACCAGCTACTAATTACTGTCACACGCACTCGCGAACTGCACTCAGATCCTGGAACTTCGCCAGAAGAGCCAACATGCTTGAAGGGACAGCATCCAGCGGAAACAACGTCTGATAGATATGCCTAAGGCACGATTGCGCCTTCTTCAAAAAGTGAAGTACTCGAGAGGAGCGATCCTGCAGAGTCGCCAAGGCAACTGCACGATCTTGGTCAACCCAAAAGTACCCACTCGCCTGTAGCTGTTCCTGGGTCAAGCCATTCATTCGAATGGCAAATTGGTCTTTCTCATCCTATGGATGACTAGCACTGACAACTACACCAAGCAAAAGGGCAAAGTATAAAGACAAGGTATCGTCACGACTGACTAAAAGAAAAGATAAGAGGGTAGCAAGCTAGCATTTGAACTGCACACTCAACTGTGCCACCGCCTCCAAGAGATATTGCTCGCGGGCAGTAGCCTTCTCCGCCTTCGACTTCCACACATCCGTGCTACCGCGGAGGATGGGCAACTCACGCTCCAGCTGCTTAATGCGATCGTGCAGTCGCGAAAGCAAGGACAATTCATCCACCTTCGAGCACGGCGGCACCAAGGTTTCATCGGTGGGTCGAGGATCATGAGGACCACTCGACGTACCCTATCACAAACCAAGCAAAAGCAAAATAAGAGAACAAGAATACATTGACATGAAGGCATTGATGCATTCAAGCACAACAAAAGTCTTGACTAGGACACTTCCACAAAAGCATTGTTCCAACACAAAAGCTAAACATGACAACTGTTACATATACAGACTAAGGAGCAGCGTGTTTCTTTGAATTAGAATTTGGCTTCGGGGGCTTCATCGCATCCGTGGCAGTCTCCGACGCCACGGACTTGCCAGTGGTTCCCCTAGATGCCGCAGCTTTCGCTGCCTTTGCTCGCCGCCGCTCCTCGGAATACTTGGTGAGCGTTTCGATGAGCTGAGGACCATATTTAGCACAGCTACCAGCAAAGGGAGCAAACACTACCTGTTGGCCTCCAGCGTCGACATGCATCGCCTCAAAAATAGCGGCGGGGTCCATGTAATACCTCGGACATTACGCTCTAAGTTCAAGCTTGGACGAACCAAAAGTGGATAGGTGACTCTACCGCGGGGCCCAAGGCCACCCATGTGTAGGCCCGTATGAGGGGAGTAGGGCACGGTACCGGCCTACCACCTTATCCACTTTCAAGAACATCGGGACAAGAGCGAGTGGCATAAGCGACAGGTAACGTGACCACGGCATACACAAATGAGTATGTATGCCTGTGACATACAATAGACATCAGAGTCACACCATCTAAAATAAATAGAAATAGGAATATTCGACGCCATACGGCAAGATCCAAATATCCTAGATAGATATAATATTTTAGGATACATCCTCAAACATCACGCAACAGAGTATCAAGGGGAAGCGGAAAACATGATCCATGTACGGATAAGAAGCAAATCGGCATAAGATGCCTTGAAAATAAGCACATCCCGCCCACAGATCTCAAGGTTATCCAATCCCGGAATCTCTACACCTGACGGTCGTTGCCACCATCATCCGTCTCATCAACCCAGTAGCCTCCTGAGAGTATACCTATCCACCTAAACCAAATATTTATCGTGTGAGACCCTAGGGGTACTCAGCAAGTCTTAATGCATCTAAAGGGAACAACCTGGGGTGACACAATTGCAGTGAATGATAATAGCTATCAAAGAACAGGAATCAAGTACTCGGGGTCCTACAGGACACAAGTAAGCTTAAAGAACCAGATAGCAGATAATGCTCACTGATGCCTCTTTCATTAGTTATCCCATTACTACTCAGATTAAATTGTTTAGGTACCTCGCTATCCAAAGACTCGCACAAACCCTACACATGCAATTCTAAAACTCGGATGGCTCAAACAACTCCTACAGTAATGGCTCATGGGATTGAGGTACAAGCTTCAGTGGGGTTAAAAAGTAAAGGCTATGCAATACTTGGGATTCAATTTAATGCAATCGCGACTCAATGATGTAAGAGTAAGATAGAAGCATAGGTACTATATGTATGCAAGCATGGGGAATTGCTTGCCTGGCAGTTCTGTTGTCGAATAGGAAGGATCCGGTTAATACTCCTGAGGCTCCTAGTATTCTTATTGCTCAGTGTCTATCCGGATAAAAACCAAACACACAAGGGGCCGAAATAAATATATTGCACAATCATATAAATAATATGCAACAAGCAAACAAGTATGCCATGATGGAATGATGCACAATTTACATGGCATAGCATAGCATGGCATGGTGAGGTGTGGGGTACAAAAACAAAGCATTTTATTAAATGTTTAGTCATGTTTTGCTCCAAAAACATTGCTGTATCCTTAGTATTTATATGATGCGTGCTTCCATTCATATCATGGAATGCATAATCGGAATGGGCTCGTCGCGCTGATCGATTTAGACATATTATATTTCGAATTTGGAATTACAGAATTAAAGTTATGAATTTATTAAGAAAAGGCCATTTATTGACATTTAAACAATTTCAAAAAAATTAAATTGCTCAAAAAAAATTGGATGGCACATTTGAATTCCTCACATTTTTCTGATTCAAAACGTATACCATTTACAAGATTTGGAATTATTAATAAAACAGAGTGATTTAGCGTTATTAAAGCGTTTATTAAATAACCAGAAAATAATTATTAATTTTTTAATATGGGTCAAAGTTTCAAATTGAATTTTCTGAAATCTTGTGTACTGCAGGTTGGAGACAGAAAAAGGACCAAGGGAATTTGTGCAGAACAACACATACAGGTAGGAACAAAACTGACGAATATGAAGTTTGAATCAGCACATTTGCAGCTAGCTCGGTCAAACTTTGGCGGAAGATTGCGAGTGATGTGCTGCTCCGATTCGAGTTAGGTTTGATTCTATGCGGAGAGAGATGTAACGAGATGAGTTAGATTTTATCTGTGGGACTGGAGAGCAGCTTGGACGATTGGAAGACAGAGGGGATCAGAGGGTAAAAAATGGCCTTAGCTGAACTTCTGTCAGGGAACTCCTCAGTGAGATTGGGCAATTTGGCGCGGACGATTCCGAGCATTGTATTGTTGTATTGCACCAAATTTTTCCGTGTTTGAAGTTACTAAAATCTGGGAGAATGAACTAATTCTAAGAATGAAAATATTCACCGGAACATCGTTGAGACATACATGGCAAGGCGACGTACAGAGGAGTTTTCTATGGTCAAAGTCAGGCGAAACTGAACACGCACAGATAGATTTTTCTCAATCTTTGGCAGAATAAAACGAGAGCTACAGAGCTAGGATTGGATCGCTATTTGTGCCTGCTGATAGCTGATTGGTCCGTCTATGCGTACGTATGTGGGTAGGAACCGTAGGCGAACCGAGGCTGTCGGAAGTAGCGCAGGAACAGAGAGCTCTGCAGCTGCACGAAACTACAGTCTAGGCGCGGGTGAACTGCAGATGTGCGTGCGGCACATACGACGATGACGATGCGCTTCCCCGGAAAGGTTTAGTGGTGGAGGCGAGCTGCAGTGGTGTTGGCGACATTAAGGAGGAGCCGTGGACATGACGGCGTGTCTCGGCGGCGAACAACGGAACACGGCGCCGGTCAGGAGCTGGTTTGGCAGGGTAGATCAGAGCGGTGCAGGTTCAGATCAAGAGGGGGTGAGGCACGGGGAGTTGCAGATGCTCACCAGGAGGTTTTTGGTGAGGTGGCTCGCCTCAGAGATGAAGAAAACGTGTGGTGGCCGGCGTGTACTGCAGCTGCACGGGGATGGTGTCGATTCTAGTGCTTCTCCTCCTCGCTCCCTGTACCGTGCAGTAGTCAATGTTGACGTGCAGCTGCTGCGACTGGCGGTGGCTTCTTTGGATGAGTGAAACAGAGGGACGGCGAGGGGCGGGGCTCGGTCATGGCGGAGGCAGTGGCGGTTTTCATGGAGGAGAAGAAGGGTGGAGCGGATATGGATGGCTGCTGGCTAGGGCTTGCTCGCTTTAATCAGCGAGAGGGAGAGAGGCGAGCACGGGCGCAGCGTGGGGTTGTACTGGCATCCGACACGTGATCGGCAAGGAGAGAAACAGTGGTGGGCGCTGGGTCTCCACCGGGTGCGGCTGGAACAGCGAGGGGTCGGGTGCTAGACAAAAATTCAGCTCGGTCTGATCAAGTGCAGCTAGGTGCAAGGTTCACAGAAGAGCGGGCTGGTTCGATTACTGCACCAGGTTAGCTAGTTTGGTCGCATCGTGTGTAGCTAGGATATATTAGAATCTTGAAAAAAATGGTGTGGTGTATGTGTGAGTATACACACAAAAGATGTAGGGTTTAGCTAAGATAGATTAGGTAGATGTGGTCTCTAGTTTTGTGAAAACAATGAGAGATACATGCAAGAACAAGAATAAATGCACACAAGCACTATAGTTGGAATAAGGCAAGATTCAAGAAGTGGGTTCATTCTTGTATCATGGGGCTTAGTTTGGATTAAACCAAATGGGATAAAATTGATAGGACAAGCATGTAAGAAGGAATCCATCATATAGCATGTGGGCTTGATTTAAATTTACCAAATCCAATTAAAGGACCCACATATGCCATACATGGTAGATTATACAAAGATCATGAAGATAAGTGTATAAAAGGACATCGTGGCAAGGATACCCACATTAATACATGGGCATGTTTTAAACTCAAGCAAATAAATAAGAAGCCCACATATATATGCATGGTGGAATTATTGAGCAAGATAATTCACAAGAGACCATAGTAAGGTGAGGATAGAATGAATTAAAGAGACATGCCCTCAACTCAACTTGGGCATTAAACAATATTTCAAGAACCAACTACAATTTATCAAGAGACAAATACAATTAATAAGACAAATGCATATGAGGGAAGAACCAAATGAAAAGGGGTTTTATATGATGCTCAAATGCAATGTGGCATGGTGACATGAGCACGATATTATGATGATGCAAAGTAATGATATGTAGGAAGTAGCAATATGTAGACTAGGCAAGTAGCATTGCAATTGTTAGAAAATTGGGATGCTACAACTCTCCCCCACTAAGCAAGAATCTCGCCCCGAGATTCCTAGGAAAAAGAAAAAGGCACAAGGAGAGGCGGCTGTTCGGAACGAAGGTGATCCTCACGTTCCCAAGAGGATGAACAACGGAATGGTGCGACCATTACACCTTGCAAAACTTGCTAGACTTGTTGCGAGTCTTGCGTTTGGCTTCATAGAGACAAAGGGCTTGAAGAACCTGGAGAATTGTTGTGAGATGAGAAAGATAGGATGAACATAGCTCCGGTGTTCTCGAGAACACGATAAATGAATAGAAAGACTTCTCGAAAGAATTATGGAAGGACGATGTATCAAGGAGAGGAAGAAAAGACACATTGTTAGGATTAAAGATCAAAAATTGCAAGTGAGGATGATTCTTGCTCTTGCCGGAAGAAAAGAGTGACTTTGGAGACGTATCAACCACTATGAAAATAGCATTGCTTCTTCCCTCGGATTAAAGGAATGTAGTTCGGAAAACAATATTGCCTTCGAGCGATAGAGTTCCTTGATACCACGGAGAAGATTTGGGTTAAGATTTCTCGAATTAGATTCCTCTTGCACTGGTAAGAACCCAAGGATCACGCAATTGAGATGCACAGATATACCTTCAAGAGAAGGAGGTGGTGCTGGTTTATGGTGGAATCCTAAGAAGAAGTTGAATGTTGACGATCTTAAGTTTATTGTAGAGATGTTTATTGCTTTCTTTAACCATGAGGTTATTGCAATAGATTTTGTGATTGATGGCATCAACCATAATTGGCTATACCAAGAGAAAAGGATTGACAAATGAAGTTAGAGATATCTTACATCCATCTTATTTGATGATGTCAAGCACCGGTAGAAAGAGGAGGATGGAGAAGATTTTGCATTTTCTTCGACCACAACATTGAAGATTTTACTCCATGTTGAAATAGAAAAGATCACCAACAAGCAATTATTGATTACGCTCTTGATAGAACCCTCCGGAAAAACAAGGACGGAAGTGAAAGTATCAAGAGATAAAGGCCACTTCTAACTTCTGTGGAATGAGTAAATCGCATTAATCTACCAATTCAATGTACAAAGCGAATGATAAGATTAGTGGTATGGTCATGACTCCATCCCACACTCAAAGCATTACTCCGCACATGGATAGGAAAATCGTGCAACCCAACTCTCAGAAATTTTAGAATGGAGATTTTTACAAGAAGGATTCCTAAAGCTTCATACGAAAACAAGGATGTGATGCAAACACTTCGTCAAATCCAAAGTAGATAAAGATGATGATGTTGTCGTCATGTCGGGAGTCCTTGGCCATCGGAAAAGATATGAACGAAGAATACAGAGTACAGCTGCAAGATTCAACAGATAGAGAAAAAGATAGCACAAACTTGAATAGAAGGATTACAAGAGATCTGAAAAGTCTTCATGGCATCCGTCGAATTGAGCATAGGAGATAGAGAGAGGGCTTCAAAAGGTTTCTTAAGGAGCGGAAGACCAAAATAATTTCTTGTCCTTCTTAAGAATATCTGAGAGAGATTTAGCCATCTTGAGGAAGTCTTCAACGACGCAGCGAGAATTACTTGTCAAACCACGGAACAGCTCCGGAGTTGGTTGAAGATGGAGGATGGAATTAACAATTGAATTGATGATTCCAGAATTGTAGTGTTGTCTTTAGTAGAAGAACATGGACGAGATCGGCGACTTCAAGAGGCCAGACTTACAGTTTGAGAACTTTGTGCACATGCGATGTTCATGAAGCTTGAGAGGATGAGCCACAAATGATCTTCCATGTTCTCCCATTGAAATAGAATAGGAAAGCATATCATCACGATATACCACCAAGAATTATAAAGATATTCTAAGAATACCAAGTTCAAGAGGCAAGAGAAACGAACAATGTTCAGAACACTTTCTGAGCTCAACGCACTTTGAAAGATCAACGTTACGAGCGAGGATTCATGTTGGAAAAGATGCATTGGAAGAATAGATTATCTGGCCCTTCGGAAGAGAGAAGAGATGTCCACTATTCACATAGTCGATCGAATCACCGGTTGCAAAGATAAAGAGATCTTGGATAAAGAAGCGATGATAACTATTACATTAAGTAAAGCTATCGGAGATGAAATGATGAGATCCTCCTATATCAAAGAGAACCCTTGCGGATATGGAGTTCAAAAATATAAGAAGCACAACAATCGGATAATAACCCATCATAATGCCTTCAGAAATCTTCAGATTGCCAAAGATACTTGAATATGATATAGATATGATCATGGTATAACTCAAAATTACAAGAGGTAACCGCCATCATTTGGAGGATTAGATTGATAACATTGACTATATTCCACTCATGATATGTGCCATATAGCTAGACTAAGAACACAATCGCAAGTATCAAATTGATGCAAGTTCTGTATTTAGCCCCAAAAGGATTGAAGATGAAGTAAAACTTCAGGATTATGCACCGGTAGCAAAAGATCAAGTTAGCATGGACATGCCGACAAAAGAAGGTGAATAGTATATCTCACACGACTGAAAAGGAGTGTGGAAACACAGATGTATCAAAGAAAAAATTCCGCATTTTTCAGCATTAAAATACCAACTAGATGCGCAAAACCACTTAACAGATAGAGATTAGCAACTCCACATTCTGTGAAAGCATGCAAGAAGGAAGAACACCCTTAACAAGATTGCGTCGGTAACAAAGAGTAAGACAGATCGCCTCGGTTTACACATAGGCCTGTCGGTATGGAATGTACCAAAAGTTGATAACCAAAGGCAGATTGCGACAACAAGGTTGGATGCAACAGATAGAAAAGGAATTAACACACACATCCTATGGTACTACCGAAACCCCAAACACGTGAATCCTAGTTTGAATTTTTAGAAGAGGATAGACACACGTTACACTTCCTTACCAAAATAGGATGGGTGGGTGGGTAAGAGGAAAAATGGAAGCAGTCTTACTATCACGTTTAGTTTTTCCCTAGTATACATAGCTATCAAAATATTTTCTAGACTGACAACGACCATCGGGCTGAGACCGTGAAGGGCGGAATGGCTCTGATACCAATTGTAATACATCGGACATTACGCTCTAAGTTCAAGCCTGGACGAACCAAAAGTGGATAAGTGACTCTACCACGGGGGCCCAAGGCCACCCACGTGTAGGCCCGTCGAAGCGAAGTAGGGCACGGTACTGGCCTACCACCTTATCCACTTTCAAGAACACCGGGACAAGAGAGAGTGGCATAAGTGATAGGTAACACGACCATGACATACACAAATGAGTATGTATGCGCACAACTTACAATAGACATCAGAGTCACACCATCTAAAAGAAATAGAAATAGGAATATTCAACACCATATGGCAAGATACAAATATCCTAGATAGATATAATATTTTAGGATACATCCTCAAACATCACGCAACAGAGTACCAAGCGGAAGCGGGAAACATGATCCGGGTACGGATAAGAAGCAAATCGGCATAAGATGCCCTGAAAATAAGCACATCCCGCCCACAGATCTCAAGGTTATCCAATCCCAGAATCTCTACACCTGACGGTCGTTGCCACCATCATCCGTCTCATCAACCC
Source organism: Avena eriantha (assembly GCA_910589775.1). NCBI lineage: Eukaryota > Viridiplantae > Streptophyta > Magnoliopsida > Poales > Poaceae > Avena > Avena eriantha. The sequence goes on along the minus strand of OU342740.1, from coordinate 150,704,457 downwards.
AGTAGCCTTCCTGAGAGTATACCTGTCCACCTAAACCAAATATTTATCGTGTGAGACCCTAGGGGTACTCAGCAAGTCTTAATGCATCTAAAGGGAACAACCTAGGGTGACGCAATTGCAGCGGAAGATAATAGCTACAAAGTTCTACAGAGACACGCTACACATCCGCCCAACTAGAGATGGACGGACGCTCGTTAATTAATAGCAACAGTTATATGAGCAACATAATTAACCTTGCTCGCCCTCCTTCTCGCTTACCGACGAGAAGGCGGAAGAACAACCCATCTGTTGGCAATTTTATTAACCATTCCATGAGCGTTGTACTAATTACTAGCCATATCTTAGTCAAATTGAAGGCGGTACTTTAGTTATGCTTGTCTATGATCGAGAAACTGTGCTCCAAGTCGTCCATAACCGCGGACACGGCTTTTACAAAGATTTACCCTGCAGGGGTGCACAAATAGCAATACACACAATCAAAGCATTCACAGGATTCATAAATCATTTCAGGGGGCCACCCAACTAAGCTACCCGCAACGAATTTGGCCGGCTCCGAGATGCACCCAGGGTTTGTGTCAATAGCTGTAAACGACTGGGAACTCGAAAGTGTGACTGGGCTTGTCGATACCGCGAAAACATTCCATGCCCCAAAACAGTACAGGTGCTCCACGCACAATCGTAAATAAAGCAGTAAAGCACGGCATAAGTACATTTTAATAATAAAGCCCCAAACTACTTTTTGGTCCCAAGAAATAAAGTGCAAATCAAGCTCAGGCAAAAGGGGATTCATAGAGTCTCCCATATGTGGATAGTGCGAATAATTAAGTACTCAGGGTTCTATGGGACAAGTGAGCTTAAAGAACTAGATAGCAGATAATGCTCACCGATGCCTCTTGCATTAGTTATCACATTACTACTCAGATTAAGTTGTTTAGGTACCTCGTTATCCAAAGACTCGCACAAACCCTACACATGCAATTCTACAACTCGCATGGCTCAAATAACTCCTGCAGTAATGGCTCATGGGATTGAGGTACAAGCTTCGGTGGGGTGGAAAAGTAAAGGCTATGCAATACTTGGGATTCAATTTAATGCAATCGCGACTCAATGATGCAAGAGTAAGATAGAAGCATAGGTACTATATGTATGCAAGCATGGAGAATTGCTTGCCTGGCAGTTCTATTGTCGAATATGAAGCATCCGGGTAATACACCTGAGGCTCATGGTATTCTTCTTACTCAGTGCCTATCCGGATAAAAAACAAACACACAAGGGGCTGAAATAAATTCATTGCAGAATCATATAAATAATATGCAATAAGCAAACAAGTATGCCATGATGGGATGATGCACAATTTACATGGCATAGCATAGCATGGCATGGTGAGATGTGGGGTACAAGAACAAAGCGTTCTATTAAATTTTTAGTCATGTTTTGCTCCCAAAAACATTGTTGTATCCTTAGTATTTATATGATGCATGCTTCAATTCATATCATGGAATGCATAATCGGAACGGGCTCGTCGCGCTGGTCGATTTAGACATATTATTTTTCAAATTTGGAATTAAAGTTATGAATTTATTAAGAAAAGGCCATTTATTGACATTTAAAAAATTTCGAAAATTTTAAATTGCTCAAAAATTGGATGGCATATTTGAATTCCTCACATTTTTCTGATTCAAAACATATACCATTTACAAGATTTGGAATTATGAATAAAACGGAGCGATTTAGCGTTATTAAAGCGTTTATTAAATAACCAGAAAATAATTATTAATTTTTTAATATGGGTCAAAGTTTCAAATTGAATTTTCTAGAATCTCGTGTACTGCAGGTTAGAGACAGAAAAAGGACCAAGAGAATTTGTGCAGAACAGGACATATAGGTAGGAACAATACTAACGAATCTGAAGTTTGAATCAGCACGTTTGCAGCTACCTCGGTCAAACTTTGGCGGAATATTGCGAGTGATGTGCTGCTCTGATTCGAGTTAGGTTTGATTCTATGCGGAGAGAGATGTAACGAGATGAGTTAGATTTTATCTGTGGGACTGGATAGCAGCTAGGACGATTGGAAGACAGAGGGGATCAGAGGGTAAAAAAATGGCCTTAGCTAAACTTCTGTCAGGGAACTCCTCAGTGAGATTGGGCAATTTGGCGCGGAAGATTCTGAGCGTTGTAGTGCACCGAATCGTTCTGCGTTTGAAGCTACTGAAATCTGGGAGAACGAAATAATTCTGAGAATGAAAATATTCATCGAAACATCGTTCAGACAGATATGGCAAGGCGACGAACATAGGAGTTTTCTATGGTCAAAGTCGGCCGAAACTGAACACGCGCAGATAGATTTTTCTCGATCTTTGGCAGAAGAAAACGAGAGCTACAGTGCTAGGATTGGATCGCCGTTTGTGTCTGCTGATAGCTGATTGGTCCGTCCACGCGATAGTATGCGGGTAGGCACTGTAGGCGAACCGAGGCTGCCGGAAGTAGTGCACGAACAGAGAGCTCTGCAGCTGCACGAAACTGTAGTCTGCACGCGGGTGAACTGCATATGCGCGTGCGGCACATACGACGACGATGATGTGCTGCCCCGGAAAGGTTTAGTGGTGGACACGAGCTATAGTGGTGTTGGCGACATCAAGGAGGAGCCGTGGACATGACAGCGCGTCTCGGTGGCGAACGACGGAACACGGCGGCGGTCAGGAGTTGGCTTGGCATGGTAGATCGGAGCGGTGCAGGTTTAGAACGAGAGGGGGTGAGGCACGGGGAGTTGCAGATTATCACCAGGAGCTTTTTGGTGAGGTGGCTCGCCTCAGCGATGAAGAAACAGTGCGGTGGCCGGCGTGTACTGCAGCAGCACGGGGATGGCGTCAGTTCCAGTGCTTCTCCTCCTCGCTCCCTGTACCGTGCAATAGTCGATGTTGACGTGCAGCTGCTCTGACCGGTGGTGGCTTCTTTGGATGCGCGAAACAGAGGGACGGCGAGGGGCGGGGCTCGGCCACAGCGGCGGCAGTGGTGGTTTTCATGGAGGAGAAGAAGGGCGGAGCGGATAGGGATGGCTGCTGGATGGGGCTTGCTCTCTTTAATCAACGAGAGGGAGAGAGGCAAGCACGAGCGCAACGTGGGGTTGTACTGGCGTCTGGCACGTGATCGGCAAGGAGAGAAACAGTGGTGGGCGTTGGGTATCAACCGGGTGCGGCTGGAATAGAGAGGGGTCAGGTGCTACACAAAAATTCAGCTGGGTCTGATCAAGTGCAGCTAGGTGCAAGGTTCATAAAAGAGCAGGCTGGTTCGATTACTGCACCAGGTTAGCTAGTTTGGTTGCATCGTGTGTAGCTAGGATAGATTAGAATCTTGAAAAAAATGATGTGGTGTATGTGTGAGTACACACAAAAGATGTAGGGTTTAGCTAAGATAGATTAGGTAGATGTGGTCTCTAGTTTAGTGAAAACAATTAGAGACACATGCAAGAACAAAAATAAATGCACACAAGCACTATAGTTGGAATAAGGCAACATTCAAGAAGTGGGTTCATTCTTGTATCATGGGGCTTAGTTTGGATTAAACCAAATGGGATAAAATCCATAGGACAAGCATGTAAGAAGGAGTCCATCATATAGCATGTGGGCTTGATTTAAATTTACCAAATCCAATTAAAGGACCCACATATGCCATAGATGGTAGATTATACAAAGATCATGAAGATAAGTGTATAAAAGGACATCGTGGCAAGGATACACACATTAATACATGGGCATGTTTTAAACTCAAGCAAATAAATAAGAAGCCCACATATATATATATATGTGTGGTGGAATTATTGAGCAAGATAACTCACAAGAGACCATAGCAAGGTGAGGATAAAATGAATTAAAGAGACATGCCCTCAACTCAAATTGGGCATTAAACAATATATCAAGAACCAACTACAATTTATCAAGAGAAAAATACATTTAATAAGACAAATGCATATGAGGGAAGAACCAAATGAAAAGGGGTTTTATATGATGCTCAAATGCAATGTGGCATGGTGACAGGAGCATGATATTATGATGATGCAAAGTAATGATATGTAGGAAGTAGCAATATGTAGACTAGGAAAGTAGCATTGCAATTGTTAGACAATTGAGATGCTACAGTCCATCTCCACGCCATGGGCTTGCACCATCGCGAGTGCCATGGTGGCGCCGACGGAACGCTGCGAGTTCTTGAAGTCCGTGGGAATACCTCCAGCAGGGGATTCCACTAGGTCTTCAAGGTTATCGATCAACCCGGCCTTGGGAGTTAAATCCTCGCGTATGCGACTGAGCACATTCTTGGCCTTCGTCAGCGTCCCTTGAAGAGAAGTGATGCGGTCTTCGACTGCGGCGACGGCACCAGCCAATGCATCGTCGCTGCGAAGGGCCTGGGCGTCAAAACTCAGGTCGCCAACATCTACATACAACAAAGTGTTAGTACAATACCACGATGTCGAAGCAAGAAACAAAGAAAACTCAGCTGAAAAAATATTTGAGAGGGACTTAGCAATCGAGAAAAGCTGCTCCTCGAGCAACTTCTCCCTCTCGGCATTGGAGGAACGCCGCGTTTCCGCAAGTCCTCCTCGCGCTTTTTCGATTCCTCCAGGGCCGCGATTGCCTCATCACGACTCTTCGCCGCAGCGACAAGCGCCTTCTTAAGTGAAGCAGCATGACGCAGAAGTTCGTTACACTCAACTGCAAAGAGAGGATATATCACCAATCGCATCTAGACACTTCACCAAGACAAAGACAAAGGCAATACTAACCTTCAACAACGCGATGGCGATTGTCCAGTCGCGCATGCTGTCGACCCATCTCCAGGACTTGCTCCGCCAGGCGAGTAACCTCTTTCACGATGAACTGCATTAGAAGAAAACAAAAGTTTAGCAACAACATCAAGTATATATTCGGCTGCCAAAACAAACAAAAGAACGCTTACGTGGTCCTCCAGAGACTCCGAAGATGACTGTCGCGTAGTCGTCCGGGTAACAATCTGATGTTCCCCACCATGCGGGGAACTCGAAGAATTGTGCTCGGAGTGGGCCGCCAATGGAGGAGAAGAAGGCCGTTAGACCACTTCTTTGGCCTTGGAGTCCGCGACTCTGGATTCCTTCACAAATTGGACGTTGCCAGAAGACGACAACGTCGCTCGACTACAAAGCACATCCAGTAAAAGCTTCAGAGACCGCAACTCCGGAAAAGAAACCAAGGCAAAGTCGAAAACTTACCAGTCAAAGTTATCAAGGTCGAAGGATTGCTCCTCCGACTCCGACGACTCCTTTGGCAGTCACAGCTTCTTCCGGGCAGGAGGAGCCATGGAGTGCATAGGAACGGTGGGGATTGGCTCCTCAGCAACAGCAGAAGGGCCCTCTGGCATCATCGGTGATGAAGCATCCGAATCCTCGCTACAGGAACGCTTGCGAGTGTCCGGGTCGCTGGACTCGGGGGCTCCCTCCTCTTCAATTGGGACGGTCGACTCTGACTCGTCCTCTTCATGCACTTCACGAGGAATAACCCCCTCAGGACAAGGGGGCAAATTGGGAGACACCTTCCAGTCCTGCATTTAGAAGATACAACATTACATATCAAAGCATCATAAAAGGCAATCAAAAACCGAAACTACTTCACGGTACAATTCTACCTCAGGAGGAGGGTTAGAGGCGTCGAAAGGAGGCACGACTGGTTCACCCGGGAGATCCTCCTTGGTGGTGTATTTGGTGACCAGTCGCACCCTCTTATCAACTTCACCCGCGGAAATGCCCTCAGCACACACGCGAGTGGCATCATCAGCACTGGTCCAGCGGAACATGGGGTGGACCCTGGCCTGCAGAGGCTGGATGCGGCGGCACAACCAGATGCGAATGAGGGCAGCGCCACCTTCTTCCTTGCCTCTGTGGCTTTCAAGGTCGCAGACGCACTCATACAGCACTTCTGTTTCCGCGGATTCGCCGGGCATGATGAAGTTCTTCCAGGAGCGCCTCCTCTTGCAAGTCGCCGCAGGGTCGAAGGGCACAAGTCCGTAGTGCTCTCCGTCGGCCTTCTGGTCGTGGATATAGAACCACTTGTCCCTCCACCCTTGGACGGACAAGGTGAGGTTGATGGCAAAGTAGGTGACAGAGGAGTCGACATGGATTCCGCAACCTCCTACGTCGTAGACTATAGAGCCAGACGTTGACTGGCGTTTCAGCTTAAAAATCCTCTTGAAGAAGCCAAAGTGCGGCTCGACTCCGAGCTAGCACTCGCAAAGAGTAATGAAGCAGGAGATGTGGAGAATGGAAGTTGGGGACAGCTAGTGAAGCTGTAGCCCATAGAAACAAAGGAGGCCGCGGAAAAAGGATGTAGAGGGAGAGAAAGACCTCGGATGATGAATGCAAGGAACATCACCCGGAAACCAGGGGGAGGACACAAAATTACCGCCTCGCCAGGAACTCGTGAGTCATCTTCCGCGGATGGAAGAACTCCATCTCAATGATGAAGCTGTAGCTCAGCGGGCCTGACGATGGACGCACGCCAAGCGCCGTTGGTGATGCGGGTGCCCGCACCCTTCTTCTTCCCAGCACCGGCGGCGTTGGTGCCCACAGTGGTGGTGCCGCCCTTCTTCTTGGTGGCAGCAATGGCGGCGGCGGACCCAGCGGCGGCGCCTCCCTTCTTCTTGCCCATCTTCCGATGGCGGTGAGAACGGAGGAAGTAGTTGGGGAAGATACAGAGCTGGTCCAGAGTCGCAACGAGAAAGTGCACAAGGAAGCAGAGAGCAGCAACAATGGCAATAGAGGCAAGAACAATGAAGGCAGACGGGAAAATTACCGGAGCTATGCTACTACTTAACCTCTTCGCAGACACCATCGGCCAGCAGAAACCCTACTACACGCGTGGCACACATCACCATCACCACGTGGCAAAGATGGAGCACGAACCGTCCCCCACTATTCCCATTACGCGCGGAAATCGAGGAGACGTAGTTCAAACAGAAGATTATGCACGCCCGGTCAAATCTAAGTCATAAAGTGGGACCCACCGCTCGTCATGTCCTGTCAAAACTGCTCACGCGGGAAACTAAGGTCATCACATCGTCAGCACTGACGTCATTAATATCAGCAACCGAAGATTTTGACTACTTTAGTCCTTGCTCGAGTCTTCGACTCAACCAAGCACCTGGGGGCTACTCCCATAGGGAGCGCTGGTCGCGCACCCTATGATTATTTTTATGCAGGTGTACAAGCATTCAAGACAAACCCATCACTCGACTCTATGATTCTATTGTGAAATCTGGGTTACTCCCATAGGGAGCGCCGGAAGCAAAACTTGGCTAAAACAAGCAATAAAAGACGACAGCAGTCGCAAAAAGTTTTTAGTCCTTGCTCGAGTCTTCGACTCAACTAGGCACTCGGGGGCTACTCCCATAGGGAGTGCTGGTTGCGCACCCTATGATTATTTATACATCGTACTGTGTGTTGATAACATCCACACTTGAATGCTATGGAGACTCCACCTCATACTTTCCCTACAAAGAGACTACGTCTCTTGGGCCACCTGAATCATCTCTGCGATGAAAACAATTCGGATGTCACACTTACAGCATGAAGATAAGACATGAATAAGGCCTGGCAACGCATCTGCTGCACACTACCAGAAACATATCCGTGCCTACAGGTACGATGAACATGCCTTGATGGACGTGTCGAGTGCTCACATTTATACAATGGAATTCGACTCCTGTAAGACCTCCGTGGCCTAAGTCGAATTACGCCAGCACTTTTCTGAATTCGAGTCCGGGGACTCGAGTTTGAGTAGATTGCGTTGTTTTTCCCTAAGGCAGTTAACTGACACTGATACATTGGTTAAATCAGGCACGTATATCAACAATCCCTATGACACAAACAGAACACTCGAAAATACTCAGTCATGCACTCGAAAGGCTTCATAGAGTCCCCCGTCGAATCTGCGATTCCACTAGACACTCGGGGCTACTGACATGGGTATACCCTACAGGTACTCGAGTTTGGTATATACTGTCCAGATACAGTAGAAGCTCACGGTGTTGCCAAGACCCAGTGAAGAATTTGAGTGGCCCACGGACTCTCGATTGCTTGCGAGACAAGAAGAAACTTAAGATAGAAAGTTCAAAGGGAAAACCCTAATCACTAACCGACTCGACCTACTACCCGAGACCTAGCCTATCTATATAAAGGCTAGGAGGGGTCGCGAGGAGGACACACGCAACCCTAGTTTCCACAACTCTCGCCAGTTTGCATCTGCGCGCCGCTATAATCTTCGATTCCTTCGTTAATTCCAAGAGCAAACAAGCAGGAGTAGGGACCTCTACAAGGCCTGAACCTGGGTAAACCTTGTGTACATGTGTGCTTGTTTGCTAGCCGACTTGTGCCTCCAGCGCTCCCTCCTTCTCCAAAACCCAAGTCCATAACAATGGACATTGACGAGTTAAACCCTCGTCAGTATGTATCTGAATGTCATACTTGCCAAATGGTGAAAGCAGAACATCAAAGTCCAAAAGGACCATTACAACCCTTAGAAATTCCAGAATGGATATGGGAGGAAATTTGTATGGATTTTATCACAGGATTACCCATGACTGTGAAGCGGAAGGATATGATATGGTCGATTGTGGACAGACTTACAAAGAGTGCACATTTTATTCTAGTAAACCAAAAGGATAATGCCAAAAAATTAGTAGAAATCTATATCAAAGAGATTGTGAGTAAGCACAGGGTACCCAAGAAGATTGTATCAGACAAAGGTTCTGTGTTTACATCAGCATTTTGGAGACAATTACATGAAGCACTTGGTTCAAAGTTGGATTTCAGCACCGCTTATCATCCAGAAACTGGAGGCCAAACAGAAAGGACCAATCAAATCTTGGAGGACATGCTTAGGGCTTGTGCATTAGATTTTGGAGGTTCGTGGGAGGATCATCTGCCATTGGCAGAATTTTCCTACAACAATAGCTATCAGAGTAGTCTGAAGGCAGCACCTTACCAAGTACTATACGGAAGAAAGTGTAGATCACCTATATGCTGGTATGAACTTGGTAGTAGCAAAGAATTTGCACCAGATTTAGTCAAGTAAAAGCAAGATATCATCGATACTATTAGAGATTGATTGAAGATAGCTCAGAGTCGACAGAAGAGTTATGCTGATCAAAGACAAAGATCATGGCATCCAGAAGTAGGGGATATGGTATATCTCAAGGTAAGTCCGATGAAGGGAGTAAAGAGATTTGGAGTCAAAGGAAAACTAAGCCCAAGATATATTGGACCATTCAAGATATTGAGTCAGAATAGAACAATAGCTTATGCTCTCGAGTTACCAAAAAGGTTAGCTAAAGTTCACAATGTTTTCCATGTATCACAACTCCGGAAATGTCTTAAAGTTCCCGAAGATGCCATTACACATCAAGAGATTGAGTTACAAGCAGATTTGACTTATGTCAAGAAACCCTGTAAGATTTTAGAAGATAACTAGAAAAGGTTGAGAAACAGGGCAATCAAATACTGCAAGGTACAGTGGGAACATCACCCAGAGCGAGAATCCACATGGGAGAAAGAGGATGACTTGAGGGAAGCATATCCAGAACTATTCAGGTACACATCCGCAAACTTCAGGACGAAGTTTAATTTAAGGGGGGAAGTCGGTAACATCCCAGCATTAGGATCAAACAAAGGGGAGAAATGGGAATCTAAGTCTGTGCATGTATGCATCTATAAAAAACAGGGTAAATTTTCCGCAAACAAAAACCTAAAGGGATCGGAGTTTCTTTCGCTAACTAGAGGTAGGAATAGCTCTTGTTAGTAATTGCTATGAATTTTGACATGACCTTTAGGAATTATTAGTTTTTGGGGAAGTAATTATGAACTCAAATTTGAAATTTAAATCAATTTGAAAGTATTTAAGATTTTGAAGTTAGGAATATTAATTTGTTTTCCAAAATACTATATTAACATTATTTGATTGAATCATAGATATAGTAAACAACAATAAGGATCTAAGAAATGAAATTGGGATAAGTAATGAATTCTTATTTCCTGATTATATCACAACATTACAAATTGTAATAAATACATCAAAAGTAGAAGATTAAATAGAATGGACATACAACTTTATTTCCTTATAATAAATCTTTACAGGAGTCTTTACAAAAGTAATAAAGAAAAGAAGGTTACAAGTAAAACCTATACTACTAATCTAGTCCTAGACTAAATCTTGTATCTCCAGATCTTGTTCCTGCAAATAAGATGAAAACAACTAAAAAGAAAACAAGGGGTTAATCAGTTAGTGTTACTCTCAGTGGTGAACAATGAAATGCATTGTTCCAATTACATCATTGAGTCATTAACAGGGGCAAGTTTCACAAGGCAGTAAACAGTAAAAAAGTAACAGGTGGAGATGTTATCACTTGAGCTGATCCACACGACCAGGCCACACAGGCACACAACTTAGTCATAGAATGCATGCAGTGTGCTGTCATTACAGCAGCAACACTACTATCACTCAAACAGAGCCCTCGGCCGAGGGCTCATCCACATACAACACACTCTCCTTCTCAAGCACACGCTCAGACTTCATAGAGCTTACCAAAGCCTCAACAACATCACCAGCCACTCTCCCAAATTAACCAGTAGTTCACCTCAACATGGTGACATAAGGATGGGGTGGTACAGAAGGATAGCAAGGGCAACTTACAGATCACAGGAGACTAGGAGGAGCAGGTGTAGCACCAGGAGGTGCAGGTCAAGATCAAGCCACCAGCAACACCAACACAATAGCAACAAAACAACTTGTGTGGTGAGTTATACAAAACCATCACATGCTAATTTTTGAGTTGAGCATGTCTTTTTTTATACATAATCCTCTCAGATTCACCCAAGTAGGGTGTATCCATCATAGAGGAATTAAAACCCAAAGCCAAGCAATCTATCTTTGCAAATAATACCAAGAATCAGCTTATGCATCATGGATCTTGGAGAATAAACCATACTAACACATCCACTTATTCACTAGCTGTAACTGAATGTTTCTGGGCACATCCAAAGGATGGCAGTACCTTATAAAGCAGTTCATATTAAAGCTATAATACACAACATGGTTTAGCAATTCCTTTTCTTCAAGTCTATAAGAACCATTGTTCTAAACTGAGTACCAAAGCATATTTGAGAGGTACACATGAGATAAAAACCTTAGTATTTATCTAATATTGCCTCAGACCAGCATCACAGGCATAAAGAAATTATTGCATATCATAAGCCAACATATACAGCTGGAGTTTTTCAACTCAATTTAGCATCAAGTCATTCTGGAGTATGTGTAGATTAAAGCTAGTACTAGAGCAAACCCTGTGTACCATTCCTAGAAAGGTGTCACCATGACTTGTTCTAACTAAGGCAATCCTACCAAAGATCACATAATCCAGGTAATTTAAAGAGGAATAGTTAATCATCTTCCTAATATATCAATTAGGAATCATTCTGTTACAGAGAAGAACTATCACCAGAGACCTCAATGAGAATTCCAGATAGCCAAAGACAAGTTCCAGTATTGAAATTAGCTAACCATCATCACTAATCAGATAATAGGCTAGCTTAAAGTCACAACAGTCCCAATTGTGTACTGACAGTAACAAGACGAAGATAACAGTTTATCTTACAGAAGCATCAATAATTACCTAGTCATCAATAGGCTATGGTTCTACTTAGAATCAATACCACAGCCGTTCCTAAATAATTTAGCATCCTCAATTACCAACACAGGGAAGTGAAACCCTAATAGAACAGATAACCCTAAAAGGGAATTTCTCTTTGGAGCACTCAATAGCCAGCAAGGGGAGTAAAGAGAGAGCACGACGAGCGCACGACGAGCGCACGAGGGGCCGACGAGCGCACGACGGAACGGGGAGCACTCGAAGGGCGCTGCAACCTGCACCAAGCCGAGGCGGCGGCCACAACATCGCTAGAGGAAAAACAGCACCACCACAGCAACACGGGAGTATCTCATAGCACCACTGGAGCGGCGGTGAAGACATCACTGGCGGCACCCCAAACCCTAGGGTTCGGAATTGAGCCACCCTCACCGAAGGAGAGCTCCAAAGCCAAATCGAAATGGACCAAACAAAGGAGCGGGGTCCACAACCTCGTCATGCACCATGGCAGCAGCCGGGGAGGCCCAGGGCGGCGGCACGGTGTCGGCGACACCGCGACGCAACATGTCGAGGATGAACGCGAGGGGGCGAGAGATAGGTGAAGTGTGTACTAGGCCGGTGTGGTCCAGTACCCCTCATGGCAAAGGGTTTGACCAGCCCAGATGGGCCAGGTCAGGGCTAGGCTAGCCCAATGGTGAAGGTCCAATTTTAAAAAGGAAAGGTTAATTAAATTATCAAATTACCAAAATACCCCTACGACCTAAATAGTTCCAAGAAATAAAATACAAATCCTAAAAATGTAAATAAAATATTATTGGACTCATAAAAATGTCCTCTATGTAAGAAAAATAACAAATGGAATTTTAGGTAATTAAATTTTAAAATTATTATTACTAAGGTATATGTTCCTTTTGGAAATTTATAAAAATATACAAACACATAAAAATTGCATAAAATCCATATTTACAATTCCAAAAGGGTATGCTATTATAGAAAAATACTAGTTGGTATTCTTGAAAAGTAAATTAAGTGGGATAAAAATAAAGTCTTATTTCCTTAAAGGAATTTTAGTAAAATAATTTAAAGAGTTAAAAATTAAATAAATCCAATTTTCAACTCTTTAAATAATACTAGACATTATAAAAATACTAAATGGAATATTTATGAAAATGTTAAAGACTTAAAGTAATACTTTTCTTCTAATTAAAGAAAATAGCAAACTTTTATTAAAAGAGTTAAACATGCAATTAAATAAATAAGAAACCTTGCATGACATTACTATGCATTGCATATTGCTTCTTTAAATATTGTTCTTACCGGGCAATAATGGTTCTCTGTAGAAACCGGAGCTCAAGGTTAGGTGGAAGCATCCGACTTCACTACCTTGCAGTCACAAGGCAAGTTCATCACTTGCTCAGGTCCTGTGAAGAGTCTTTATCAAAAATGTTACAAGTTGTGTGTTATCATCTATGAGCTGGAGAAAGAAAATATTATCTTCTCTAATAAATAAGATGTAGTTATCATCCTAAGTGATGATAAAGATTGGCAATGGTTAGGCTTAATAACCCATGACATCAGTGATTCTAGCACCGTATATTACGCATTAACCATGAGATTTGGAATGGGACGGAGAAGTCAGCTGTATCTTCTTCCTTTCATATGGAGGCAAGATGACCTTATCGTGACGCTATGATTCCTTGTGTGGATCCAGCATATGGGTGGGCACCCTTAGGCCCCACGATTTTGGTGTCTAGATTATCTATGAGTGGCTGTCGGAGGTATAGTCGGACCTTTATGGAGATTGCCAGGGGCATCACCAGCTCATAGAGTCTTCGGGAACTCACCAGGGTTGTACCTTTCCCAAAAAGGGGGATTAACGGAGGTGTAGTCAGCCCTGGAGGATCGTGCAGACATATGGGGTCGCGGAGAGGGCAGCGATTGGCTTGGATCACCTACTAGGCCCCACATCATGGAATTTTGGACAGGAAAGTACGCCTGGTTGTTAAACAAGGAGTTGAGCTTTCATGGGTAAAGCAACGCACCTCTGCAGCGTGTAAGAATTGTGACATGTTACTCCCTATTCTGGGAAGGAGCTACGAACGCGGCAGGAAAGGAACTCCATGAAGTTCTGGTCAACCTGTGAAGACTGATGAGCATAGTTTTTGATAATAAAATCAATCTTTGAAGAAATGTTTATAAAAACTACATAGTGCCAAGGACTTATAGTCTGAGGTGGTAGATAGAGCATCAAACTTCCCACCTTGCATATAATGAACTTGCTGGGTAACGATGTTACTCACTCTTTCCTTTGAATCCCTGCTTAGACTCTGAGAATCCAGAAGACCCTTCAATGTACGCAGCTGAAGGACAAGAGGGTGTCTACTACGAAGAGACGGACCTATCCAGAGGAGCTGAAGGTGTGGGCTACGAAATACGCTATGGAGTGGAGGGCAACGAGTCCGAATAGTTGCCTTTACTTATTAGTAAACCGATTGAGCTGAGCAGCAGGAACTTTATAAAATAAGTTGTTGAGCTCAATTCGGAGTATGAGTTTGAACTTTATATCTTCTGCTGAAACTACTTAAGTTGGTTTGTAATTTGGTAACACTTGAAGTTGGAACTTCTGGTTTGTAATAATATTGAAGTGTGTATGTTTGTAATATACCCGCAATGTTTCTGTTGTACCACTCTGAGGGATGTGATATTTACATAACGGTGTTCCGTGGATGTCATGTCAACGACTATAGTGTACTACCCATGTAGTGGTATGCTGGGTCACCGCATAATCCCTGGTGGCGCATATCGCCTCAAAGATTTCGAGAGCAGAGTCGCATACTCCAATCCCTGGAACATCACGCAACTGCGTCGTTTTCTACCCTTAGTCGTTTTTACATTACAAATAAGGCTATTCAGCCAGGCTACTTAGCCACACATTGTACCTCGTACTATTCTGCGAATAAATAAAGCTAAGTGCCCCAAACCTCTGTGTCCTTTTCTACTTTCCTGCAACTTTATCACTCGGGGGCTGCGCCACCCTTTACACCTTCATTCTACGAACAAATCGCGGTATCCTGAGTAGCTGACGCACTACCAAGCGAACCCTTGATAACTACCAACCCAGTTGCAATGCACCTGACAGGTTGGCAAGGTGCTAAGATAAACGCACGTCGGGCTAACAAAAAGGAACTGTAGAATACAATACACTCGAAAAATATACAAGCTAGCAAGCTCCTCACATATCAACGGGTGCTCAATACACCCAATACAATCATACAAACTTTACATCACTTATACAATTATATGCAGGATACAAATCACGCTACTGCTGGAAAAGAAGAACATTTGTTTGCTCCTCGAAGAAATCGACGACGTCCTCCGCTGGCCGATCAACCGCTTGATAATGCGGAACCATGTTCCAAGTCATCTCTTCTGGCGGAGGCGGCGGTCCAGCAGCAATAGACGCTATGTCCACATCTGGCCGATGCAGTCGCACCATCGACAGAGCAGCCTTGGCACCAGCAACCAAATGCTATCGCACGCACTCACGTACCGCGCTTATATCTTGAAACTTTGCCAGAAGGGCCAATAGGCTTGAAGGGATAGCGTCCAGCAGAAACATCGTCTAATAAATGCGCCTGAGGCACGACTGTGTCTTCTTCAGGTATTGAAACACTCGAGAAGAGCGATCCTGCAGGGTCACCAACGTGACTGCATGGTCGTGGTCCACCCAAAAATAGCCACTAGCTTGCACCTGCTCCTGGGTCAAGTTATTCATCTGAATGGCCACCCAGTCCTTCTCCTCCTGCGGATGACGAGCGCTAACAACTACACCAAGAAAGCAGCAAAGTGTAAGGGCAAGGCATCGCCGCGACTGACTAAAAGACAAGATGAGAAGACAAAAAGCTAACATTTAAACTGCTCATTCATATGCGCCACTTCCTCCAAGAGATAGTTCTCACGAGCGGTGGCCTTCTCTGCCTTCGACTTCCACACATCCGCTTTACCGCAGACGATGGGCATCTCACGCTCCAACAGCTTAATGCAGTCGCGAAAGCAACAACAACTCCTCCACCTTTGAACGTGGTTGCGCCATGGTTTCATGGGTGGGAGGAGAATCATGAGGATCACTCGAAGGACCCTAGGTACAATCAAACAAGAGGCAAATAATAGTAATCACACATCGAGAAACAGAGGACTGTATTCAAAAGTTGATAAATGTCAAGGGAACATCCCCCACAAAAGCAAGGTCCAGACAAAAGGCTAGCTAAAGCTATTACACATGGCGACTAAGGAGCATTCTGCTTCTTTGACTTCGACTTTGACTTCGGGTGCTTCATCGCACCCATGGCAGTCTCTAACGCCAACAGACTTGCCGGTGGTAGCCCCAGATGCCACGGTATTCACCGCCTTCACTCGCCATCGCTCCTCAGAGTATTTGGTGACTATCTCGATAAGCTGAGGCCCGTATTTAGCGCAACTACTAGCAAAAGGAGAAAACACTACCTGCTGGCCTCTAGCGTCGACAGGCATCGCCTCAGAGATCATGGCGGGATCCAACTCCACGCCGTGGGCTTGTACCATTGCGAGTTCCATGGTGGCGCCAACAGACTGTCGAGAGTTCCTGAATTCCGCGGGAATACCTCCAACGAGGGACTCCACCAGGTCATCAAGATTGTTGATTAGCCCCGCCTTGGGAGTCAGGTCCTCATGGAAGCGACTGAGCACACCCTTGGCCTTCCCCAACGTCTCCTAAAGGGAAATGCTGTGGTCCTCGACTGCAGCAATGGTGCCAGCCAAAGCATCCGCGCGATGCAAAGACTGAGCGTCAAAACTTAGGCTAGTAGCATCTGCGTACACAGAGTGTCAGCACAACAACATGACGTCAAACAAAGGAGCAATGCAAATCAAACTGAAAATTACCTAAGAGAGCCTTGGCAATCGAAAAAAGTTGTTCTTCGAACAACTTCTCCCTTTCAGCAGTGGAAGAGCGTAGGTCTTCCTCACGCTTCTGCGACTCTTCCAGAGCCGCGACTGCCTCATGGCGCTTTTTCTCCGCTACGGCAAGCCCCTCCTCGTGGGACGTGATGCGATGGAGAAGTTCACTGTGTTCAACTACAAAAGGACAGGGCATATCAACATCTGAGCTGACAAATTTCCATAAAGACGATGAAAAAGTTAAAAGGTAACCTTCGACGGCGCGGTGGCGATTGTCCAGCAGGGCGTGCTATCGACCCATAGCAAGGACTTGCTCCGCAAGACGAGCAGCTTCCTTCACAATGAGCTAATCCAAGGAAAACAAAGACTCAGCGTCAGCCCAATTTACAAATTCGACTGCCAAACAGCAAAAAGGGCACTCACATGTTCCTCCAGGGACTCTGAATATGCCTGTTGGGAAGGCGTCCAGGCGACCATCTGGTGTTCCCCAACATGTTGGGAACTCGAAGAATTGGCGCCAGAGTGGGCCACCACTGGAGGATAAGGAGACCGTTCTGCCACCTCCTTGGCTTTGGAGTCTGCGACTCCAGACTCTTTCAAAAATTGGACGTCATCAGAAGACGATGATGCCGCTTGGCTATAAACAAAACACGTCCAACACTACTTCAGAAAAAGCAACTCCAAAGAAAGAAAGACGAACTCACAGAAATTAAAACTCACCAGTTAAATTTATCGAGGTCGAAGGATTCTTCCGACGACTCCTTTGGCAGTCGTAGCTTCTTCCGAGCGGGAGGAGCCATGGCGCGGACATGAACGACGGGGATAGGCTCTTCTACAACAGTAGCAGGAGAATTCTCCGGCGTCATCGGTGAAGACGCATCCGAATCTTTACCGCGGGAGTGCTTGCGAGTCCTACGGTCATCAGACTCGGGGGCTTCCTCTTCCTCCTCTATGGGGACTGTGGACTCCGACTTGTCCTCCTCCTCCGCTTCGCGAAGGATAACCCCTTCAGGCTGAGGAGGCAAACTGACAGCCATGCTCCAGTCCTGCAATCAGAAGATACATCATTATATATCAAGTACTTGGTGGCAATTGACAAGGAAAACTACTTCACCGTACAGTTCTACCTCAGGAGGAGGGTTAGAGGAGTCAAAAGGAGGCACGACTGGCTCACCTAGGAGATCCTCCTTCGCAGTGTACTTGGTCACCAATCGCAACCTCCTGTCTACCTCACCCGCAGAAATGCCCTCCGCAGATATGCGAGTGACATCGCTCGCACCAGCCCAGCGGTACATCAAGTGGACTCTAGCCTGTAGAGGCTAAATGCGGCAGCGCAAGCACGTGCGAATGAGAGAGGCGCCACCCTCTTATTTGCCTATGCGGCCTTTGAGGTCGCAGACACGCTGATACAACACCTCTGTTTCCTCAGACTCACCAGGCATCACGACGTTCTTCCAGGAACGCCTCCTCTTACAAGTTGCTACGGAGTCGAAGGGCGCGAGTCCGTAGTGCTTTCTATCGGCCTTCTGGTCGCGGATGTAGAACCACTTGTCTCTCCACCCTTGGACAGATGCGATGAGCTTGATGTGGAAGTAGACGGCGGAGGAGTCGACGTGAATTCCGTAGCCTCCTACGTCATAGACTACCGAACCAGACACCAACTGACGTTTGAGCTTAAAGGCAAAAGTGCGGCTCGACTTTGAACCAACACTCGCAAAGTGTGATGAAGCAAGAGACATGGAGAATGGAATTTGGGGACAACTGGTGCAGCTGGAGCCCATAGAAACAAAGGAGACCCCTGACAAAAGGATGCAGGGAAAGAGAGAGACCTCGAATGATGAACGCAAGGAACATCACTCGAAAACCCGGAGGAGGATGCGGGATTACCTCACCGCCAGGCACTCGTGAGCCATCTTCCACGGACGGAAGAGCTCCATCTTGACGAAGAAGGTGCACCTCAGAGGGCTTGATGATAGACGCACGTCAGGAGCCGTTGGTGACGCGGGTGCCACCCTTCTTCTTCCCGGAAACGGCGGCACTGGTTCCTGCGGCGGTGGTGGCTCCCTTCTTCTTGGCGGTGGCAATGGTGGCCACAGATCCAGCGGCGGCACCTCCCTTCTTCTTGCCCATCTTTCGATGGCGATGCGAGCGGAGGAAGTAACTGGGGAAACGCGGAGCTGGTCCAGCGCCACAAAAAGGTAGCGCGCAAGGGAGCAGAGAGAGCAGCAATGGCGAAGGAGGCACGAGCAAGAAGAGAGATGAGGAAAAATTACCACAGCTGCGCTGCTACTTAACCTACTCGCGGATGTCATCCAACGGCTAGCAAAATCCTACCGAACGCGTAATGAACATCGCCATCGACACGTGGCGAAGGTGAACCACGAACCGTCCCCCACTACCCCGATGACGCACGGAAATTGAGGAGGCGCAGTTAAAACAGAAGATTACGCACGCCTAGTCAAATCAAAGTCAGGAAGCAGGACCCACCGCTCGTAATGTCCCGTCAAAACCACTTACGCAGGCAAATGCAGTCATCACATCATCAACACTGACATCGTCGATTCAAGCAGAAGAAGATTTTGACTACTTTAGTCCTTGCTTGAGTCTTCGACTCAACCAAGCACTCGGGGGCTATTCCTAACAGGAGCGCTGGTCGCGCACCCGAAAGAATTTTTATGCAGGTCAACAAACTTCACAAAAACCCATCACTCGAGTCAAGGATTCGATTGTGAGTTACGATTTACTCCCATAGGGAGCGCTGGAAGCACAATTCGGCTGAAACAAGCAACAAAAGACGATAGCAGTCGCATAAAGCTTTTAGTCCCCACTCGAGTCTACGACTCGAATAGGCACTCGGGGGCTACTCCCATATGGAGCGCTGGTCACGCACCCTATGATTATTTTTCTTATACGTTACACCGTGTGTCGATAACATTCACACTCAAATACTATGGCGACTCCACCTCATATTTTCCCTGCAAAAAAGACTACGTCTCCTGGGCCACCCGAATCATCTCCGCGATGACCAAAATTCGGATGCCGCGCTTACAGCGTGAAGATAAGACCTAAATAAGGCCTGGCAACGCATCTGCTGCGCACTACCAGAAATATATCCGTGCCTGCAGGTACGATGAACATGCCTTGAAGGACACGTCGAGTGCTCACATCTATACACTGGAATTCGGCTCCTATAAGACCTCCGCGGCTTGAGTCGAATTACGCCAGCACTTTTCCGAATTCGAGTCCGGGGACTTGAGTTTGAGTAGATTGCGTTGTTTTGCCCTAAGGCAGTTAACTGATACCGATACATCGGGTAAATCAGGCACGTATATCAACAATCCCTATGACACAGACATAACACTCGAAATGTACTCGGTCATGCATTCGAAAGACTTCATAAAGTCTCCAATCGAATATGCGCTTCTACTGGACACTCGGGGGCTACTGACATGGGTGTACCCTATAGGTACTTGAGCTTGGCATATATGGTCCAGATACGGTAGAAGCCCACGGCGTTGCCAAGGCCCAATGAAGAATTCGGGTGACCCACAAACTCTTCGATTGCTTGCAACGCAAGAAGAAGCTTAAAGATAGAAAGTTCAAAGGGACGAACCGTAATCTGTAACCGACTCGACCTGCTACCCGAGACCTAGCCTATCTATATAAAGGCTAGGAGGGGGCGGCGATGAGGACAATCACAACCCTAGTTTCCATAACCATCGCCAGATTGCATCTGCGCACCCCTGTAATCTTCGATTCCTTCGATAATTCCAAGAGCAGACAAGTAGGAGTAGGGACCTCTACGAGACCTAAACCTGGGTAAAACTTGCGTCCCTGTGTGCTTATTTGCTAGCCGACCGATGCCTCCAGCGCTCCCTCCTTCTCCAAAACCCAAGTCCATAACAATGGGCATTGGCGAGTTAAACCCTCGTCAGGTGCATACACACTAGGTTGTCCACCTTATTATTTATGCATGCACCTTCATTTGAATAAGTCACATATTTGAGAGAGTTCCATATTCTCCTCCCTTTAGAATTCTCATACTTCTTGGGAATGCTAGTGAAGACCATGTGATATGTACACTCTCTATATTGTTTTCACAAGATAGAACCTACATGTCTCATGCAAGACCAATGCCTTCCCCTCCTTGTTCTGTTTGGATTTATTGAGATTTATGGCATTTATTTGAATTTTAATTCAACCCAACGAAGATTAAATCAAGCATACATGACCATCTAACCAATCCTTGTTCATCTTTTCTCCTATTTGGATTCCTTGAGAGTTGCTTGGTTTTAAATTGAACAAGGTGGATTTAAACAAATTAAAAATCAAACAAAAAGAACCTAAAACCTAGCTACCCATATATCTACCCTAGCTAGCTTCCAACTCACACACACACCCTAGCTAAACCTTAACCCTGCCGACCACGCCTAGCTACCCCTCATGTTCTTGTTCCTCTTCTCGCTGAGCCGCGTCTAGCACGTGAGCCGTGCTTGCCCTTGCTAACGACGTGCAACGCCAGCTGCTCCTGCTCCTGTCCACAAAAAGCATCCGAGGCCAATCCAACTCTCAACCACTCCACCTCGCATTCTCCTCTTTCCCCTCCTCCACGGCAAAAAAACTCCACTATCTTCCTCTCCTCTGCAATTCACTACCGAGCGCCACCGCGGCCTCCGCGTCGGACCGCCACCTCCGGCCGCGCCAAGCCAAACCGCGTGCACCTTTAGAAGAGCCACGATACCATCGTCCTCACCAACCCCTCAGAATGTCCAGGCGCGCACCGATGCGACGACACGGACGACGCCAAGGACGTGCGCACGCCGCAGACACCGCCCCGTCTACTTCCTCTTCGACCTCTTTGGCTTCCTCTCCGGCCTCCACGGCTTTGCCAAAGACTACCTCATGCCTGGGTGAGCTCCCCTCTTCTTGCCCTGGTGCCTCCTCCCTTCCGTCTCGATCTTATCGCGTTCTGCCCCGCGCTCGCCGCCCAGGTTCACCGACACCCGCTGCAGCTCTAAAACAACCCATGTTCCCTCGTTAATTCTGGCGAATCTAGACCTCCCCTGACGAAACCCACAACACGTGATCTCTTCATGATTGAACCGTATCCATGAAGCTTCAAATGACATCCAAATCCACGCAGTATCGAGCCGGCAATCGACTCCGAAAATCGAGCGCATCACGTAGATGCGTCTGACAGAAAAGTTCAGTCACTCAACATGTGTTTGTCCCTCTGTTCATCGCTAGCTCCCGTCATGCACAATTTATCTCTGACGTAGATATTCAAGGAAGCTTGTTCCTGCTATAACCATCTCTCCAACACAACCAACGGTGCTCACTTTGGTTCCCGAATAAGCTCGCAATCATCCGCCAATTATTGTCAAAACTCTGTGTCAAACATGCGCGCACGACACAGTGTATTCCGCCTCTGTTCCTGAAATTTTCCCAGTCATCTCTAGTACGTCTCCAGAAACAATATTCAAGTCATATTGTTCTCGGGAGAATCCTTTTCCTATACAACAAAACTTTCTCAAAACGGAGTTCTGAGTCATCTGAAATCTTCAGCCGAAGATCGATCCATTTCACCATCGCGTGAGAGAATTCTGAATTCGGCCATTTTTCCGTCAGTTAACTCCGGCAGACGTTGCTCTTAAAAGGTCAACCATGAATCATAACACAAACTAAACCCCACCCTCGTGTCTAGAGTCCTTGTCCTCCAGTCGTGAGATCCAAGGATCTAGTCTCCCTTGTGCTGAAATTATTAAAAGGCATATTACTTTTGGCCGGCGCAGACAGAAAAGCTTCAGAACACTTTCAGAAATTCAGAGATACCTAGGTTCAGATAATAGTGGCGTTTTGCAAGCTAGACCTTGGCTTTGTAATGTTAGTTGCGAAGTTAGTCCCTGGCCACATGTCCATTTTCTAGAAAACCCTTATGTGTTTTAAAAGGTTTCAAAAAACAAATATGTTCAGAATAATTGAATCGTTCAGGTATATTTTTATTGTCAATTTGGATTATTCTAAGTACATAAACATTTGACCTTTTGGCATTTTCCATTTAAAAATGAATTAAATCATAACTTTAATTCCGTAGTTCCAAATTCAACAAATAATATGTCTAAATTGATCAGTGCGATGAGCATGTTCCAATTATGCATTTCATGATATCAATTGAAGCATGCATCATATAAATATTAAGTGAACAACAAGGTTTATGGGAGCAAAACATGCCTAAATATTTAATTGAAGTGCTTTATTATTGTTTTCCCACCTCACCCATGCCATGTTATGTTATACCATGTAATTATGCATCATTTCATCATGGCATACATTGTTTACTTGTTGCGTATATTTATATGATTGCGCAATTTATCTATTATGGCTCTTTGTGTGTTTGGCTTTTATTCCGGACAAACACCGAGCAAGGGAACTATCAGGAGACCCAAGAGTGCTACCCGAATCCCAGCTACCCTACTACAGATCTGAAAGGCAAGCAATTCGCCATGCTTGCAATACATATAACACCTATGTATCTATCTTATTCTTGCATCATTGAGTCATGATTGCATTAAATTGAATCCCAAGTACTGCATAGCCTTTACTTTTAAACCCCACCAAAACTTATACCTCAATCCTATGAGACATTACTACAGGAGTTGTTTGAGCCATGTGAGTCGTAGAACTGCATGTGTAGGGTTTGTGAGAGTCTTTAGATAATTAGGTACCTAAACAACTTAAATTGTGTAGTAATGGGATAACTAAAGAAAGAGACACCAATGGGCAATAGCTATTATTTGGTTCTTCCACGCTCACTTGTGTCCCGTAGGAGCCGAGTACTTGATACCTGTTCCTTGACTATCGCACTATCCACATGTGGGAGACTCTATGGATCCCCCTTTGCCTAAGCTTGATTCACATTTTATTTCTTAGGGCCACAAACTAGTTTGGGCGTTATTACTATCATGTACTTATGCCATGCCTTATTGATTTATTTATTTTTGCGCGTGGAGCGCCTGTACTGTTTAGGACTTATGCTACGTTTCCGCGGCATCGATAAGCCCAGTCACACTTTCGGGTTCCCAGTCGTTTATAGCCATCGACACAAACCCTAGGTCCATCTCGGAGCCGGTCATCTTCGTTGCGGGTAGCTTAGTGGGATGGCCCCCTGAAATAATTTTTGAATCTTGTGAATAAATTCTCATGAGGCCTCGTTGCTGTTTATTTGGTTCTTCCCGAGGTTTATCATGCGTGTGTTGCTATTTGTGCACCCCTACAAGGTAAATCTTTCTGAAAGCCGTGTTCACGATTATGGACAACTTGGAGAACAGTTTCTCGATCATAGATATAACTAAAGTACGTGTTTAATTTGACTAAAACATGACTAGTAAATAGTACAACACTCATGGAATGGTTAATAAAACTGCAAACAGATGGGGTGTTCTTCCGCCTTCTCATTTGGTAAGCGAGAAGGAGGGAGAGTGATGTTTATTTATGTTACTTATATAACTGTTGTTTCTAATTAACAAGCATCCGTCCATATCTGGGTGGGCGGATGTTGTAGTGTGTCTCTATAGCACTGTTTAGACATTATCTTTTGCTGCAATTGCGTTACCCCAGGTTGTTCCCTTTAGATGCATTAAGACTTGTTGAGTACCCCTAGGGTCTCACACGATAAATATTTTGGTTCAGATGGACAGGTTTACTCATAAGAAGGCTACTGGGTCAAGGAGACCGATGACGGTGGCAACAATCATCAAGTGTAGAGATTCCGGGGATGGAGATCTGTGAGATCTGTGGGCGGGATGTGCTTATTTCAGGAGCATCTTATGCCAATTTTCTTCTTAACCGTACTCGGATCTTGTTTTCCTCTTCTCCTTGATACTCTGATGTGTGATGTATGAGGATGTATCCTAAACTATTATATCTATCTAGGATATTTGGATCTTGTCATATGGCGTTGAATATTTCTATTTCTACTATTTTAGATGGTATGTCACTGATGTATTGTTGTATGTTGCTGGCATACACACTTGTGTATGTTTTGTTCGCATACCTGTTGACTACGCCGCTTGCTCTTGTCATGAATTTATTGAAAGTGGGTAGGGTGGTTAGCCGGTACCGTACCCTGCTCCGCTTCTACGGGCCTATACGTGGGTGGCCTTGGGCCTCCTTCGGAATCCCTTATCCACTTTTTGGTTCATCCTGGCTTATTGCTTAGAACGTAGGGTCCGAGGTATTACAATGGGCAACTCGTATGGGGCCCATGTGAGGGTTGGCCGGTGGTGGGATTTAGTACCACCGCATCCTATTTCGCCTTGTGATGCCTCCCTTTCCCCTATATAAAGAGGAGACCTCCTCCTCTCAAACTCAATCGATTATCTTTTGCCTATTTCTTTCTCCCTCTCCCTCATGTGTGGCTACCAAGTAGGAATGTGCATACGAGGATAGGATTTCTCAATCATACGCACGTTGTCTTGCTACTAGATCTTTGGTCTGGATCTATCTTCTTCTGCTACTTTGCTGGACCAGAGCCCGAGGGACGTCTAGACATCGGATGTGTGTAGAACTTCAGAGGCACCATCAGTTTTGGTGCTCATCGCTTGGAGCATGGATCTTGGAGCTTGTATGCCTACACGACCTTAAAGTCGGCATCGCCATACAAGTACATCATCCACATTTCTCGTGAAATGTTGAGCGCTTTTGGTCTTCAAGGGTATGTACATTGAATCCCTCTCATTACTTTACATCTACATAGACAGATCTTGGCTATGTCATTCTTGTCGTTAGGAAAAAAAATATTTTCTGCTATGGAACCCATCAGTGATATCAGAGTTGATCTATGTGTAGATGTAATAGTACGAGTAGAACACATAGAAATATGTGGGCGTTGATTTTTCTAGTTGTTATCCTCCCACATGTACTTGTTCGTATCGCGATAATGTTCTATGAAGCGGACCGGACCGACCTTACGCATAAGCTTACGTGAGACTGGTTCCATGGTCAACATATGGCTTGTACCATATAAGTGGCTAGTGGCTGTGTCTCTTATATTAGCTGATATGGCATTTACAAAGGATGGCCCTGAAAAGGAATTTAAAGCGACAACTAGTCAATTCATGCTGTGGTTTAAAGGTTGTAGGTAAGAATTAATTCTTGTGCGAAAGCCCGAACAGCCACATAAAACATGCAAAGATAATGTGGAGGCGTCTGACTTTATTTTGCAGGAGCATGTGATATGTACGGTCTAGCTAAGCGTTTATGAAATTAAATGCCGACGGCATGGAGGCACCATGGATATGGTGCAATACCGGCACACTCGATGGAGATCAAGGCATGATGACCATATCATATCGCATAAACTCATTTACATATGACGTTGATTACTTTATGCATCTTATTCTGACGGTATTAGACTTACAAAAGTAGCATTATACGACGATCCCTCAATATAATTCCAATATGCATATTCTCCCTTAAGTGCGCACAACTAACAAAGTCCTTTGTTATGAAGCACACCATGATGATCGGGTATTAAACATATTGACATTCGCATAAGGTGGGTATAATCCATGTGGCACGTCAATACGCTAAGGTTAAGATTGGCGAGCCAAGCATGTACAAACATGGCCTCAGAACACGAGTTGCCGAAAGGCTGAGCATGAATCGCATACTTGATGTGATTGATATGTTGATGTCTACCTTTGAAACTATACCATCGGTCGTGATGATCAGGAGTGTTGTAGTGAATAAGGATCGTGTAATCACTAAACAACGATGAGGGATGTTCGATTAAGTGGGAGTTTGTAACATCCCAAAAATATTAATCAAGCTTATCAAGATCTAATCACCCAAGTTTAGGGTTAACAAAAATATTTCTAATTAAACCTAATATGAGTGTATGTGTGTGTTTGCATTAATGTATGAATGATTGAAATTGCCATGTTTGATAGTTACAAATGATAAAGAATGGTTTAAAGATGAATACTACATCATCTAGATCAATTCCAAGCAGAATCAAATAAAGGACAAATCAAATATAAGATATATAAGCAAATGGTCATTTTTGCCAAACTCATTCACTAGACCACTTTGAGTGTTTCTAGTAAAGAATTTTCAATAGAAACAATTCCAATTCTTTTCACCCCTTTCTAGAACAACTAAAAGTGAATCCAAGCAAACTTTACAAAGTGGCAGAAACTAATTTGAAATCTATTTAAGAGGCATTCCAAAATTGAATCAAGTGTATGTACTAAGATCACACTTTTTCAAAAACCATTCAAATCAATCCCACTTGACAAATCCCACCAGAGTCCACTAAGCAAGTCACAAGATCACTCACCAAAAATCTTTCCAAAATTCAAAATATGAATTCATGCGGCCATTGCGTCGAACACTTGGCACGCACAGTACAACCTCACCAACTATTCACTATTTGGAATTATCAATTGCTCACAAAATGTACTGCAATCAACCCATTGAATTGTCCTAGATTATCCCTGGTACTTTGCCGTGTAGTGGAGAGCCCTTTCCCACCGTTGCACTAGTGACATGCCCATGCTGAGCTGTCCATGCCGGTCGAGCACGAGCCATTCGCTGTGCGCCGCGCCACCCTCTACCACGACCCCCACATGGTAGGCGTGACCTCACCGCCACCTGCTGACCACCCCTGGACCAATGGCAAGGCGAGAAGGAGCCAGACTAACCGTGCCCATTTAACCCCTGGCCATGCCGAGAGCACGATGGAGTGCCGCAACCGCCTCACTCGCACACGTCGCGCCTCACTCTCTCCACCCGTAACCGCATTCGCCGTGACCCTAATGAGCTACTAGACATGATTGTTCACCGTCTCGCGCCCCGTGACCACTGTACCAAGTGACGAACGCCTATGTACCCGCCTAGAGCACCGACGTATCCCGTCTAATGGAGACCGCCCCTTGCCGTGCAATCACTTCCACCACGATGTCCATAGTCCACTTCCTCGACCCATGCCCTCCGCGGTGACGATTGCCACCTATAGCAGCATCGCCGGAGTACCCCGACCATGTCGCACTGCCTCCACCCTGGGTGTATAAATAGAGGCCACCCCAGCCCTCAATCTCCACACCATCTCACTATCCACTCACCACAGAACCTCACCGTCCCTTCCCTGGAGCAAGGAGAGCACCACATCGCAGGAATTTGGCCGGAGTTCGCCGCTATTGAGGAGGAAGGTAGCCATTGATTGCGACCACCCCAGGAGCCGTCATGACCGCACCTCGAACCGTTATCGACGACAACCCCATTCGCCCCATCGCTGACCCTAGCTGGAGCCCAGGTGAGCCTCACGCGACCCCCACCGCCGCGTTAGGGTTCAGTTCTCGCCAGAGCTGTTCGACGCAGACGATGAACCTCAGCCGTTAGATCATATTCTAATTGTAGCACTGAGATTGAAACTTACCGTTTCGGTTAGATAGAGTCACTGACACGTGGGACCGTGTTGTCAGCAGCCCGCTGCGCCCACGCAGTGCAGTTGGCCCGGCCCATGTCGTTTCCCGCACAGAGCCCACCCATTCAAATATTATTTTTCCATTTTAGTTAAAACTAGATTCTGTCAGTAGATTCAAAAATCAATTCAAAGAGATTCACTGAACCAAAATGCATGATCCCAATTTTGTTGGAAAGGTATTGAAATTATCCAATCACTCCCGTTGGATTCAAACCAATTGGAATTATAGATCACTTATACCAAAAATAACAAGACAAAGACTTTTGACACTTCAAACATTTTTCTAAAATAATCTATAAATGCTTTTGAGATGATTCCACCTCTCAAAAATCACATTTGCCATGCTCTACATCAATATGTAAAAACATGTGGTTTTAAAGATATTAAACTTGGACTAGTATTAAAAGAACATGGGCTTTTCTAGTCATTTAAATATTATTAAATGATAATATTAAATCTTGTAATACATGACCACCCTTTTTAAATCACATTCCCAACCTTGAGAATATATGGTGAGGACATGGTCCATATGAACCTATATTCTAGTTGGAGAATATTAAATCTTAAACAATTTCAATGAGTAGAAATTACTTTACTCATTAAAGAGAAATAAAAATGTGCCATTATAACATGGAATGATTGAGATGATATTAGATCATCTAGTATGAGCCTTGTGTGCTAAATAGGAGTAGTGAAGTGTTGTTTGGTGATTGTGTACATTGAATGTATTTGATGCGAGTACCGACACGGGATTCAACGAAGAGGAGTACTTCGAGGAGGAAGAGGAGGAAAACTTCAACGACAGCAACAACTGCTCTGCTCAAGGCAAGATATCACTAAATACAAGCTAGAACTATGCATACTATATATGCAAGCCCCTTTTATACCAGATGCACTAGGCATACCTGGTTATGCAACTTTACCAATTCCCAGTTTTACTCCAAGCTTTACCTTCCCCTTTACTATAGTTTTTTACTTAGTTAATGAATTTTGATTAGTGGAAAATAGAATGGATCCTATCAGGATCATAGGATTAGTCTTGGATACTTATACTAGATTAGCACCCTCAAATAGTGAATACACTCAATATTAGTGGCTAGTGCTAAGCATAAAACTTGATCACTTTAGACGGGAATACTCGGTGAAAATGATGATGAAAACCTTTGAATGATGATTCATTCTATTAAAATGTTTTGACATGTGTTGACAAACACAATGGTTGATGATGAAAATGTTGAGGCATGAGCCTTGACCCATTATAAAAACTGATGGTTGAGTTCGAATGTAATACCATTCCAATTTTACCGTACAACCACAGTACCTAAGTTGGGTAGGGCTTAACTGGAAGTTTATGTCTTAGTATGGGTTCCCTTGCGGAAGAGGCTGAGCTGAGGATACCTCGTGATAAATGTCCACCTATGCAGTACCCAAGATGACAGATGGTCATGGTTCGGAGGCCAAATTCATAGGGGAGCTGCCTATACTAGGGTGTGTAATTGAAAGGTTAAGATTGATTATCCGCATACCAAGTATGATGATTCAGGGTTATTCCTGATGGATGTATCAAATTTTGTGGTGAAAGTGTACAATCTCTGTAGAGTGTCAAGCTATTCGAATAACCGCGTCCGTAGTTATGGACAGTTGGAGTGGCCATACTGTTCCGTTGTCAGATGTTTTCAAAATGATTTGTGACTTGAAAGATGACCTAGACTTGACCACAACAAAGTTGTGGACATGAAAACTAGTTTCCCCTTTAAGTGATATAGATAACTAAACTAGGTCTTTACTCTTGAAAACCCTTATGAATTAAATCTGGCTTTTTGCAAACCAACCTAGAGCTTAAGATTCCTATTAGTTTTTACCTTACTTATACGAGTGTTAGTTTGCGAGTACTTAAAGAGTACTCATGGCTTTGTCCCTGGCTATTCCCATGGCCAAACTATGAGGAGGATTACCCAGAAGATGGACAGCAGGAGGTCTATGACAACTAGGATCATTTCCCATCGTCAGCATTGCCTGTGACCCTGAAGATGAAGCCCTGCTACGTTTACTTGCTGCTGCTTTGATTATATTGAAGACTGGATCATGAGATCCTTTGTTTATAAGAACCTTATTATGGTTTGTAATGGATGATGTATTGTGGAACCACTTCAGTTATGTCTTGCAAAAATCGTTATCCTGGGATTGCGATGTACGGCATAACAGGCATCTGGACTTCAAAATCTGGGTGTTGACAAGTTGGTATCAGAGCCATCCTAACCATAGGATACCCTAGTTAGAATGGATGCCTGAAAAACCTAACTTCCAAACAAAGCAAGTAAGTATTTACAAAAACATATTCTCATTCTTATCCCCAAGATTCTTTCAAAAAGAGATCACTTGCTACTCAAAAATCTTACAAATCTACCTAAAATTTGACACACTTGAAACACTCCACTAACTTACCATCTTAATTCTTATAGATGGAAGTCAAATACACCAAGTTCTATCAGGTGGGAAATGATACATTGCAAATGTATCTATAATTTCTGATGTTCCATGCTTGGTTTTATCTACTTTCTTGTGTTTTGTCCACACTTTGGAGTACTTTTCATATGATTTCTTGGACTAACCTATTAACAAGAGCCACAGTGCCAGTTGCCTGTTTTCTGCTGTTTTTGGTTCCAGGAAAGTCAGAAAATGAATATTCTCGGAATTGGACCGGACAAAAGCCAAAGTTGATATTTTCCCGGAAGACGCACGGAGCCAGAAGGAGAGTCGGAGAGGGGTCATAGGGTGGCCACACCACCCCATGGCGTGGGTCCCCCCAGGCCGCGCCAGGGCATGGTGTGGGCCCCCTGGCCGCCCACCGACCATGCCCTCTGGCCTATAAGAAGCCTCCCAAGGCATAAACCCTAAATAATCAAGCCTCCAGCCACGAAAAGTCCGTAAGCGCCACCGCCACCGAAGGGGAGATTCGGGGGACAGAAAGTCTCTGTTCCGGCACCCTGCCGGGACGGTGAAGTGCCCCCGGAGCCATCTCCATCGATATCCACCACCATCTCCATCGCCGTTGTTGATTCCCATGATGAAGAGGGAGTAGTTCTCTCTTGAGGCTAAGGGTTCTACCGGTAGCTATGTGTTCATCTCTCTCTCTATGGATGATCTTATTGAGATCATGAGCTTGTAATCTATAGATCTACCTTGCTACTCAAGTGCTTTAATAGATCTCTGCTCTCCCCATGTGTGTGAAAGTGACAGCGTGCACACCATGGTGGCACTTAGGCTAAAGATTACAAATACTTGTTATGAGTTATATTTGGAGTTGGATATCTTTATGAAATTGTGGTGTTTGTTGGACTCATCTAGTACTCAAGGTGACAGTGTGGGGTTTTCTAGATGGGAAATATGAACTTTGAGGTGTGCTGTTATAGCCCTACCAACGATTAGAGTGTCCAACCGGAGAGTAGTTAAGAGTAGTATCATAAAGAGAATATATTTATATGAGAGTGTTCACTAGTGAAAGTATGATCCCTAGGCCTTGTTTCTAAGCATTGATACACCATTTGCAATTAGATCTATTACATGTTTGCTTGCTTCCACCCTTATTTCAGTTTGCCTTTAGTCCCTTCCACGTCATCAAGTTATCTTCTATCACCGTTACCACTTATAATTATCCATACCAGTTGTATTTCACTATCTCTTCGCCGAACTAGTGCACCTATACACCTGAAAAGTGTATTGGGTGTGTTGGGGACACAAGAGACTTCTTGTATCTTGATTGCAGGGTTGCTTGAGAGGGGATACCTTTGACCACTTCCTCCCTGAGTTCGATAAACCTTGGGTGATCCACTTAAGGGAAAACTTGCTGCTGTCCTACAAACCTCTGCACTTGGAGGCCCAACAATTGTCTACAAGAATAGAAGTGCGTAGACATCAAGCTATTTTGTGGTGCCGTTGCCGGGGAGGTAAGGTAAAAGGTATTCACACCAAAGGATTAAAGAAGAAGAACCTCCCACGGCAAACGCCTATTTTCTGGCGCTATTTCCGGGGAGGTAAGGTAAAAGGTACTCACATCCTCCGGTGTGAGTGCTCGAAGTTATTTCCTTTAGATTATGCAATTTTGTCTTTTTGTTTCTTGTTTTCACTAGTTAGGCTTAATGGAAAAAAAAATTAGAGAGCTTTATAGTATTTATCTTGAGTTAGGACATGAAGTGTTTGAAGAGAAAATTAAAAAACCTATGGAACTTTATTTGCATGCTAATAGCAATGTTGTTAGTATGAATTTTTTGGACACCATTATTGCTAATTATATGGAAAAGTCTAAGCTTGGGGAAGCTGGTTTTGATGAGAATGATCTTTTTAGTCCCCCAAGCACAGAGGAGAAAATTTACTTTGATGATACTATACCTCCAATATATGATGATTATAATGATGAATATGATATTTTAAGTCCACCTACTATTGAGGAGGCAATTAATTATGCTTAAAATATGCCTCCTATATTTGATGATTATGGTGATGAATATAATAATGATAGCTATTTTGTTGAATTTTCTCCCACTACAATTAATAAGAAAGACTATGTTTATGTGGAGAGTATTAATTCTTTTATGCATGTGGCTCATGATAAGAATGTTTTATGTGATAGTTATATTGTTAATTTTATCCATGATGCTACTGAAACTTATTATGAGAGAGGGAAACATGGTTTTATGCATCTCAACAATATTAAGTTTCCCCTCTTTATGTTGACAGTCTTGAAGTTGCAGTTGTTTTGCTTTACTATGCTTGTTATTTTGTGCTTTCATGACTTGTTTATTTACAAGATTCCTATGCATAGGAAGTGGGTTAGACTTAAATGTGCTTTGAATTTGCTTCTTGATGCTCTCTTTTACTTCGATTCATATTTCTTATGTGAGAATCTTCTGAAACTATCATGCCTAACTTAAATGCGTTAAAGAAAAGTACTTATTGGGAGATAACCCAAAAGTTTTAGATGAGTCTTGGAAGTTATTACCTCTGTAATAACCACTCCTTATCCTTTTTATTTGCTTTTTGTGCCAAGAGTAAACTCTAATGAGAGAGAAGTAATGATTGGGAAAGTTGCTGTCAACAGATTTCTGTCCTTCACCGTAAACATTCATGGAAAAACTCTGTACGTCCTTTTGAGGCATGAATTTTTGTGCTTCTGCCCCAGGTTGTTATCTAACTTTCGTTAGTTCAACACTTTTTGATTTGAGCAACAGAAGGTCTTCGAACAAATTTGTCTTTACCTGCTGGTCTGTTTTGACAGATTTCTGCCATTTTCTACATTTGCTTGTTGTTGGTTCCTTCTTGAGTTATTTTGGGGAATTGAGATTTCTGAGGGAAGTGCTATAGTAGCTAGTGTTCTAATGGAAGTTTATTTGGTGTTAGAACTGAACCTTAAGACTTATTTATCTTGAGTGCACTAATGTTGCTAATAAAGATTGTGTGAAGTTTTGTATGAAGGAAAAATTCCAGGTGTATGGAAGGAGTGAGTAATGAGATGAAGGAAGGACTAGATCTCAAGCTTGGGGATGCCACGCGTGTCACCCCAAGAAATATCCAAGAAGTAAAAGTTGCTACCAACAGATTTCTGTCCTTCACCGTAAACATTCGTGGAAAAACTCTGTACGTCCTTTTGAGGCGTGAATTTTTGTGCTTCTGCCCCAGGTTGTTATCTAACTTTCGTTAGTTCAACACTTTTTGATTTGAGAAACAGAAGGTCTTTGAACAAATTCGTCTTTACCTGCTGGTCTGTTTTGACAGATTTCTGCCATTTTCTGCATTTGCTTGTTGTTGGTTCCTTCTTGAGTTATTTTGGGGAATTGAGATTTTTGAGGGAAGTGCTACAGTAGCTAGTGTTCTAATGGAAGTTTATTTGGTCTTAGAACTGAACCTTAAGACTTATTTATCTTGAGTGCACTAATGTTGCTAATAAAGATTGTGTGAAGTTTTGTATGAAGGAAAAATTCCAGGTGTATGGAAGGAATGAGTAATGAGATGAAGGATGGACTAGAGCTCAAGCTTGGGGATGCCACGCGTGTCATCCAAAGAAATATCCAAGAAGTAAAAGCGTCAAATCTTGGGGATGCCCAAGGCATCCCCCTTCTTCATCAATAAAAATCCCAGGTTTCTTCCAAACGCTTCATTTTTATTGTTTAATGCACAGTTGTGTTGTTCTTGGAGCGTCTTCTTTTTCGTTTTCGTTTTGGTTTTTAGTTTGCTTGGTTTGCTTAGTTTTCCGAATAAATTGGTTGGACCCCCTCTTTCATACATTGGTTTGCAAATAGTTTGGTTTGGTTTGGAAAAGAGTAGAAAAGCTCATGCTTAAGTGGTAAAGAGAACTTGTTTTTGACTGTGGCCTATGCTTTGTCATGCCATGCTTGATATTTTTTGGCTTTATACTTAGTATTCTTTGTTGTAGCATGACTTGTTATAAACAATTGAGATTGCTTAATGTGCCTTGGATGAATCATGCGTTGTTTTAGCATATTAAAGCATAGTATAGTGGTATTCTCCTTTGATGCTTTATTTGGGTTGACTTGGCGCATGCTCACACCATGTTATGACTATCTCAAGTCACCATAGCCTTTATGATCCTTTAGTTTTCAACTTGTAGTATCACTTTATGCTTTGATCAATGATGTTTTGTCACTCTACATAATTATGGCCATTATTGCTCTCTTAGTTTGTCGCTCCCAGTCTTTTGCTAGCCTCCACAACCAAGTATGAGTTCCACTCATGCATCCAACTCCCTAAACCAAGTTATTCCAAAGAGTCCACATACCTACCTACTAGCTTATGCTATTCCAAGTATATTCATGCTTTTGATTACCTTCCAAATTAAACTTGTTATGAGAAAACTAGTGATTAAAGCTCTCACGAACTTGATGGCACACTTTACTTTACTTGCCCTTAATAAACTTGAACCATTGTGTCGTCTATGTTGTATATGCTTGCACTTATTTGTTGGGAATTAGCAGAACCATGCTATCATGGGAAACGCTTTCAACATTGCACGGGTACTTTGTACCTAGTTGATATCATGCTCTTTTTTCTATGATGTCGTCGGTGTGAAATGAAAGGGGAGCTTGTAAGTCCATGGAGTTATGTATATGTGTTAGAGAAACGCCTAGGCCGTTGGTCTAATCCATGCTGACATGGTGGAAACCTGCAGTGTAACCATAATGAGCTGTCTATGAAGCATTCTTCTTATAAAAAAAGAGTCCTACTGAAAAAAAAGAAAAAAGAAAAAAAGAGATTATGAAAAGAGGAAAGAGAGAAAAAAGCACCATATTCCCATGGTAAATAAGAAGATTGCTGAGATGCTCGTTGTCTGCTTGCCTTGTCATTTTGATATGGGATTTTTTCCGTATCATCGGGCAAGGGGTACCCCGTTGGCGGTTCTCTATGATACACATGTACTTACGATGACAAGAACTTACCGGTGACTAAACTTGAGTAGCATGAGGAGCGACCCTCGTATTCAAGGGACATGAGATTTCTAACTTATACTTCGTCAAGCATGTACACCATAGTTTGTTCACTTTAACCTTAATCACTTCAAGATGCTTATGATAGGGGCAATGAGAGCTGAAAGATATAAGTACCATAATTTTTGGAAGCTCTTTATGAGACTTGAATCCCTGCTTCCTTCTATGAAGGCCTTTCTTCCACTTATACATTGAGTCTTCACCTTCTATCTTTATGCACCTACTTTGAGAGCATAGTGGCCATTCTTAGTTCTATGTGCATTGTCCCAAGACTAGTTGATTGATGCATAACTTGTTATTGCTTGTTTTAAACTATTGTATCTAGTCACTCTTATGAACTTTGAAGGTGTCCTATGCATTTATGTTTGCTACTCTATGAGGGACAAGCTGAATGCCACTATGCTATATTTTCTTTATGTGAAACAAACAAACGTCTTGCAAAGCATTGTTATTCATGAATCTTTTGTTTGTGCCTTTTCATGTTACAACATAGTTGCTATGTCTTATTGTTAGAACTTTGTCTTTAATGATATGTTGAAAGTACTATGATCCCAGCTATCAATGTTTTACAAATACTTTGATCAAGTTTATGATGGTGCATGTCACCTCGAAAATTATTCTTTCTTTTTATCACTTACCTACTCGAGGACGAGCAGGAGTTAAGCTTGGGGATATTGATACATTGCAAATGTATCTATAATTTCTGATGTTCCATGCTTGGTTTTATCTACTTTCTTGTGTTTTGTCCACACTTTGGAGTACTTTTCATATGATTTCTTGGACTAACCTATTAACAAGAGCCACAGTGCCAGTTGCCTTTTTTCTATTGTTTTTGGTTCCAGGAAAGTCAGAAAATGAATATTCTCGGAATTGGACCGGACAAAAGCCAAAGTTGATATTTTCCCGGAAGACTCACGGAGCCAGAAGGAGAGTCGGAGAGGGTCCACAGGGTGGCCACACCACCCCATGGCACGGGTCCCCCCAGGCCGTGCCAGGGCATGTTGTGCCCCCCTGGCCGCCCACCGACCTTGCCCTCTGGCCTATAAGAAGCCTCCCGAGGCATAAACCCTGAATAGTCAAGCCTCCAGCCACGAAAAGTTCTGCAGCGCCGCCGCCATCGAAGGGGAGATTCGGGGGACAGAAAGTCTCTGTTCCGGCACCCTGTCGGGATGGGGAAGTACCCCCAGAGCCATCTCCATTGATCTCCACCACCATCTCCATCGCCGTTGTTGATTCCCATGATGAAGAGGGAGTAGTTCTCTCTCGAGGCTAAGGGTTCTACCGGTAGCTATGTGTTCATCTCTCTCTCTATGCATGATCTTATTGAGATCATGAGCTTGTAATCTATAGATCTACCTTGCTACTCAAGTGCTTTAATAGATCTCTGCTCTCCCCATGTGTGTGAAAGTGACAGCGTGCACACCATGGTGGCACTTAGGCTAGAGATTACAAATACTTGTTATGAGTTATATTTGGAGTTGGATATCTTTATGAAATTGTGGTGTTTGTTGGACTCATCTAGTACTCAAGGTGACAGTGTGGGGTTTTCTAGATGGGAAATATGAACTTTGAGGTGTGCTGTTATAGCCCTACCAACGATTAGAGTGTCCAACCGGAGAGTAGTTAAGAGTAGTATCATAAAGAGAATATATTTATATGAGAGTGTTCACTAGTGAAAGTATGATCCCTAGGCCTTGTTTCTAAGCATTGATACACCATTTGCAATTAGATCTATTAAATGTTTGCTTGCTTCCACCCTTATTTCAGTTTGCCTTTATTCCCTTCCACGCCATCAAGTTATCTTCTATCACCGTTACCACTTATAATTATCCATACCACTTGTATTTCACTATCTCTTCGCTGAACTAGTGCACCTATACACCTGACAAGTGTATTGGGTGTGTTGGGGACACAAGAGACTTCGTGTATCTTGATTGCAGGGTTGCTTGAGAGGGGATACCTTTGACCACTTCCTCCCTGAGTT
This sequence comes from Avena eriantha, assembly GCA_910589775.1. Classification (NCBI taxonomy): domain Eukaryota; kingdom Viridiplantae; phylum Streptophyta; class Magnoliopsida; order Poales; family Poaceae; genus Avena; species Avena eriantha. Next base: position 150,666,889 of record OU342740.1, on the reverse strand, counting down.
CGATAAACCTTTGGTGATCCACTTAAGGGAAAACTTGCTGCTGTCCTACAAACCTCTGCACTTGGAGGGCCAACAACTGTCTACAAGAATAGAAGTGCGTAGACATCAGGCAACTGAGGCCACCTGATCTTCGAGAGGGATCTAGATGCACTTTCAGAGTATCTCGGATGCCCGCACCCGGAGTTCTTTGGGGCACAACTCAACGATCACGTGGGAGGAGAGCTACAGTGGCTGATCATTGACGACTTGAGAGGCAAGATGGAGCCATGTCTTTCCGACAAGATCCAATTCAGCATTCGGGAGAACAATTGGCTAGATGGATTAGCCAGGCGATGCATGAAGCTCTTGCTCGCTTATGTGCCTAGAACATCAATCAGATCATCGGAACCCGTTTTGCGCACTATGAAAGACGTGACTCTTCAGGACAACCTCTATCCGTGCCAGCCCATCCCGAACTGAAGCATTATGTGGATCACATGGACTTCATGCTCCATGAGACACAAAAGGAGTTAGACAATGCCCGCGACCACGTCAACCAGAGCAACACTGAAGCTGTTGAGAGGAAGCAAACCATCGCCATCCTCACCAAGGAACGCAAGTCTCTTCGTCAAAAACGCGACAAGAAGGATCGCACCATCGCTTGTCTTCGTCAGAAGATAGCTACCTTGGAGGAGACCATCCATGACCAGGAGATCTAGCTGGAGGAATAGTAGGAGGAGGAAGGTGAAGACATCCGGGGGATATTCACTCTTACCTTAGTGACGCCAATGACTACCTGGAGGACGAGACCATGGAGGACCACACCGATGAGGATGATGCTGACTTCATAGATGATGATTAGTCGCACCTGAGCACTACCATAGGTGTGAGATGTACCTGGTCCCCTTCTATCGTAGTTTCATAGAGTGGTTCTTAAAACCATATGTTTTCTATTTGTGTTGTGGTGTGTGTTTGTATGGTGTGCTATGAATGAACGAATGAAAATGTTAGTTTGCAAAACCTGAGTCAAACTCAAAGTTTAAAGTTTTGAAAACAAACCCATGAACCTTAGAAATTTTCCTCTTGTCTCACTATCTATCTCAATCTTCAGATGACTCGTGGAAATCCCGAAGGAAGCAGTTCATCTCAGGACCCAATGTTGCACATTCTGCAAATGCTAGTTTCTGATCGTGAAGCTGGTAGAGCTGAACGTCAAGCCAACTTAGCCACTCTTCAATAGATAGCCCAGATGGCCCAAAATAATCAAGGCCATGGAAACCAAGATCACCATGGATCCAAACTTAAGAACTTCCAAAATACCAACCCACCCATGTTTAGCAAGTCTGAAGAGCCCTTAGATGCAGATGATTGGCTGCAGACCATGGAAAACAATCTCGAAGTTGCAGGAGTTGATGCAAATGAGAAGGTACTATTTGCTACCCACTATTTGTCCGGCTATGCCAGATCTTGGTGGAATAGTACTCGTACAATGCATGGAGGTCAGATGATGACTTGGGAGGAGGTCAAACTCAACTTCAGCAGAACCCATGTGCCCCTAGGTTTGATCAAGAGGATGAGAGATGAATTCCGAGACTTGAAGCAACGAAGGATGATAGTAGTTGAGTACCGTGACAAATTTCTGTCACTAGCCAGATATGCCCCTGATGAGATTGACACAGAAGCCAAGAAGAAAGAAAGATTCCTGAACGGTCTGCATGATGAGATGCAGACAGTGCTAGTCAACATCCCCTTTGATGATCTAGAAGCCTTAGTGGATTCTGCAATCCAGATGGAAGGCAAGATTAACCAGGCCAGTGAAAACCACAAGCATCGAATGATGCACCAACAAGGACCCCACCATACCCCGAAGTATCGCCCCAACCCATCTGCAGGATATGCACCCCGAAACAACAACAGAACCCCAATGAACCGCCCGAACTATCCCAACCTTGGAGGAGGAAACCCAAGGCACGGAGGAAACCACAACAACAACCCCGGAAACTCCAACAATTTCAACCATGTGCCGCCCCAGTCCAACAACAACAACAATACTGCCCCAAGACTGGAAGCAATGTTGTGCCTGTCGCAGGGAAAGACAAGTCAATGATCACTTGCTTTGAATGTAGAGTCATGGGTCAGTACTCCAACGAGTGTCCCAAGAAGCTTGCCGTAGCAACCAATGTGAATGCACCTACCCAACAACAACGCCGTATCCAGCCTAGAAAGAAAATTTCCCCAGGAAACCTGCACAACCGTAATGGCCGTCTATTTCACATGAATGCTGAGGAAGCCCAGGAAGCGCCAGATGTCGTGATGGGTATGTTTTTCGTTAACTTAGTATTAGCCAGAGTGTTGTTTGATTCTAGAGCATCGCACTCGTTTGTTACAGAAGAATTTGCATGCACTAGTAAGATTCAACCAACAAATCTGAAGCATGTTATGATAGTTCAAATCCCTGGTTCAACCACCAAAGCTAGAAAAGTTTGCAAAGCCGTACCTATAAGAATACATGGGATATATTTTTATGCCAATCTAATAGTTCTTGGAACCAAAGGTTTGGAAGTAGTGCTAGGGATGGATTGAATGTCGAAACATCAAGGATTAATCGACTGTGCTAAGAAAGCCATAACCATGACCAGTAGCACCGGAGTATCAGTAGAACATGTATCTGAGACCTTACCCCGTCAATTCAAGTGCAACAATAGTCTAGCCAAGAACACCATTGACCAAGTCAGAGTAGTCTGTGAATACCCCGATGTGTTCCCAGATGAATTGCCCGGTATGCCCCCAGATCAGGATACCGAGTTCATCATTGAACTAATCCCTGGAACTGAACCCATAGCTCAGAGACCCTATAGTATGAACCCATCTAAACTAGTGGAGCTGAAGAAGAAACTTGATGATATGCTGGGAAAAGGACTGATTCAACCAAGTGCATCGCCATGGAGATCACCTGTTTTGTTCGTTGATAAGAAGGATGGTGCCAACCGTCTTTGTATGGATTATCGGAAGCTGAATGAGGTCACCATCAAGAACAAATACCCCTTGCCAAAGATAGAAGATCTGTTTGATCAACTGACTGGTGCCAGTGTGTTTTCTAAGATTGATCTTAGAACTCGTTATCATCAATTGAAGATTCGTGCAATAGATATCCCCAAGAAAGCCTTCACCACCAGCTATGGATTGTATGAGTACAATGTCATGTCTTTTGGATTAACCAATGCCCCCGCTTATTTCATGAACCTCACGAATAAGATTTTCATGAATTTTCTAGATAAGTTTGTTGTTGTTTTTATCGATGACATTCTGATCTATTCCAAGTCAAAAGAAGACCATAAGCAACATCTAAGAACTATCCTTGAAACCCTTAGGGAACATCCGTTATATGGAAAGTTTAGCAAGTGTGAATTCTAGTTAAGATAAGTAGGATTCCTAGGCCATATCCTGTCGGTAGAAGGAGTCATTGTTGATCCCACCAAGATCAAAGATGTTGAAGAATGGAAAGCCCCAACCATGCAAACAGAAGTCCGCGCTTTTCTTGGATTAACCGGATACTATCGCAAGTTTGTTGAAGGATTCTCGAGAATCTCAAGATTGATGACCCAATTTTTGAAGAAAGATAAGAAGTTTGAATGAACTGATAAATGTGAAGCAAGTTTTCAAGACCTCAAGAAGAGATTAGTTTCAGCCCCAATTCTGATCATGCCTGATATCAAGAAGCCTTTTGATGTGTATTGTTACGCATCCAAGATTGTTCTTGGATGTGTGTTGATGCAAGAAGGCAAAGTTATATCCTATCTGTCCAGACAACTAAAACAACATGAACAGAACTACCCCACCCATGACCTCGAGCTAGTTGCCGTAGTTTTAGCCTTGAAGACATGGCGTCATTACCTCATGGGTAATCGCTGTGAGATTTATTCGGATCACAAGAGTCTGAAGTATATCTTCACCCAAAAGGAGCTAAATATGAGGCAAAGGAGATGGATTGAGTTAATCAAGGATTACAACCTTGACATTCACTATCACCCCGGCAAATCCAATGTGGTAGCGGATGCTCTTAGAAGATTGCCGTGTAGATTAAACACCATGATTAAGGAAGCCCAACCAAGTCTGCATGAGGAGATGGAGATTTTTAGAGTGGAGCTAGATAGCGAAGGATTATTAGCTAGCATAGAACTCCAACCCACCTTGATTATTCAGATAAAAGAAGCCCAGAAAGGAAACGCAAGTATCGATTGAATCAAGCGTTGTATCAGAATAGGAAAAGTACCTGGATTGACCGAAGATGGAGAAGGAACTTTGTGGTACAAAGGACGTATCTATGTTCTAGAAGATTCGGAAGTGAAACAAGTCATTATGCAGGAAGCTCATGATACTCTTTATTCTATCCGCTCGGGAGGAACAACGATGTATCAGGATTTGAAGGAGCAATTTTGGTGGCACAAAATGAAGAGAGAAGTCGGAAGATACATAACCAAGTGTGATATCTGTTAGAGAGTCAAAGCGGAACATCAGAGACCCGCAGGACTATTGCAACCATTCCAGATTCCGGAATGGAAATGGGATTCCATTGGAATGGATTTCATCACCGGTTTCCCTATGTCTATTAGGGGAAATGACTCTATATGGGTCATAGTCGATAGATTATCTAAGGTAGCCCATTTCATACCCGTCAAGAAAACCTACCAAAGCTCGAAGCTAGCGGAGTTGTATATCGCTAGGATAGACCATAGTATTGGATCGAGGAACCCAGTTTACCTCAAGATTTTGGCAGAAAGTCCAAGAAGGATTAGGAACCAAACTAAATTTCAGTACCGCTTATCACTCGCACACCGACGAACAAACTGAAAGAGTCAACGAGATCTTAGAAGATATGTTGAGAGCTTGTGTGTTAGAGTATGGATCTAAATGGGAAGATTGTCTGCCTTTCGCGGAATTCTCATACAACAATAGTTATCAAGCCAGTTTGCAAATGGCCCCCTTTAAATTTTTGTATGGAAGGAAGTGTCGTACCCCTTTGAATTGGTATCAAGTAGGAGAGAGTCAGATCTTCAGACCCGACATCCTATGACAAGCTTAAGAGAAGGTTCACAAAGTTTGTGAGCACCTCAAGACCACTCAATCCAGAGAGAAGAGTTATGCGGATAAAAGACATCAAGACCTGACCTTCAATGTCAATGATTTCGTGTATCTCAAAGTATCACGATTGAAAGGAATGCAACATTTTCAGATGAAAGGAAAGTTAGCCCCCAGATATATTGGACCCTTCAAGATTCTGAATCGCCGAGGAGAAGTATCTTATCAACTGGAACTGCCTGAAGAGATGTCAGCAAAGCACAATGTGTTCCTTATCTCGTTACTTCATAAATGCTTAGAAGTTCCGGAGAAGACCGAAGTGTTCAAAAACATTAATCATAGAGCCATAGATATCGATAAGGATCTAACTTATCGTGAAGTGCCCATCTGTATTTTAGAAGAAGCATTTAGAAACACCTGGACCAGAAGTATCAAGTTTCTCAAGATTCAATGGAGTAACCATACCGAACAAGAAGCCACCTGGGAACGAGAAGATTACATTAGGACTGGGTATCCCAATATCTTTAGTTCCTAGTTTTTCCTTTATCTCGGGAGGAGATTCTATTTAAGGAGTGAAAGTTTGTAACATCCCAAAAATATTAATCAAGCTTATCAAGCTCTAATCACCCAAGTTTAGGGTTAACAAAAACTTTTCTAATTAAACCTAATATGAGTGTATGTGTGTGTTTGCATTAATGTATGAATGATTACAATTGCCATGTTTGATGGTTACAAATGGTAAAGAATGGTTTAAAGATGAACACTACATCATCTAGATCAATTCCAAGCAGAATCAAATAAAGGACAAATCAAATACTCCATCCGATCCAAATTAATTGACTTATATTTGTCTAGATTTGGATGTATCTAGACATGTTTTAGTGCTAGATACATCCGAATCTAGAAAAATCCAAGTCAATTAGGATCGGAGGGAGTATAAGATATATAAGCAAATGGTCATTTTGGCCAGACTCATTCACTAGACCACTTTGAGTGTTCCTAGTAAAGAATTTTCAATAGAAACAATTCCAATACATTTCACCCCTTGCTAGAACAACTAAAAGTGAATCCAAGAAAACTTTACAAAGTGGCAGAAACTAATTTCAAATCTATTTAAGAGGCATTGCAAAATTGAATCAAGTGTATGTACTAAGATCACACTTTTTCAAAAACCACTTAAATCAATTCCACTTGATAAATCCTAGCAACCACAGTCCAGTAAGCAAGTCACAAGATCACTCACCAAAAATCTTTCCAAAATTCAAAATATGAATTCATGCAGCCATTGTGTCGAACACTTGGCACGCACAGTACAACCTCACCAACTATTCACTATTTGGAATTGTCAATTGCTCATAAAATGTGCTGCAATCAATCCATTGAATTGTCCTAGATCATCCATGGTAGTTTGCCATGTAGTGGAGAGCCCTTTGCCCACCATAGCACCAGTGACATGCCCATGTCGAGCCGTCCATGTCGGTCGAGCATGAGCCGGTCGTTGCGCACCATGCCGCCCTCTCCACGACCCCCACGAGGTAGGCGTGACCTCACCACCACCAGCTGACCACCCCTGGACCAACGGCGAGGCGAGAAGGCGCCAGACTAGTCGCGCCCATTTAACCCCTGGCCATGCCGAGAGCACGACGGAGCGCCGCAACCGCCTCGCTTGCACACGTCGCACCTCACTCTCTCCACCTGTACCCGCGTTCACCGTGACCCTAATGAGCTACTAGATATGATTGTTCGCCGTTTCACGCCCTATGACCACCGTACCAAGTGACGAACGCCTGCGTACCCACCCAGAGCACCGACGTATCCCGACCAATGGAGACCGCCCCTTGACGTGCAATCACTTCCATGACGACCTCCATAGTCCACTACCTCGACCCATGCCCTCCGCCATGACAATTGCAACATATAGCAGCATCGCCGGAGTACCCTGACCATGCCGCACTGCCTCCACCCTGGGTGTATAAATAGAGCCACCCTAGCCCACAATCTCCACACCATCTCACTCCCTACTCACCACAGAACCTCACCGTCCCTTCCCCGGAGCAAGGCGAGCACCATAGCACTGGAAATGGGCCGAAGTTCGCCGCTATAGAGGAGGAAGGCAGCCGTTGATTGTGACCACCCTATGAGCCGCCGTGAGCACGCATCGAACCTCCGTCGATGACAACCTCATTCACCCCCATCACCGACCCTAGATGGAGCCCATGTGAGCCTCACACGACCCCCACCGCCGCGTTAGGGTTCAGTTCTTGTCAGAGCTGTTCGACGTAGACGACGAACCTTAGCCATTACATCATATTCTAATCATAGTGATGAGATGGAAACTTACCGTTTCGGTTAGATAGAGTCACTGACATGTGGGATCATGTTGTCAGGAGCTTGCTGCGCCCGTGCAGTGCAGTTGGGCCGGCCCATGTCGTTTCCCACGCAGAGCCCACCCATTCAAATATTATTTTTCCATTTTAGTTAAAACTAGATTCTGTCAGTAGATTTAAAAATCAATTCAAAGAGATTCACTGAACGAAAATGCATGAGTCCAATTTTGTTGGAAAGGTATTGTAATTATCTAATCACGCATGTTGGATTCAAACCAATTGGAATTATAGATCACTTATACGAACAATAACAAGACAGAGACGTTTGACACTTCAAACATTTTTATAAAATAAACTGTAATGCTTTTGAGATGATTCCACCTCTCAAAAATGACATTTGCCATACTCTACAGGAATATGTAAAAACATGTGGTTTTACTGATATTAAACTTGGACTAGTATTAAAAGAAAGCTATATAGGCTTTTCTAGTCATTTAAATATTATTAAATGGTAATATAAATCTTGTAATACATGACCACCCTTTCTTAATTACATTCCCAAGCTTGAGAATATATGGTGAGGACATGGTCCATATGGACCTATATTCTAGTTGGAGAATATTAAATCTTAAACAATTTCAATGAGTAGAAATTACTTTTCTCATTAAAGTGAAATAAAAATGTGCCATTATAACATGGAATGATTGAGATGATATTAGATCATCTAGTATGAGCCTTGTGTGCTAAATAGGAGTAGTGAAGTGTTGTTTGGTGATTGTGTACATTGGATGTATTTATAGACGCTAGTACTAACCCGGGATTCAACGAAGAGGAGTACTTCGAGGAGGAGGAGGAAAACTTCAACGACTGCAACAACTGCTCTGCTCAAGGCAAGCCATCACTAAATTCAAGCTAGAACTATGCATACTATATATGCAAGCCCCTTTTATACCAGATGCACTAGGCATACCTGGTTAGGCAACTTTACCAATTTCTAGTTTTACTCCAAGCTTTACCTTCCCCTTTACTATAGTTTTTTACTTAGTTAATGAATTGTGATTAGTGAAAAATAGAACGGATCCTATCAAGATCATAGGAGTACTCTTGGACACTTATAATAGATTAGCACCCTCAAATAGTGAATACGCTCAATATTAGTGGCTAGTGCTAAGCATAAAACTTGATCACTTTAGATGGGAATACTTTGTGAAAATGATTATCAAAACCTTGGAATGATGATTCATTCTATTGAAATGTTTTGACATGTGTTGAGAAACAATGGTTGATGATGAAAATGTTGAGGCATGAGCCTTGACCCTTTATAAAAACTAATGGTTGGGTTCGGATGCGATACCATTGCAATTTTACCGTACAACCACAATACCTGAGTTGGGTAGGGCTTGACTTGAAGTTTATATGTCTTAGTATGGGTTCCCTTGCGGAAGAGGATGAGCTGAGGATACCTCGTGATGAATGTCCACCTATGCAGTACCCAAGATGACAGATGGTCATGGTTGGGAGGCCAAACTCATATGGGAGGTGCCTATACTAGGATGCGTAATTGAAAGGTTAAGATGGATAATCCGCATACCAAGTATGATGATTCAGGGTTATTCCTGACGGATGTATCGAATTTTGTGGTGAAAGTGTAAAATCTCTGCAGAGTGTCAAGCTATTCGAATAGCCGCGTCCGCGGTTATGGACAGTTAGAGTGGCCATACTATTCCGTTGTCAGATGTTTTCAAAATGATTTGTGACTTGAAAGATGACCTTAAGTGATATAGAGAACTAAACTAGGTCTTTACTCTTGAAAACCCTTATGAATTAAAACTTGTTTCCCCCTTAAGTGATATAGAGAACTAAACTAGGTCTTTACTCTTGAAAACCCTTATGAATTAAATCTGGATTTTTACAAACCAACCTAGAGCTTAAGATTCCTATTAGTTTTTACCTTACTTATACTTGTGTTAGTTTGCGAGTACTTAAAGAGTACTCATGGATTTGTCCCTGGCTATTCCCATGGCCATACTATGAGGACGATTACCCAGAAGATGGACAGCAGGAGGTCTATGACAACTAGGACCATCTCCCATCGTCGCATTGCCTGTGATCCTAAAGATGAAGCCCCGCTACGTTTACTTTCCACTGATTTGATTATATTAAAGACTGGATCATGAGATCCTTCGTTTGTAAGAACCTTATTATGGTTTGTAATGGATGATGTACTATGGTACCACTTCCGTTATGTCTCGCAAAAATGGTAATCCTGGGATTGCGATGTACGGCATAACAGGCATCTGGACTTAAAAATCCGGGTGTTGACAGAGTTCTTGTAATGAAGTCATATTATGAACTAAACAATCTAAGTGAATTTGCATAGTTTTTGTATTTGGTATCCGTTATAGACTACCTTGCGCTTAGTCGTAATTGAGATAATCGAACTATGGTATTCTAGATACTTAATTTACGGACTGGTACCATATTGTTTGGATGTTAAATTAAAAGATAAAACTCCTAAAGAAAACTTTCAATTGAAACTCACTTATTCCATAAGGTTTAATAAGTGTATTAATCCTAAAGTAACTGATTCCAAAGTTAGTGTTTAAAATATCATGATTTCCTCCATGATTATTGATATTAGAAAGAATGTTTTTGTATCAAGATTATCTGGGAGCTGAAAGTTTCGTTTCAGAAATCATCTTGTGTAAAAGAGATTCTGATATCTGAAACACTATTTGATTGCAATATGATAAAATATAATTTAGTTAGAAACAAATTCTCATATTGGATGAGCATTTGTGAATGATGGTGACTCTAGGCATAACTATCACCCAATAGGTTTGGGAACTAAATTTATACAAAATTTCTTCCTTGTGAACTATAGTAGTTTCATCATGAAAGTTGTCATGAGAGGATAGATAAAAAGTATAGGTAAAATGTTTACTATACTAAAAAATCAATAATAGTACAATCCAGAAGAACGTGCAGCATGTGATGATAGTGTTCCACTTTCAGTGTAGGTTTAAGGGTGTTAGTGTTCAACTAACACACTAGGACCAAGTACCATGTGATTGGTGCCGGTATTGATGTGGGTTGATTCTTATGAAAGAGAGGAAAACGCTAAAAGAGAATCCATGAATGTAAGTGCCAGAAATTAATGGACTGGAATTGTCCAGCTCAGGTATATAGAATATATACATATTATGAATATATATTATTTGCATTATTGAACCCAATGTTCAAGAAATCGGTAATCGTTGTATGCTCGGTTAGCTTCAGTTTAGGGATTAATCAGAATTCGGCCTATTAACTGGTTTAATTGGTTAACTACTAATCGGCGATAATTTTTCAAAATTGCACGTTCCTAGCACTAAATTATGTCAAGAAAATTTTGCAAAAGTACGCAAAAGCAATATTCGATAGAAGTATTACCATAAATGTTTGAATTAAACGATAATCGATATGTGTTATAACTTCTAAGCTTTAAGATAGAAAATCATTAGCCAAACTAGCATATTGATTGCATGACACATATAATAGAAGTATTATAGAATAGCGTCATGGCACTACAACTTGCACTCCAGAAAGCACATACATCATGTTACAGCAAACCTAGTTGAACACTATACACCACGTGCTCTGTACTAGTTCAACAGTTGCCCAGAGAAAGAGAGGAACACACCATACTATCGATTGGCTTCTAAAGGTTGGAACCGTGGAGGTGGGAGGAGTTCCTAGAAGCAGTCGAGCAGGAAAGAAAATCCTGGCGTCGGAGAGCAACTAGACCAACCGAGCTAGGAAGGCATACATGGAGCAGTTCCAGGCATCGGGCATTGTGCTCCTCATGGGTCTATATTACCGACGCCAGGCTAGTATTGGGAAATGATGATGAAGCTCGTGGGGCAGCACCCAACCCTAATCAAGTGCAGAAAAAATACACAGGACGTGGTGGGTCGGGAGTACTTGGCTAGCCTAGTTACTTGTCAGATCCATAGTAATCGCTTTTCAGACATATTAAACGGCCATAGCGATTAAACTATACTATTCTAACTATTCTACATTATCACCTCACATGATTACACAGAGGATTAAGTGTCTACACATATATTTCTTGAACATTGGTTAAACCAATGTAATTCTTCAGCATTGGATGCTAGATTGTTTGGTATGAAGTTTCATACAAAGCAATTCAATATAAGGAATACAATAGTCTGAGTAACTAGCAAGAGAATATGGTGATGATGTTCATCGGTGAACAAATAAGATGTTATTGTGTTTATCATCTACATCAAGGACCAAGCCATCAAGATTTATTACGATCTAGTTCCATTATTGTGAGAAGAAGTTCTTGTTCAAATAATTAATATATTCCATAGATCATGGATAAACCATTATAAATCTTGTTGGTGAAATAATATTCATAGAGCTAAATGCTAAAAATGTCACAACACAAAATGATTTGAGTTTCACGTAAGTGTGACACCACCATTTAAGTTATATTTGAAATAAAGACATGAAGAAACTCTATGTTGATGGAATTTTGAAGTAAAATTATTTTCGAATGAATTGATTCTTGTAAGACTTTCCTATAGATAACTAAAACTCTGTTCACAGGAAAAAGTTCAACGGACCGCTAACTTATTAGAAGTAATACATATTGATGTATGTTGTCCATTATGTGAAATTGAGGGTCGTGGATTATTCTACATGATATACTTCCGCTGAGGACTTGGACAGATGTATGAGTATTGTTTAACAAGGAAGAAGTATAAGACATTTGAAACATGTTAGGTTTTAGCGTGAAGTATAAATCATCATAACAAGAAAACCAAGAATTAATGATTGGATCATAAAATAATATATTTGAGTTACAAGTTCAGCAAACATCTGAAAGTTGAGAAATTGTTTCATAAACTTGAGTTTCCCAAAACAGCATAGTAGTATGGAATGTTTTGAGAATAAAATCGAACCTAGTTTGACTTGGTAAGATCAATTATAAAACTACCACTATGATTTAAAAGATTATGCTACAGTGACTGTCACTCTTACACTAAAAAGAGCAACATCATGATCCATTGAAATGGTAAGGGGTAAAACCTAGTTTGTCTTTTCTTAAAATTGTTATGCAAGGCATATGTAAAATGTTTACAAAACTGAATCCAGATATGCATGTCTTTGTACGTAATCCCAAAACTATCATTGGGAATTCCTCCATCGTAACGCTATAAGACAAAGTGCTGCTAAACCGATGAGTTCTTTGAGAAAGAATTCTTCGTGAAAAGTTAAGTGGGAGGACAATAAATATTTAATGAGGTTTGTAACACCAGAAGTTATTTTGGAGGCAGCTACAATGCTCATGACTAACGTTTATGCAAATGTTGTAGTTCCAGAAATCTAAGTTCATATTGAACCATGTGGATCAGGTGATAATCAAATAACAAGATTTGAGGAAAAAATGTCATTGTTGGCCAATGATAGACCGACTACATGTAATGAAGCGACGATGAGCCCAGACTCCGTTAGATGGATGGAGGCCATTATAATTCGTGATAGTATCCATATACAAAAATCAAGTAATATATGAACTTGGTAGACCTTCGGGAAGGAGTGAACCTTTTCAAAACGTAAGTGGATCTATAAAGAAACAAACATGGATGTTTAGCTTTGTGAAATGGTCGACATGTCAGAGAGAAGTTTACGACAAAGATCAAATAGTTGACCATGACAAGATTTGATCTTGTGTAGTGATATTTAGTCTATACAGATTATTGTAGCAACCATTACATATTGAGATATGGTAGCTGAATAAACAAAACAATGTTCTTATAATAGAATGGTAATTAGAAGGGTGCTAAGATATATGCAAACTTCAATGGTTGAAGTAAGCATAATGGAGTTGGAATATTCACTGTGATGAAAGAATTAAAGTGTTTAAGTTCATCGAAAACGACGAATATGCTTGTGTTTACAAGAAAGTAAGTGGGAGCATTAAGACATATTTCCAATGCTTTACGTGAAATACATTATGTTGATTGGAAGTGATGTATCTTTATTTGAATTTGACTTAAGAAATTCATTAAAAATGGATTTTGATGAAAGACTTAGGAAAAACCAGAATGATAGAAATCAAAGCCTATACAGATAGACTGAAATGTTAATATGGTTGTGCCTGAGTAAATAGATGAAATATTGAATTAGTTGAATATAATAGCATATTTGAGTGGGATCTGAGTGAGTTTCCTTGTAAATATTTGACAAGAAAAGTTTTTGCCACATGGTAGCAAGATCAATTGTATTGACAATTGGTAAGTGAAACCTCATGAATGATTTGATTAATCATGAATTTCATGATATGCACATATCTAGATGAGTCCTATGCTCTAAGTGTTGGTAGCATATATCAGAATGATTCATAAGATGATCATTGGACAATAGTGATGATATTCTTGTGTACATTGGAAGAACTTAGAACATGCAGTGTATGTAGAAGTGACAAAATAGTTCATTGTAATGTGTTACATTGATGCAAGTTTTTGTCACATATACAGATAAATTTATCTCAATTTAGCTATGTGTTAAGAAAAAAGGTGGCACAGTGAAATAGAGATAACTTCCATGATGGATTTGGACTAGTTCTAAAGGTGTGACATTGTGATGGATACTACAACAAAGGTTGAGTATATCTGCTCTAGTAGTGGCCCAAATGGAGATTTTGTGTCAAGTGGTTTGTTTGCAAACTATTTCCATGTGGTCTATAATATGAATATCTATTGTATGGGAATAGAGTCAACATAGTTTTGGCTAGGAAAGAGGTCTCACCGGAAGACTAAAATTATACAAAGCCATCTCATTGGAGAACGAGTGATGTGTAGTGACGCCTAGACATGAAAATAAACACAGATCTAAAAGTATCAGTTTTGGAGAGTAGATTTACCACAAGCAACGTTTGTGGACAACACCAGAAAGCAATGGGTGTTAAATGCGTGAAGCAATAACTATATCATGACTCTAGTGTAAGTGGGAGACTGTTGGAGATATGCCTAGAAGCAAATAATAAAGAGGTTTTTATTGACATATCTCATATGTTCATAATCGTTTTATACCAGCTATAACTATATTAAGATAAAACATTAATACATGTGTGGTATGTAATCAAACCAAGTCCCTAGTAGCCTCAAGTTGACTAGCTCATTGGGCAACCGATGATCGAGGTTTCCCAATCATGGACATTTATGTCAATTGACAATGGGGTCACTTCAATTAGATGAATGATGTGATGGACACACACCCAAACATAGTATTACAATGACATCTAGTCACAAAGTTCAACATTGCAATATCCAGTAAAGTGTAGCAACTCACTCCTTTGACCATGATATCGTATTTAGTCACTACCACTTGAGGCTTCTTTGACTGCATCAACTGTCACACCATAACATGGTGATCATAAAGGTGTCTATCAGGTATTCCAAAGGCGTATGTTGAGGCGTATGCATCGAGATCGGGATTTTCCCATCTGCATGACGAATACATACCCTGGGCCCACTCGGTAAGTTTACATATAGAAGTTTGCAAACATGTGACTAGGTCATGGGGATGAAATATCATGGGAACGAGCAAAATTTTTTATCAGTTACAAGATCGAACTAGGTATAGAGATACCAAAGCTCGAGTCTTCGACAAACCAGGTATCATGAAGCAAAGGGAATGAGATTCCATGTTCAAGGTTCAAGCGATCAAGTTAATTCATGGAATGCATGGGAGGCATCATGGGACATCATGGTCTTGGACAAACTAGGTGTCTCCATCATGTCTGGGTATTTTCTATAACATCCCAATTGTCTAACATTTGAATGCTACATAATAAATAAATATCAATACTACTATATACTTGTTATTATCGCATGATCATAATATCATGCTCATGTCACCATGCCACATTGCATTTGAGGATCATATTAAAACCCTCTTCATTTGGTTCTACCGTTCATAATACATTTGCCTCATTAATTGTATTTGCCTTTGGATTTATTGTAGTTGGTTATTGTGCTTGATGCCCAAGTTGATTTAGTGGCATATCTTTTCTACTTCCACCACCTTTCTTATGGCCCCATCTAAATTCCACCATCCCAACTATTATGAGAAACTACAAGTTTCTTGGGTATTTTAATTCTAGCTCACATGTTCGGGTGGATCCAATTCTATTTCTACATGCTTCCAAACATGATACATGTTGTTTTCACAATATTACTATGGAATCCTACATGGACACCTTTGCATGCTATGTAGTAGTAAATGCCATATCTTATTCCACTCATGGTTTTATTCAGTTGTGAGATTATTTGATTTGTTAGGGCCATGTATCACAAGGTGGGACACAGACTAGATGGTCCTCATAATTCAAATGCTCTCATTCTTAATTGGAATCATGGTTGGAATGTGTAACATCCCAATTTCAGAAACGATGATTAGTTGTCCAGATTGAAAAAAATCAGGGGGAACAAAAACTTTTTCTTGTTTAGAGATGCATTGTTTACTTGCTTGATTGCTTGTGTGCATGCATCTGATTGTGCAATAGAAGTTGTACTCCCTATCTCAACCCCAGTTGACAAAAACTATTTAACAAAACTATCCTGGCTCATTTTACATATTCTCAAATGTTCTAGCATTTCAAAACATGAGCCAAGATGCCTTTGCAGCAACAACTATTTTCTTAGCTTCTATTACAAAACTATGGAGATCTATATGTTATAATCTCCCTATGTTCTCAAGATAGAACCTTCAGCTACTCTTACCCCTAGGTTTTTCTAAATCCTTTTATAAAGCTTTTAAATTCTATTCTTGGTAGAAGTACCAATAACCTTACCTTGTTCAAACTCCAACCCTTCAAAATACCCATCTTTGCCTCAAGCTAGGCTTGATGGTAACCCTAGTAGTAGTCTGGATTGCTTGGAAGATGAATTGCCTTGATCTGCTGTCTGACTTGTTTGCTTCAGAACTAAAGTGAGCTATCCTAGGAAATCATCCTCTAGGATCAAACTAAATTAAGATTACAAAACCATAAGCAAGATTCCCAAGCTGGATCTGATCTCTAGCCACTAAGTGATCATCTAAAACCCTTAACCAGATTACTTCTGAAATTATCCCTTCTAGAAGCTTCCAAGTCAATGAAGACCAAATACAAGAATGGATATACTCTACTCAACATACACCTCAACATCACGCACTTGATGATGATTTGGAACCTTGCATCCTCTCAGAACCATACCCTCTTATATTCTAGTCAGAAACCCTCAAACTACCAAAAATGTCTAAGTCTGGAAAACTGCTATCAATATCACATCTTTGGGACTCCCTCATTTCCATCCCTTGTGCATTATTGGCAATGCACCTGAACCATCTTGTAGAACATTATAAGTAATACCAAGGCCCACCCTTTCCATTGGCTAGATCATCCTCCAACGCATTTGTTCTTGATGGTTTTGTAGGCAAGAAAATAATCTTTTCTACAAATCTTATCAACTAGCCTACTTTGGCAAAAGCTCACATCTCCATACTATCTTATTTGGACCAAATCCTTGCATGATTGTGTTCTACTAATGAAGGTATATCAATCCCAACTTCACTTGTTTCAATTGGACCCTTGTGCCTCTAAAACTGACATGGTTTTGAAAGCTATTTGTTAATGAGCTATGACACCCTTATTTTTAGCCAACTTTGGAATCAATCCTAGGAAAGCTCAACCATGATCAACCTCAAATACTTGCACCATGGTGATCAACATCCCTTGGTCTACATATACATATATCACATGCCCCGAGGGGAGCTCTAAGCTCCAAGATCCAAAAAGATTTTGAAGGTATGAAAATAATAATGCCTAGGATCCTTTAGCACATGTTCTCTTTCAAAATCAATTTTGTTTTCCAAAGGCCAAGGTTTCAATTTATTGATGAAGCATGAGGACATCATCTACCTTGGATATAAAGATTTATCAATAATTTTTTGGCACAAAAACAATTAAATTCCTCTCTTTGAACAAAATCTCAAATCTTCTATAAAAGAAAGTTTGTATTTCTCCAAAGAACTTGTCCAACTTAAGGCTCAAGTGAGGCCTATACATCATCCCCTATCTTACCACTTCAAAAATGTTTATTTTTTAAGTGTTTTAAGAATTATTTTTGCCTATTTTCTTTAATGGAAGAAATGATAAAATAAATGTTTTAAATACTATCCTTCATCAATAAATCTTGGGAAAATTATCCAATGTGTGAATTCATATTTGGGACCATATAAAACTAAAAACCATCCATGTACAATTCATAAATTTCAAAAGAATTCAATAAACTATTTCAACACTATTTGAATAATTGGTCAAAAGTGCACCAAAAAATCATCTGAAAAATGTCAATAAATTCTTGGAGGTGTATATTGATAACATCTCTCTACCAATATCTTCAGCTCACCATGCCAAGTTCAAGTTTTGGAACTTTCCTTGATGATCATCAATAGGACACATTTTGACACTTTAATAAAACCTTGAACTAAGCATAACCAAAGCCCCTCAAATCTTGTCCAACACTTCTCCTCAGCACTAGGAAACAGCCTGGTTGACCAGTCCTGTAGCACTAAAGTATATCCTCCCTCTCCTTGTCCTATAGCACTTGGAAGTGGATCCAGAGAGAGGCAATCCTATCCTTGCTAGGTCCTTAAATGAATGCAGCAGCAACCCACGACCTCTCTACCCTCATGCACGACCAGAACCCCACTCTCCCTCTCTCCACCACTCCTGGCAGCCAGTGGGAAGCCCCTGGACCATGCCCTAGCTCCTCCATAAGCCATGTCCACCACGAACATCTCCATTGCCTTTAAATGGATCAAAGGCCTTCCACCCCACCCCTTCTCCCTCATTTTACTCCCTGGCCGCCAGAGCACCTTCCCTCGAGCTCCTACGCTCTCCCTCCACTCTCCCACACCATGGAAAGAGAGAAAACCACCCTCTCAAGTATGCATGAAGGCAGCCACCGTTTTGGTGACTTAGGCCACTCCGACTCCCTCCACCATTGCCAATACACATATCCAACCTTCTCACAACCTCGCACAACCTCTCCTACCCTCTACAGCTAAAGAGGAGGAAAATATTTTCTCTCGGTTTCCAATTTGCATGCAAGCTTGTAGGTCAACCCGGCCCTCCTCTCCTCTTCTATTGGCTTGCATGTGTTTACCTCACTAAGATCTATCAAACCCCACTCTGTTTTTGACCCAAGACTACCTCCGACGATCCCCGAAGCCGCCGCCTCAGCAACCTTCGTGCACCCTCCAGATCTGTGCCGAATCGGGTCGTGCAGCCCCTCGTTCGAGTTCCTGCAGTGAGCCGCGTTGCCATGTGCCCCCCTTTGCTAGAGATTCCCTAGGTGAGATCCATGCCTTCCCTCCAAATCGCTAGGGTGTCCCCTCTATTATCTCGCCGCTGGAGGAAGAAGACGTCGGGATACCATTGATCCCGTTTAATCTAACGGCGGAAATCGCCCCGTACTCCTTCGCTGCCAGCAGCTGCTGACTGGAAGGCCCATCTCGGTAGTGTGAACCCTCACCCTCCCATGTGGGTGAGCGTGCATTGGGCCGGCCTAGAGCTCGCGAAGCCAGGCTTGGTCGAACGCGGCTCGCGCTAGCTCCTCCCTCTTTTCCTTTAATTCGAAAATTCCAGATCTGCAGCCAGACATTTGCTTTAATTCTCAAATAAATTGAAAACTGCCTGTTTTTTCCCAGATTCAAATGTTCACATGTAACCATATGTTTTCTCTAACACGCAGCACCACAAATTTGAGCAATATTGATTTGTACATTTTCTAAGATTTAATATGCTAAATGCTATCCTTTTCTTTAAATAAATTCCCTAGCAACTTATAGAAACCCAAATGGAGTGAATCCACTTCCCTTTGATCGTTTTTTAAGTTTCCCACCTTTTGGCATTGGTCCCATGCCAATTGGAGCACTAGTACTAGTTTGGCAGAAATAAAAAAACCAATGAAGTTAGTCCCTATATAAATTCCCTAGACAAATCTACAACACTTTTTTTAGTTGATTCCAACTCTCAGGGATGTGGTACATAAATTTCAATCAAAACCCAGCAATTCAAGAATTGTTGAGCTCTGATTGATTTTTAAGAAATTAAACACTTCTGACTATAGACTTTTCACTAGATAAATAATATTAAAAGTTATGGGCCTCCTAAAATGTTGATTCCAATTTCTTCTAGAAGGTATTTGTAATACCTATCCAATGTCCTTGGTATCATGTTGTTTGGATCTATAAAATAAATCTGGTTAAAAAGACAAATTCTAAATAGAACCGGCTTTAAGAATTTCCCAAGGGCATTCTATTAATTATTTTGAAGTGAATCCAACTCACAAAAATCAAAAACTCAAATATTTACAATACCCTCTGAGAAAAAATTGAGTGATAGGTATTTTCTAGAGATTTATTCACCTAAACTAGGATTATTTCCTCCAAAATAATCATAACTAATTAAAGAAAAGTGATAAAATCATGAAACCACTTTTGGTGGCCTTGTTATTTCAATACCTATCTAATGAGATCTTTTTTGCACTTTGATATCATATAGTCTCGAGCCTTAGTCCAAAACCCCTTTATTAACTAGTATTTGGCAAATAAACCATAAGAGAAATTCCACAAAGGGAATCTAAGTGCTATGATCTCAATCTATCAAAACCTACTGACGTAATTAATGTGTTGAATGTTGTTTGATGTATTGTATTAGTGCTTGTATGACCTGTGTTGATTGTGGCTTTGCTTGTTTGCATGTATTCTGTTTGATGATGATAGTGCAATTATATCGAAGCCTCGAACTCTATGGCTTTTATTAATATTATGGTTTTATAAGAAGAAGTTCAGGGACATATATTGCCATATTGTTGATCATAGGCAAGCCACCTTCTTGCTCATAAGCCTTTTCCTACTATTTTACTCATGCATGTTTTACCTACTATTTATAAAAACCTGCATGGTTTTATTATGATGATCTATATTTGGTAGTGGCTTGGCTCCTCCAAATCACTACTCTTTGGTACTGCTGAGTACAACCCTCTTGATGACACCTACTTGGCCCTAGTATGGTAGATGGTGTGTAACACCATACCCCTTTGGAGACCCCGTTTTAGCCGAAGCAAAACTAGAGGATGGGAAGACCCTCGAAAAGTTTCTAAAATGTTTTATGATAACACCTTGGTGAGGTTTGACCTACCAAGAGAAGTTTGAGAAAAGAAAAAGGTTTTTGTTTTATGAAGGAAAGAGGAAGAAAATGTTTTCGAAAATGCACCCAGTTCTTTGCAGCTTTAGCTATAACAACTTAACACGTGCAACCACATTACTCTGGAATGGGACATGGCTGGACTTGAAGTTTGCTACTCTAGTGTGGGAATTCTCATAACTACTTATAAGGGGTCAACTCCCTCTAATTATGGGATTCCTTTATGGAAAGGGTCAACTGTTAGACAGTTACCTGGAGGAAGTAGGATCGCCCATGTGAGTGACCGGTCAATACTATGAGCCTCTCATTGAAAGTGCCCACTCTCGAGGAGTCGGAATGCGCTCCGATTGGTCCTTGGCCCGGACATCCTGGTATTGAGGGGAACAACACATATGGTAGGGCCTATGTAACATCCCAATTTCAGCAACCCTGATTAGTTGTCCAGAATGCAAAAATCAGGGGGAACAAAAACTTTTTTTCGGGTGTTTTGGTACAATGCTTGCTTGTTGTTTGCTTGCACTTGTGCTTATGATGTGTATCTTAGGATACTCCTTACCTCACCCTCAGCTGACAAAAGCTATTTACCAAAACTATCTTGGCTTACTTTACATATTCTCAAACATTCTGGCATTTCAAAACAGGAGCCAAGATGCCTATGTAACCAAAACTATTTTGGTAGCTTCTATTAACAAAACTATGGAGAGTTATATACTATAATCTCCTTATGTTTTCAAGACAGAGCACTCAACTTACCTCTAGTTTTCCCAAAACTCGTGTTCAAAGCTTTTGAATTCTACTCTTGGGAGAGATACCAAGAACCCTCATCTTATTCAAAACTCAACCTCTTCAAAATGCCCCAACCTTACCCCAAGCTAGGCTTGATGGTAACCTCATTAGTGGTATGCTTAGTATAAGATGAGTTGCCTTGATCTACTGTCTAATGAGTTACTTTGATCTGTTGTTTGACTTGTTTGCTTAGGAAGTAGTATGAGCCACTCTAGGAGCTCATCACTAGGATCAAGATGTTTCCAACTCCTCAATCCCTAAGAAAGAATACAAGTCTAGATATGATCCCTAGCCATTAAGTGATCATCTAAAACCCTCAACCAGATCCATTCTGAGGATCTCCATTCTTGATGTTTCCAAGTCCTTGAAGACCAATATCAAGCATGGATCTCTTATACTCACTCTACACCTCAATATCACCCCCTTAGTGAAGCTCTGATACCTTGCAACTCCTCCTAGAACATTCCCTCTCATACTCTAGTCAAAATCCTCAAAACTGCCAATTTTGACTAAGTCTCGAATACGTTCCAACATCACCTTTTGGAATACCTCCTTCTCTCAAACCATGTGCCTTTTTGGAAATGCACCTGGACCATATTGGTAACCATCCTAAGTACTACCAAGTACCACATTGGCCCCTGGTTAGATCCTCCTCCAACCCACTTGTCCATGATGGTTTTGTAGACAAGAAAATAACAATTCCTGCAAAACTAGTCATCATGCCAACTTTGCTAGAAGCTCACACCACCCCAAACCCCTATGGACCAATTCTCTGCATGGTTGTGTTCTACTCATTGATGTCTATATAAACCTACTTCACTTGTCCCAAGTGGACCTTTGAGCTTATTAAACCCACATGGTTTATAAGGTATCATGACCCATACTTCATGGCAGCCTTATTTTCAACAAAGTTTGCCATCATTTCTAGATTATCTCAAGTGCTATTAATTAAAACTCCTCCTGCCATGATAATCTATATGACCTGGTCTACCTACCCACCTATCCCTTGCACCAAGGTGAGCTCTAAGCTCCAAGACGCAAGCATGTTTTGGTGGTATAAAAATAACACCACCCTAGATCCTCAACTCATTGTTTTCCGTCCTTTTCTAGTTGGAATTTCATTCCACGAGGTTGAAAATGCTTGCTACACCTTTTCTATCCCATCTACCTTGATCACCAATATTTATCAATAATTATCCATAATTATTGTGGCCCCAAAACTATTTAATTATTTAAATAGTCAAAATCTCCAAAACTCCCTCCATAAAGAAAAGTTTGGTTTTTACCAAACCACTTCCACAACTCTTGGCTCATGTGAGCCCCACAAACCATATCCTATCTTTCCATCTCAAAAATAAATATTTTTGAGAAGCTTTATTATTTATTTTTGCCCTTTTTCTTAAAAGGCTGAATTGGAATAATAATTGTTTTAATCACTTTTAATCCTCAATAAATATTGAGAAATTTCCCCTAGGTGTGTATTGACATTTGGGACCCTCCCACATCAAAATACCACCTTGTCCAAGGGAAATTTATCAAATGATCTTCTAAAAATCACTTCTGTCCCTTTTGAGTAAATGGATTTAAGTGGACTAAAACCCCACATAAAAATCTCAGTTAAATCCTAGGAGTCTACCTTGACCTCATCTATCTACCAGTACCAATTCCTTCTCTGGTCCAATGCAAGATTTTGGACTTCCTTCATAAACCTCTAGTTTGATCAATTTGGCCATTTAGCAAACCACTAATCTAAACCACTTCCAATTTCACCAAAGCTTGATCAAAGCTCATCCTCAGCCCTAGGACACCCCACTGGTCGACGAGGACTGTAGCTACACCCCACTAAATACCCATTTTGCCCTTACCATAGTAGAAAGAAGGAGAAATAACCCCACTTCTTAGAAGGATCAACCTAACTTAATTACCACTGATGCCACCCCCTCCCTCTCTGGTCCAGCATGACCAAATACCACTACTACCCCTCCCCCACCGAGCCCTGGACCAATCATTGGCCAGCACTCCCTCCCCACCATGTCCAATTTGGTATTTCACCTCACCTAGCACCCCTCCTTGGTATAAAGGCCAGCATCCCTTCCCCCCAGCTCTCCCCTTCCCTCATTTGCTCCCTCTCACTCCCCCTCACACTCCCCCAGCTCCACTCTCCCTTCCTAGCCCTGTGCTGCCCGAGAAAAGAAGAGGAGGAAGCTTCGGCCTCCTCAAGAAAATCGAGCAAGGCATCTTCTCCCCCACTCCATTCCCTCTGCATGTCAGCCCACGAGATCCCCTCCTCCTCCTCCTCTACCTGACGGTGCTTTTCTTTTTGCCCAGGACCCTCTCCTCCGTCGACGCCGTTGAGCACCGACGAGATCTTCCTCGGCCGCCGTCGCACGAGCTACCTCCCGGTGTTAACCCTCCTCGTGCCGCCCACCGATCTGCTCGCCATCGTCGACCGCGTCACCCTGCACCATTCCCGACCTCCCTCGAGCTCTAGGTGAGCCTCCCGGCCGAGCTCCGCCGCTTACTAGGGTTCCATCACCGGCGCTCTGTCTCTGCGAAGACGACGTCGACGAGCCATCCATCGCGACTAGATCCGACGGTCTCCGTCGCTCGGTACCGCTTCGGTGCTCTCGCCCGCTGATAGCGGGCCCCGCTCGTCAGGTTCGAACCGAGCCCTCCCGCGCGTTGCGCTGCCCTGCCGTGGGCCAAATCCTCCCATGCAGCCCAAAGTCTCCAGATCCGGCCCGCTACACTCTTTTTCTTTTTCTTTTTAGGTAACCTATCATTCCAGAGAAGCTCTAGTTGTTTTAAATCCAAATAAAATGGTAAAGCAAGTCCAAAAGCCTAGATCTAATTTTCTGGTGGTTCTCTGGTGTTTTCTCAAACATGGAGAAGCAACCCCATGCCCAAAATAAATTCCAATATTGGATAGTAATTAATATGCTAACATGTATCTGGAACCCTAATTAATTTCCACAGAGAGTTTCACATCTCCATTTGGGATGAACCAATGCTCTACTGAGAGGTATTTGACATACCTATCCTCCAGCACAAGTCTTAGCCAAAGTTGAACAATATGCTACCTTTAGCAAAAATAACAAAAACAACAACTTCCTGTCTTAGATAAATTCCCCAGGTCTCACCAAATGTGGTATTAACCTGATTCCACTTCCCAGTACCTTCTAGAATTAGTATCTACCAAACCCCAGCAGTTCAGAATTTACTGAGCTCTCTATGTAATTTAGTGATTTTAATACTTCTGTGATGGGTATTTTCACTAAATAAATCACTCCAGGAGTTTGGCAACTCCAAAAAGGGTGAATCCAATTCCTAAAGAAAGGTATTTTAAATACCAATCACCTGCCCTTAGAACCAACTGAATAGCTCCTACAGAATTAATCTGGTGGTAAAGAGAAGAACCATATAGAACTGCCTTTGGGATTTTCCTGAGGGCAGCCTATTAATTCTTTTGACTTGATTCCAACTCTAGGTGGTTCAGTACAGAAATTACTACCTAAACATCAAAGGAAATATGTTTTGGAGCTCCAGAAATTTTCTGGTGAATTATTTCCTCAAACTAGAGTTTAATCCACTATAAAAAGCATATTTAAATCTAGAAAAGTGATAATCAAGTGAAACCACTTGTGTTGGTTTTGTCTTGACAAGACCTATTTGAGGATATCACATTTGCACATTGATATCCTACTGACCACCAATGTTAAGGATATCTCTTATCGGTAATTTATCGGCCGATTTATCTAGCGATAAATCGAAAAATCGGCCGATAAATCAGAAAATCGACATATCGGCCACCCCCGAGTAGCTAAAAATCGGGCGATTAATCGGCATATCGGCCAATTTTTTAAACAGTGCTTACCACAAAACCCTAACCCAAGCTCATTGTATCTAGCCTAGACAACTATCTTCCAAGAGAGAAACACCCAGTGGCAATCTTGTAAATTCCACCATTTGAATCCCACATCTCCAAAAACCTCCCAAGTCCAGTAGTAATCCTTTGTTTGTTTGCTGTATGGTTTGATGTTTGTATGCCTTGTATTGATTGTGATATTGTCTGCTTGCATGTCTACCCGATGACGACGATAGTGTGAGTGTCTAACGACAAGAAGGAAGGGTTTCTTTTTATTATCTATATTTGGGTATTCTTGGTCATCTGAAGAAGCCCATGGACTTATTGCTGATCACAGGCAAGCCACCCTTTCCTGAACTCTGTTATATGTCCTATTCTCTTTTACCTGTTTTATATCTTCTTTACAAATTTGCATAGTCTACCTGCATATTTTGTTTTACAAATACCGCGAGAGTAACATGGCTCCTCCAAGTTATGATTTCGTGCCCTTCGAGGCACCACCCTGATGAACCCATCATTTATCCCCTTTGGACCGAGAGTACGATGGTTAGCATCCTACCTCCTTGGAAACCCCGGTTTTGAGAAAATAAACTGTTTTGGGATTTTCCCCACTACAAATGTTTCAAAAACGGCTTTGTAAAACCCTGGGAAGAGGCATCATTCCCAGTGGAAGTTTTAACAAAAGAAATGGTGATTAGAAGAAGTGGAAATGTGATGGGATGTTCTACGCCTTTACTGGAACATTTTTTATCCGCGCAACCACATTACCCCAGGTGATGGGGCTTAACTTGTAGTGTGTCCACATTAGCCGAGGCACTTCTACCATGCTTATAGGGAGAAATCCCTGGAATTCCTGGCAGGCGCCACTAGATCAAGGATCTGAAGTCTGTTGCTTGTTTCGGTAATAGTGAGCCTGAACTGGCAGGAGGCCGGTGCAAGAATTGGGTCTCCCGCGGACGATATGACTTAGGTAGTACGGAAGGAAGTGGAGTCTCCAGATTTAACATATACGCCAAGTTGCGGCTTGGGTATACGTGTGTACGGAAGGAAGGACTATGGCTGGGAGCCACACACTCGTTGCCGAGGAGAACAAACCCAAGAGGAAAAGCATGCCTTTGCTAGTGTAGACAAGCGAAAGGTTAGGTTTGATTATCCGAACCCCCATCTAAAGTGGTAGTGGGCCGTTGTTGTATCCGGGTGGATGTATTGATTCTTGTGGGTAAAGTGTGCAAACTCTACAGAGTATAACCTATTCGAATAGCCGTGTCCACGGTCAAGGACGGTTGTAAAGGTGTTGGCTAGGAGTACCCAAACTGTGCTTGTTTTGGAAACAAGTACAAAAAGGATGAAGGTTCCGGGGGAACCGAGTTCGAAGGTTTTGTTTTGACCCAAGGTGGTCGAAGATGTTTAAAAAGGGTTTTAACTACAAAACTGTTTCCAAAACTCTTTATCAACAAAGATATGGAGGTGTCTTGATTTATAAAGCAGAAGCATGTTTTCAAAACTCCTTTTTCAACAAAGATATGGAGATGCCATAACTTCAATGTTAGTTTACGCTTTTCAAAAGCAACCCTAGATAGAGCTATCTCGCCACAGCCAGAATTGCATTTCCTTGTTCACTTATCCTAGTGGTTTGCGAGTACATTCAAAAGTACTCACGACTCTATCCCTGGCTATTTACTTGGCCAGATTTTTAGGAGTATAAGGTGATGTCCAGCGAGCTAGGCCGTCTTCCCAGTCAGCTGCCTATAGGTTGAGGCACGATTGGGCTCTACGCTTGGCGATGTTCTGCTGCTATTGAGGTTGTAGCCATAATGGCATTTATGTAAGTCTTGAAATTCATTATGTATCGGATGTTGTAATGGTACCTGTCGGTTATGTTCCACGGCTCACTGATCATGGGAACGTGGATGTATGCATAACAGGGTTTTCTCGGATGATTAATCCGGGGAGCCCACAGCCTATACTAGAGTGGTATCCGGAGAGTGTTGATCGGTTATTCGACCCACAGTCCGTAGGTGCTCAGGGCAGTGTAACCAGATGGTGCGGGTGAAGTGTACAACCTCTACAGATTGTAAAATCTATTCGAATAGCCATGTCCATGGTTATGGATGATTGGACAAACTACTATAGAGCAATGATGGTTTTGATTTCAAAAAGGACTTCGAAAAAGTAAAGGCTATGGAAATGTTGTGACCATGGGATGGTTAGAAAGGAAGGAAAGGAGTTGGTCATAGACTACCTAAAGGAGGAACAAATGAGTCACCCAATCCTAGTGTTTTCAAAACTCTTCAAAATGTTGTACAAAAGTTTTCAAGAAAGATATGTAGATCCTAGATCTACAAGAGAAACTATTTTAGAAATGAACCCCCTCTGGAGCCCTCCTACTACCACAACCATATTGCATATCCTCTTGTTTTATATTTCTCTTAAGGTGGTTTGTGCGTACATTCAAAGTACTCACTAGCATTATCCCTGGCTATTAACTTGGTTAGATTTGATAAGTAAGGAAGAGGAAGATGATGTTGACGATTCTGCGAGCTAGGATGTTCTCCTAGTCAGCTGCATGTAGGTTAAGGCATGGCTCGGGCTCTACGCTTTATGAAGATCCACTAATGATGATTGATGTAGCCATAATGGCAAATAAGGTATGACATGTATCTGCATAAGTGATGGATGTTTACTTTTATACTTGTCGGTTATGTGCCATGATTAACTGATCATGGGATTGTGGTGTATGCATAACAAGGATTCTCGGAGGATTAATCTGAGGGCCCCACAGACTTGGTATTAAAGCCATCCTTATTGTAGGAGAACCTTAGTTAGCATGGTCGTTGGATAGGAAAATATTTTTGAAACACCGGCTTTCGAAAACTATTTTTTTGAAGCTTTTCGAAAGATTCTACTGGTCATCTCCTCCTAATTTAAAGTATTTCAAAAATGGTTTCCTCTATCTCTTGTCTAGATTCAACCCACAGATTTAAAAAAATAGAAACTTGAACTAGTTGAAGACAATGATAACAAGATGAAGAGAAGAAACTACCAGCAAACACCAGGAGACTACAAGATCGCCCTACCAGCGGACTCCTCAAAAATAGAAGAAATCAAATGCTACACTATCGGGAAGCGTCCAATGGCACGATAGAAGCTCCTTATGCAAGATAGTGACTGCTACTCGAAGCAGGACGACATCTAGGATCAATAGTCCTAGGAATAGGATTCCCTCATATCGCCAGTAGTTAATTCCTTGGTCCCTCTAGTAGGATGTGTTTGCTTGCCTAAGTGCATATTGTGTTTCTTGAAGAGTACTATTTGCGGAGAACATTGCGACCTCGTCGCCCTATTCACCTTGTATGTGTTTTCTGGCTTGTTTGACCCAGGTCAACATGTTTTGGAACCAATAGCCCACCTAGGAACTCGGGCATCCCTGTTAGTTGTCGCTAACAAGACCCATACGAACCTCAAAAGTTATGAGAGCAAGAGTAGCCCAAGAACAAGAACTTCGACCTCGTCAAACTAAACCACAAGAAGACTTCTCCTTAGAAGGATGGCCTACATCGTCAAACTCAACTCTCAAGACTCATCATACACATTGTGTGTTGTTATTCACCTACCGACACTAGCCAGAATTTCGTTAAATCTGAAAGACTACCACCGAAGGATCCCCACTATCCACGAGAAACCACAAGACTAGCTAACCAAGAAAAGAAGTGAAGATCTAAATACACTAACCTTTGGTATATTAGAGCTGCCGATAGCCACAAAGACACTAACTATTTCAGTCGACCCTAACTGTTTAGGACTCGTTCCATGTTTTCGCTGAATTGTCAAGCCCAGTCACACTTTCGGGTTCCCAGTCGTTTACATCCGTTGCCACACATCCTGGGTCCATCGCGGTGCCAACCGACATCGTAGCAGGTAGCTTAGTGGGGTGGCCCCCTAAAATCATTTTTTAATCTTGTGAATGCTTTGTCGTGATGCCTCGTTGATTTTTATTTGGTTTTTCCCGAGGTTGATCATGCGTGTGTTGCTATTTGTGCACCCCTGCAGGATAAATCTTTCTGAAAGTCGTGTTCGTGGTTATGGACGAATTGGAGCATAGTTTCTCGATCATAGATAACTATAACTAAAGTACCATTTTTAACTTGACTAAACATGTCTAGTAATTAGTGCAATACTCATGGGATGGTTAATAAAATTCCAAACGGATGGTTATTCTTCCGCCTTCTCGTTTGGTAAGCAAGAAGGAGGATGGGATATATTTACTTTATTTTGCTTATATAACTGTTGGTTTCAAATTAACAAGCATCCGTCTATATTTTGTTAGGCAGATGTTATAGCATGTCTCTATAGAACTGTTAGTTACTTATCTTTGCTACAATCGCGTACACGAAGGTTATCCCTTTAGTTGCATAAACACTTGTTGAGTGCCCTAGGGTCTCACACCATAAATATTGATTAGGTTGTCAGGTACATCCATATGGAGGCTACTACGTCGATGAGGTCGATGATGGAGGAAACGACCCTCATGCGTAGAGATTTAGGGGATGGAGATCTCTGAGATTTGTGGATGGGAATGTGCTTATTTCTGTGGTATCTTATGACGATTTGGCTCTTAATCCGTACTAGGATCTGTGTCTTCCGCTTCCACTTGATGTTCTGATGAGTGATGTATGAGGATATATCCTAAAATATTATTACTACTATCTATATAATTTCGTTCTTGCCATAATGGCATTGCAATATATTTCTATTTCTTTTAGATGGAAAATCTCTGATGTACTATTGTATATCGTTGGCGTACATACTCACTTGTGTATGCTAGACTCATAACCAGCCGGTCACGTTTCTCGCACTCAAATCTATAACCATGAATTTTGGGGTGCATGGTTGGCCAGTACCGTGCCATGCCATTGCGGCCTGCTTGTGGGCGGCCTCGCATCCTCCATGGTAGTACATCCTCGCCAGATTCGAGTTATACGGGCTTGTGATTTAGAAACATGAGGCCTGGAGATTACAATTGGTATCATAGTCATTCCGCCCTTCAGGGTCTCAACCAAGGTGGCCGTTATCAGTCTAGAAAATATTTTGGTAGCTATATATTAGGGAAAAACTAAACGCGAGAGACTGCTTCCATTTTTCTTCTTACCCCACCCCACCCATCCACCCTATTCTGGTAAGGAAGTGTAACGTTTTTCTATCCTCTTCAAAAAATTCAAACTAGGATTCACGTGTTTGGGGTATCTTTAGTACCATAGGGTGTGTTAATTCTTTGTTGACTTGTTGCATCCAACTTTGCTTCGCAATCTGCCTTTGGTTATCAATTGCTAGTACATTCCATACCGACATGATTTTTGTGTAAATCGACGCGATCTATCTGACTCCTTGTCAACCGACATGATCTTGCTATGGGGCCCTCGGATTAATCCCCCGAGAATCCATGTTA
The DNA here is from genome assembly GCA_910589775.1 of Avena eriantha. Classification (NCBI taxonomy): domain Eukaryota; kingdom Viridiplantae; phylum Streptophyta; class Magnoliopsida; order Poales; family Poaceae; genus Avena; species Avena eriantha. Next base: position 150,636,140 of record OU342740.1, on the reverse strand, counting down.
TGCATACAACCATGATCCCATGATAAGTTAGTCGTGGCACATAACCGACAAGTATCAAAGTGGACATCCAATACATAACGAATACATGTCATACCTTACATGCCATTATGGCTACATCAATAAGCAGCAGCGGAACTTCATCAAGCGTAGAGCCCGAGCCATGCCTTAACCTACATGCAACTGACTAGGAGAACGTCCTAGTCCACATAGTCGTCAAATGCATCCTCTTCTTGATATCTGCCCAAGTTAATAGCCAGGGACAATGCTAGTTAGTACTTTGAATGTACTCGCAAACCACCTTAAGATAACAATAATAACTAGAGGATATGCATGATGGCTGTGGTAGTAGGAGGGCTTCAAGAGAGGTTATTTTCTCAAACAGTTTCTCTTGTAGCTACATATATTTGTTGAAAACTTTTGTAAAACATTTTGGAAACCTTTTGAAAAGTTTTGGAAAAACATCAGGAATGGGTCACCCATTTGTTCCCGCCTTTAGGTCGTCCCACGACCAAACTCCTTTCTCTTCCTTCCAACCATCCCATGGTCAAAACCATTCTCCTTTACGACCATCCCATGGTCAAAACATTTCCAAAGCCATTTCATTTCTGAAATCTTTTTTGAAAACAAAACCAGCACCACTCTACAGAAGTTTGTCCAACCCGTCTATAACCGTGGACACGGCTATTCGAATAGATTTACACTCTGCAGAGGCTGTACACTTTACCCACACCATCTGGGTACACTACCCTGATCTTCACCGATCGTGGGTCGAGTAACCGATAAAGACTCTCTGAATGCCCACTCCAGTATAAGTGCCTACCCTATGAGTGTTATTCCCCTCAAAACCGGGACGTCGGGTACCGAGGACTAACGGGAGCACTTTTTCCACTTCTCGAGTGTGTGCTTTCAATGAGGGGCTCATAGTAACGTGTGGAGGTCCTTAAACCCTTCGTTCTTTCTCCAGGTCGATGTCCCACATGGACCTTTATCGGAGAAGGCCCACCCTCCAGGGATCCCCGATCCCCTGTAGTAGTTGCGAGGCAAATTATACCAGAATAGACAACCATCAAATCCATCCCTGTCCCATTCCATAGTAATGTGGTTGCACATGATTAAGTTGTTATAGCTAAACTGCAAAGAACCGAGTGCGTTTTCGTAAACCCTTTTTCCTCCGGTTTTCCTCCAACATTTTATAAAACAAAACCTTTTCTCTTTCTCAACATCTCTTGGTAGGTCCCACCTCACCAAGGTTTTAACAGAAAAAATATGGTAAACTTTTGTCGGGGTCTTCCCATCCTCTAGCTTTACTTTGGCTAAAACAGGGTCTCCAGAGGGTTATGGTGGTATACACCATCTATCTACTAGGGACAATTAGGTGTCACCAAGGGGGGTTGTACTTAATAGTACAAAAGTGTAATAGTTCGGAGGAGCCCAACCACTACCATATATACATCAACATATAATAAACAATGCAGTTTTGATAAATAGTAGATAAAACATGCATAAGTAAAATAGTAGGACAAGGCTTATGAGCAAGAAGGTGGCTTGCCTGATGATCATCAATATGGCAAAATTTCCCTAGACTTCTTCATAGAAAACACAATAATACCAATAAGAATAACCACTTTTCCTGCTCTCCGATTTCATCGCAACTATCGTCATCCAGACAGCACATGCAAACAAACAAGGCCACAATCAACATAAAGCAATGCAAGCATCAATACAATATAGCAGACAAACATACCAGACATTATTCAATTTAGTAGGTTTTTGAGAGGATTGGATTTAGGAGATTGAGATGGCCTTGGAGAAGGGAATGAACACCCTGCACCCCTGAGGTTTTATAGCCGAGGAACTACCTAAGTGGGGTTTTGGGACCAAGGACAAATTATGTATGGTACCATTGTAGAAAACAGGATACCAACAGATAGGCATTGATAAAATGAAACCAACAAAAGTGGTTTCACTATTTTATCACTTATCAAAGATTTATAGTGATTTTAAAAGTGAATAAGACTCTAGTTTTAGGAAATAATTCACCAGAAAAGTTCTGGAGCTCCAAAAATTATTTCCTTGGAGCATTTTGTAGAGTTTCATGTACTAAACCACTGAGAGTTGGAATCATTCCAAAATAATTATCATAATGCCCTCAGGAAATTCCCAAAGGCAGTTCTGTAGCTATTTTGTCTTTTTCACTAGATAAATCTACAGAAGCTTTTGATTTGATTCCAAGGACAGATGGTGGTTATTTAGAATGCCCTTAGTGATTCCAAGGAAATTGGATTCACTATTTTTGGAGTTGTCAAATGCCCTTAGTGATTTTTCTGATGAGACTACCCTAGACAGATATGATTAATTCACCAAAATAACACAGAGCCTCCATAAAATTTGATCTCCTGGGTTTTGGTAGAGCTTAGTGTACCACATCACAGGGAGTTGGATTTAGGTCAATACCTCTGTTGGTTTGACCTAGAGAATTTATCTAAAGCAGAAACTAATAGTTTTTGTTATTTTTACTATAGGCAAGGTGTTATTCACCTTGGCGTGAGGCTTATGCCAATTGATGGGTATAGTAATCACCTTTCAGGAGCACTTGGATTCATCCCAAATGGATATGTAAAACTCACTAAGGAATTTATTTAGTGATAAAGATACCTTTTTGTAGAATAATTTCCAGTAAATAATGAAAATTAATTTTGGCGAAAGAATAGTTCTGCATGTTGCATAAAACATGCATGAACCCTTAGAAATTTGGATCTGGACAAAATATTGTGATTTCCATTTTTATTTGGATTTAATCCTAGCAGGTAGTTTCTGGAATTAATAGATCTGCTAAAAAGAAAAAGAGAAAATGTTGTAGTGGGCTGGATCTGGCGACCGCGGGCCGCCCAGCAACGAAGCCGGCCCACCCAGCTTCTCTCAGCACGGGAAGAGACAGTTTCGAACATGACGGGCGGGGCCCATTTGCCAGCGAGGGCGGAGGGACAAAGGGGTATCGGCTCCCCTGGGCCGTAGGATTAGAAGGGGATCGAATGGTCGACGACTGTCATCCTTCTCCCGACGGTGGTGGTGGGACAGAAACCCTAGGGGGCTCGGGCGGCGCGAGGGGAGCTCACCTGGGGCCGTCTCCCGCGACGGGGAAGGGCGGAGGCGACGCGGTGGTCTGCGACGAGCCCGGAGATGGCCGGCACGGTCCCTGTTGGGGACGGGGTCCTGCTCCCGTGACGGCGACCGAAGGGAGCTTCGTCGGAGCTTGTCGGCGAGGCCAGTAGAGGTGATCTTGGGCCAAATAATAATAGGGTTAGAGAGAGGAGGAGTAGGGGGTCATAGTATGGTGACATGCAGAGAGAGAAGGGCAGAGGAGGGAGCACCTAGCTCGAGTTTTAGAGATGGCCAAAGCTTCTCTTCTCTCTCTCACACAAGAAGTGCAGAGCAGGGGAGAGGTAGAGGGTGCTTTGGGGGAGGGGAGTGGGAGTTGCTGGGGGCAAATGATCCAGAGAGGGGAGCTGGGGTGGCCTCTAGCCATTTATACCGAGAGGGAGTAGTCCATGGGGGACAAGGTGCATTTGAGGGGTAGGGAGGGAGGTGTGAAATCAGGGGAGGATGTTGTGGGTGGGGAGGGTAGTTTCTGGTCGGGCTGCAGGTCAGAGAGGAGGAGTGGTAGCAGCTGTGAGTTAATACAAGGCAAGATGTGACATAACCATGTGTTTCTCTCCTCTTCCAAGCACTAAAGGACAAGGGGAAGGGGTGCTACAGTGCTAGGGCAACAGTGCACACGACCAGGACTAAGGTGTGTGGTGGTGGAGGCTTGCTGGTGAAGATTGATGAGATTTTGATTTGGTGTTTGGTACAAAAAGGATAAAAGTTCAATTCTTCCATAGAGGATGATCAAGAGTTATGTCTTGATTTTTGATCTTGACCAATTGAGGTAAGGATGCTGGTAAATGGGTAGGGTTAATATGCCTCTCTAGGATTTATTTGGGATTTTTCAAAGGATTAGAAGTCCACTTAAATCCATTTATTCAGAAACTTCAGAAGTGAATTCTTGGAGTTCATTTTATATTTTTACATTGGACAAGGTGGGTTTTTGATGTGATATGGTCCCAAATGTGAATACACACTTTGGGGAATTTTTCCAAGATTTATTGGGGCTCAAAAGTATTTAAAACATTTATTATTCCATTTCTGCCATTTAAGGAAATAGGAAAAAAGAAATAATAAAACTCTTCAAAAATAATTATTTTTTAAGTGGCAAGATGTGGTATGATGTGTGGACCTTAGTTCAGCCAAAAGTTGGCGAAGTGTTTTGGCAAAAACCAAACTTTCCTTTGGGAGAGGAGTTTTGGAGATTTTGACTATTAAGGAGATTAATTAGATTTGGTGCCATAATAATTATCGATAATATTTGATAAATATAGATGATCATGGTAGATGATGTAGAGATGTATCAAGCATTTGCAACCTTGGGAATTGGAAGTCCAACTTGAATTTGATGGAAAACAAGGAGTTGGGGATCTATGGTGGTGTTATTTTTATACCTCATAAACCTTGTTGGATCTTGGAGCTCAAAGCTCACCTTGATGCAAGGGATAGATAAATAGTTAGACCAAGTCATATAGATTATCATGGTAGAAGGAGTTTGGATTGGTTACATTTGAGGTGGTCTAGAAGTGATGGCAAACTTTGTTTAAAATATGGCTGCCATACTAGATGAGTCATGATGCCCTATAAACCATGTGGGTTTAAGAAGCACAAATATGCACTTGGAACAAGTGAATTTGATATTTATAGACCTATATGAGTAGAACACAACCATGCAAATATTTGTTCCATAGAAGGTTGGATGGTGGTGTGAGCTTCTATCAAACTAGGCATGATGACTAGGTTTGCAGGAATAGTTATTTTCTGGCCTGCAAAACCATCAAGAACAAGGGGTTGTAGGATTATATAACAAAGGGAAAGAGTGGGCCTTGGTATTCCTTATTATTTTTAACAAGATGTTTCAAGTGCATTACCAAAATTGCACAAGGGTTGAGAAAGGGAGACATTCAAAAATGTGATGTTGGAAACAGATTTCCAGACTTAGCCAAATTTGGCAGACTTAGGGTTTTTGACTAGAATAAGAGGGGGGATGTTTTAGATTGATTTTAAGGTACCAAAGTATCATCAAGTGGGTGATGTTGAAGGGTAGATTGAGTAGAATAGATCCATGCTTGATATTGGTCTTCATTGACCTGGAAACTTCTAGAATGGATCACTTCAGAATTGATCTCGTTAAGGGTTTTAGATGATCACCTAGTATCTAGGGATCAGATCCTGCATTGTATTCTTGCTTAGGGTGTGGTGATTGGGAAACATCTTGATCCTAGTGATGAGCTCCTAGAGTAGCTCATACTATCTCCTAAGCAGACAAATCAAGCAGCAGATCAAGGCAACTCATCTTACAAACAAAGCAAACCTACTACTAGGGTTACCATCAAGCTTAGCTTGAGGTAAGGATGGGAAATTCTGAAAGGTTGGAGTTTGAGTAAGGTAAGAGTCCTTGGTATCTCTACCAATAGTAGAATTCAAAAGCTTTAGGAGGTTTTGGGAAACCTAGAGATAGGAGTAGTTGAAGGTTCTGTCTATAAAACATAGGGAGATTATATTATATATCTCTCCATAGTTTGTCAATAGAAGTTACTAAACTTAGTTTTGGTTACATATGCATCTTGGCTCATGTTTTGGAATGCCAGAACATTTGAGAATATATAAAATGAGCCAGGATAGTTTTGTTAAATAGCTTTTGTCAACTGATGGTGAGGGAAGGAGTATCATATGGTATACACTCACATGCACAAACACAAACAGACAACAAGCAAACACTGCACCAATGAACAAGAAAAAGTTTTTGTTCCCCCTGATTTTTGCATTCTGGACAACTAATCAGGGTTGCTGGAATTGGGATGTTACACTTGTTAAGGGTGTTCATTCTTTAGCCTGCTTTCACATAATGTGGAGTTGCTAATCCCTATCAGTTAAGTAGTTTTTCGCATCTAGTTGGTATTTTAATACTAGAAAATGCGGAAAAAAACTTTGATGCATTTGTGTTACCACACTCCTTTTTAGTTGTGTGTGATACACTATCTATCTTATTTTTGTCGGCATGTTCATGCTAACTCGACCTTTTTCCACGGGCACATAAATCTGAAGTTTTTACTTCATCTTCAATTATTTTTTCGCTAAATGCATAACTTGTGTTGATCCGATGCTTGCGATTGTAATTTGGGTTTCTATTTAGCTATATGACATATGACACTTATCATGAGTGGAATATGTTCAATGCTATCAATCCGATTCTCTAAATGATTGTGGTTATCTCCTGTGTATTTGAGTTGTACCGCGATCATATCTATGTTATATTCAAGTATATTTGGCAATCCAGAGGTTTCTTAAGGCACTATGGTGGATTATCATCCGTTTATCATGCTTCACATCTTTCAGAACTCCATATCTTCAAGTTTCACTTTGATACGAGAGAATCTCATTCTTTCATCTATGATAGCTTTGCTTAAATGTATGAGTTAGCATCGGTTCTTATCCAAATCTCTCCTCTTTTTAACCGGTGATCCGATCAACAAGGTGAGCTAGTCGCATCTCTTTTCTCATCTGAAGGGCCAAATAATCTATTCTTTAAATGCATCTTTTTCAACACAATCCTTGCTCTTAATGTTGATCTTTCGAAGAGCGTTGATCTTGGGAGGTGTATCGAGCATTTTCAACCAACTCCGGAGCTTTATCCTCGGCTTGACAAGTAATTCTTGCTTCTTTGTGGAAAACTTCCTTAAGACTGCTAAATCTCTCTCAGATATTCTTAAGAAGGATAAGAATTTCTTTTGGTGTCCGAATCATCGGGAAAACTTTGGAAACCCTCTTTCCATCATGTATCCTCTCTCTAATGAATGTCACGGAGATTTTCTAGATCTTTCATAATTCTTCTACTCAAAGTTTTGGGTGATATCCTTAATCCATCTTGTGAATCTTTCATCTGCTTCCGTGATCTTCATTCATATCTTTTTTGATGGCTTGGGAATTCCAACACGACAACAACATCATCATCTTTATCTCCTTGGATCGAACGAAGTGTTTGTATCACATCTTTGTTTTCTTATGGAGCTTCATAAATTCTGCTTGTCAAGATCTTTAGTCTGAAATTCGAGAGTTGGGTTGCACGATTTTCCTATTCATGTACGGAGTAATGATTTGGGTTCGGGATGGAGTAGCTACCATACCACTAATCTTATCATTCACTCTTGTACATTGGATTGGTGGATAAATGAGATTTTACTCATTCCATAGAAGTTAGAAGTGGCCTTTATCTATTGAGACTATACTTCTGTCTTTGTTTTCCAGAGGGTTCTCTCAAAGAACATAATCAAAATCCTCTTGTTGGTGGTCTCGTGTATTTCCAGATAGAGCAAAATCTTCAACGATCTGGTGGAAACAAATGCAAATTATTCTATGTTCCTCTTCCTTCTACCAGAGTTTGACATCGTCATCCAAGATGAATGGAGGATATTTCTGACTATAATTTTTCAATTCCTTATCTGTTGGTAAAGCCAATTATGGTTGATGCCATCAATCACAAATCTATTGCAATAACCTCATGGTTAAGGAAAGCAATAAGCATCTCAACAATAAACTCTAGTTTCAGCATTTAACTTCGTCCTCAGGATCCACCATAAACTAGCATCACCTCCTTCTCTTGAAGATAAATCTGTGCACCTCAATTGTGTGATCCTTTCGTTTTACCAGTGCAAGAAGAATCTAATCCAAGAATTCCTAAATTATAATCTTATTCGGTTGATATCAAGGAACTCTATTGCTTGAAGGCAATATTGTTTTCCAAACTTCATTTCTTAAATGTAAGGGAAGAAACAATGATATTTTCATAGTGATTGATAAAATCTACAAAGTAGTTCTTTTCTTTCGGTGGAAGAAAGAATCATCACACTTGCAGCCTTTAAGATTGAATCCTAACGATGTGTATTTTCTTTCTCTCCTCGATACATCATATTTTCAAAATTCTTTCAAGAAGTGGTTCAATTCCTTATCGTGGTTCCTTTGGAGCACCTAAGTTATGTTCATCATACCTTTTCATGAAAATCTTTCTATGTTTTCAGTCCTTTGTTTCGAAGAAGCAAAACTCAAGACTCGCAACAAGTATGACAAGTTTTGCATAGGGCAATGGTCACACCATTCTATTTATGAAGCAATTTGGGAACGTGTGGATCACCTTCATTCTGAGCACCCGCGTTTCTTTGTGTTTTTTTCTTTTTCTTCCTAGGAATCTCGGGGCAAGATTCTTGTTAAGTGGGGGGAGAGTTGTAACATCCCAATTGTCTAACATTGCAATGCTACATAATAAATAAATATCAATGGTACCATATACTTGTTATTATTGCATGATCATAGTATCATGCTCATGTCACCATGCCACATTGCATTTGAGCATCATATTAAAACCCTCTTCATTTGGTTATTCCCTTAATAATGCATTTTCCTTATTAATTAAATTTTCCTCTTGATTTATTGTAGTTGGTTCTTGATATAATGATTAATGCCCAAGTTGATTTGGAGGCATATATTTTCTACTTCCACCACCTTTCTTATGGCCCCATCCAAATTCCACCATCCCAAATATTATGAGATTGCATGTTTCTTGGGTATTTTAATTCTAGCTCACATGTTGGGGTGGATATAATTCTATTTATACATGCTTCCATACATGATACATGTTGTTTGCACAATATTCCTATGGAAGCCTACATGGCCACCTTTGCATGTTGTGTAGTAGTAAATGCCATATCTTATTCCACTCATGGTTTTATTCAATTGTGAGATTATTTGATTTGTTACGGCCATGTATCATATAGTGGGACACACACTAGATGGTCCTCATAATACAAATGCTCTCATTATTAATTGGAATCATGGTTGGAATGCTTGTTTTTCCATTGGGCATAGATCAAATGAGCACTTAAAGCTAGTTTGTTTTCACAAACTAGACCAAGCTTGGATCCATGCATGCCCATGAGAGCTTTCCATCGATTTTCCTCTCCTTTTTGAATTGATATGGTTTTAGTGGATTTTAATGCATGAGTGTGCAAGCTTGCATGGGCTTTCCAAGACCATCTTCCTGGCTTGCCATTTTCCTCTTCTTGATTACTTGCTTGGTTTAAATTCAAAACCAACATGATCAAATTTAAATAAATAGGGCTAAACCTAAACTACTCATCTATCTAACCTAAACCCTCCTAGTCTAACCCAAGCCCCAACTATGGTGACCATGGCATGTATTCCATCTAACCACCCAGCCCCACCCTAGCTACCCCTCTCTCTGCCTGGTTGTAGCAGCACCACGCCATCCCTAACCTAGCAAACCTAGCTAACCAGAGAGAGAGAGGAAGGAGAGAAAAGTAACTCGAGGTCTCCCTTTTTGGCTAAACCCTAACCCAGCCACCTACATGCGGCTTGCCCCTCTCCCCTCTTTATCTACCTTCCCAAGCATCTCTCTAGATTGAGATCTCACCCCTCTGCGTCCCCCTTCCTCCCTGAAACGGCCATGGCTGCATCCATGCCCCTCCTCCTATAGCTTCGGCCACCACCTTAAAATCGGCGTTGCGGAGAAGGAGGAGAGGATATTTAGGTGTCGAGGAAGATCAAGGATTCCCTGTAGCCTTCTAGTACACAGAGTCGAGGAAGAGAAGCTCCAGGACCAGCAGAACGCGAGGAAGCCGAGGGAAAACCCTAGTTGCGAATGCCCGAGCCTCTTCTCAGATAGTCGTTCCTTCGAGCTTGATCAACTACACCGACACACCACCGGTGAGCTCCGCAACCTCCTGGACAAGGTCCCATGTTCTTTTATTTCCTAGATCGCCGGAACGTTTCGCCGAACATGTGCCGCACGCCGCCACCTTGCTGGCTTGCTGTCGATGTGGAGCATCTCGCGCCTAGCCGTGAGCACTGCTGGACCCACCTTGTTGCGCTGCTTCGAGCCATGCCTTTGCCCTGCCCTGGAGCTCTAGCCAACCAGGCCACCATGACACATCGTTGTTGTTGCCGATGCCGGTGCCGCAATGTCTAAATCGATCAGCGCAATGAGCCTTTCCAACTATACATTCCATGATATCAATTGAAGCATGCATCATATAAATATTAAATAGGAATCAAGGTTTATGGGAGCAAAACATGACTAAATAATTCATTAAGATGCTTTATTATTGTTCCTACACCTCCCCCATGCCATGGTATGTTATACCATGCAATTTTGCATCATGGCATAACTTGTTTTGCTTGTTGCATGTGTTTCATATGATTGTAAATTTTATTTATGATGGCCCTTTGTGTGTTTGGTTTTTATTCTGGATAGACGTCGAGCAAGGGAGTTAGCAGGATACACAAGAGTACTACCCATATCCCAGTTATTCCACTGCTAAGCTAACATGCAAGCAATTCCCCATGCTTGCATTTAAATATAACACCTATGCTTCTATCTTATTCTTGCATCATAAAATGTGTTCCGAATTAAATTGCAATCCCAAGTACTGTATCGCCTTTACTTTTAAACCCCACTAAAACTTGTACCCTCAATGATATCATCCCTTACTATAGGTGTTGTTTGAGCCATGTGAGTCGTAGAATTGCATGTTTAGGATTTGTGCGAGTCTGTTGTAGATAACGAGGTACCTAAACAACTTAAACTATACATTAATGGGATAATTAAAGAATGAGGTACATGTGGGCAATAGTTGCTATTTGGTTTTTAACCGCTCACTTCTGTCTTGTAGGACCCGAGTACTTGATGCTTCTTCCTTGACTATTGCACTATCCACATGCGGGAGATTTTATGGACCCCCCTTTGCCTAAGATTGATTCGCATCTTATTTCTTGGGGCCACAATTAGTTTGGGATTTTACTACTATCTTGTAATTATTTCATGCTTTACTGCTCTATTTACTATTGTTGCTCGTGGAGAGCGTTTACTAGTGTACTATTTAGGACTCGTACCACGTTTTCGCTGTATCGACAAGCCTAGTCAAACTTTCGGGTTCCTAGTCATTTATAGTCATCGCCACACACCCTAGGTCCATCGCAGAGTCGTCTAACTTCGTAGAGGGTAGATTAGTGGGATGGACCCTAAAATCATTTTTGAATCTTGCGATTGCTTTGTTGTGATGCCTCATTGCTTTTTATTTTGTTTTTTCTGAGTTTGATCGTGCGTGTGTTCCTATTTGTGTACCCCTGCAGGGTAAATCTTTCTGAAAGTCGTGTCCACAGTTATGGACGACTTGGAGCATAGTTTCTCGATTGTAGATAACTAAAGTACCATGTTTAACTTGACTAAACATGTCTAGTAATTAGTGCCATACTCATGGAATGGTTAATAAAATTACCAACAGATGGTTATTCTTCTGCCTTCTCGTTTGGTAAGCGGGAAGGAGGATGGGATATATTTACTTTATGTTGCTTATATAACTGTTGGTTTCTAATTAACGAGCATTCGCCTATATTTGGTTAGGAAGATGTTGTAGCATGTCTCTATAGAACTTTTAGTTATTTATCTTTCGCTGCAATCACATCAACCAAGGTTATCCCTTTAGTTGCATAAAGACTTGCTGATTGCCCTTGGGTCTCACACCATAAATGTTGATTAGGTTGTCAGGTACATCCATATGGAGGCTACTACGTCGATGAGGCCGATGATGGAGGCAACGACCCTCGTGCGTAGAGATTCCGATGATGGAGATCTCTGAGATCTATGGGCGGGAATGTGCTTATTTCTGTTGCATCTTATGGCTATTTGGCTCTTAATCCGTACTTGGATCTGTGTCTTCAGCTTCCACTTGATGTTCTGGTGAGTGATGTTTGAGGATATAATCCTAAAATATTATTACTACTATCTATATAATTTGGTTCTTGTCGTAATGGCGTTACAATATATTTCTATTTCTTTTAGATGGAATAGCTCTAATGTACTCTTGTATATCGCTGGCGTACATACTCACTTGTGTACGCTAGACTTGTAGCCATCCGGTCACATTTCTCGCACTCGAAGCTATAACCATGAATTTTGGGTTGGATGGTTGTCAGGTACCGTGCCTTGCCATTACGTCCATGGTAGTACGTCCTCCCTAGATTCGTGTTATACTAGCTTGTGATTTAGAAACGTGAGGTTCAGGGATTACATTTGCCCATAAGGGTGGCACACTTAAGGCTAGGTGATACTTAGGGATTGCCCCGAGATCTTAGGAGAAAAGAGAGAGAACATTGGAATTGTTCCAGGATGGTACTAGAATGGTTCTGGGGATATCCGATAGTGATCAGAGGGTTATGAAAGGTGTTTTAGAGTATTAAACAATATGTATTTGATATTAATTAGATCAATTAATATTAAAAATATTTTTTAATTGAGTTTAGGAGCATCCCACCTAATTGGGCCCTTCCCGGAGGGAATGGCCCATGTGGGGGAGGCACCCCAAGATGGTCCAAGGGATGGCGGTGGCCATGGGACAACCCCTGCATGGGGCCCAACTAGGCCAGCGGGTGGGATTAGTCCCATCCTGCACACCTCCTTATGGTGGAACTCCTCGTACTCCTATATAAAGAGGGGAGCCCCCTCCCCTCAATCAAAAAAATCAATTGGCTTTTTCCTTTCTATCTCTCTCCCCCACGTGTGGTTCCCAAATAGGAACGTAAATATGGGGATAGGGGTTTTTCCACCATAGGCACGTTGTCGTGTTACTGGAATACTGGTCTGGATCAATCTTCTTTCTCTGCTTCGCTGGACTAGAGCCTGAGGGATGTCTCTACGCCAGATGCATGTAGAACTTCAGAGAAACCACTAGTTATGGTGCCCGTCACTTGAATATTGGATCTTACGCCTACACGAACTTGAGGTAGGCATCACAATGCGACTACATCATCCATGTTTCACAAAAAATGTTGAAATCTTTCGGTCTTCAAAGTTATGAACACCGAACCCCTCTTTACCTTACATCTGCATAGGGTATATCTTGGCTATATCATTCTCGTTGCAAGGAAACTTTTTGTTTTGTGCCGTGGAACGCTTCAAAAACTAGGTGCAGTTCCAAGTGGATTGTACTATGAAGATCTATTGTGTGACAATAGTGTCAATATAGTTTTGGCTAAGGAATTTAGGTATCACCAGAAGATCAAATTCATACAATGCCATCTCATTGGATAATGAGTGATGCGTAGTGACACATATACATGCAAATACACACAGAGCTGAAAGTGTCAGTTCTGGAGATTATGTTTACCACAAGCAACACGTGTGGACAACACTAGAATGCCATAGGTGTGGATAATACCAGAATGCCATATGTGTTAAATGCGTCAAGAAATAACTAGATTGACTCTAGTGAAAGTGGGATACTAGTGGAGATATGCCCTAGAGGCAAAATAATAAAGATGTTTTATTGTCATATCTCATTAGTTTGTAATAATTTTATACTATGCTATAATTGTATTAAACTGGAACATTAATACACATGTGGTATGTAAACAAACCAAGTCTCTAGTAGCCTCTATTCAACTAGCTCATTGGGTAATCGATGATCGAGCTTTCCTGATCATGGACATTTATGTCAATTGACAATGAGGTCACTTCAGTTACATGAATGATGTGCTGGACACATACCCAACCATAGTATTATAATGGTATCCAGTCACAAAGTTCAACATTGTGGTGTCTAGTAGAGCGTTGTAACTCACTCCTTTGACCATGAGATCATATTTAACCACTACCACTCGAGACAACTTTGACTACATCAACTGTCACACCGTAACATGGTGATCATAAAGGTGTATATCAGGTATTCCAAAGGGTTATGTTGATGCGTATGCATTGAGATCGGGATTTTCCCATCTGCGTGAAGCATAGATACCCTAGTCCCACTCGGTGGAATGACATCTACAAGTTTGCAAACATGTGACTAGGTCACTAGGATGTAATATCACAACAATTACTAAATGTATGTTGGTAACAAGATCAAACTAGGTATAGAGATACCGAAGATCTGGTCTTGGATAAACCAGGTATCGTGAAGCAAAGGGAATGAGACTCAATGTTCAAGGTTCAAGCGATCAAGTTAATTCGTCGAACGCATGGGGCCATCATGGTTTTCCAAATCCCGAAGTTGTTCATTCATCCAAGAGGTGTCTCAATCATGTATGGGTATATGCAAACCGTAAGAGTGGCAGGCTTAATGGTAGATGATGCTTAGGGATTGATCTGATATCATAGGAGAAAAGAGAGAAAACACCGGTGTTCCAGGATGGTACCGGAAAGGTTATGGGGATATCTGATGGTAATCAGAGGGTTCTGAAAGGTGTTTCAGAGTGATAGGAATTCAATAATATGTAAATAATATTGATAAAGTGAATTAATATTAAAAAATATTTAATTGGATTTATGGGGCAGTCCACCTAATTGGGCCTCACCCGAAGGGAGGCCCAAGAAGGGGCCATGCGCCCAAGGAGGAGGCCAAGGTGGCTAGGGGCCACAAGGGGGCCACCCTGCGTTGGGCCCAAGTGGGGGTTGTTTGGCGCTAGGATTTAGTCCCACCATGTCGCCTTTCGCCTTGTGGTGCCTCCCTTTGCCCTATATAAAGAGGGGACCTCCTCCCCTCAAACTCAATCAATTGGCTTTGCCCATTTCTCTCTCCCTCTCTCCCTCTCTCACGTGTGGTTCCGAAATACGAATGTGCATACGGGGATAGAGGTTTTTCCACCATTTGCATGTCGTCGTGCTACTGGATTTTCGGTCTGGATCTATCTTCTTCTGCTGCTTCATTGGACCGTAGCCTGAGGGATGTCTCTATACCCGGTGCGGGTAGAACTTTGGAGGCACCGCTAGTTGTGGTGCTTGTTGCTTGGAGCTTGGAACTTTGAGCTTGTAGGCCTACACGACCTTGAGGTCGGCATCATTGTATGACTACATCATCCATGTTTCTCATGAAACGTTGAATGCTTTCGATCTTCGAGGGTATGAATACTGAATCCCTCTCATTATTTTACATCTCCATAGATAGATTTTGGCTATGTTGTCCTTGTCATTAGGAATTTTTTTGTTTTCTGCTGCTCTCCTACACATCTTCATTGTGCGATGAGGTATGACCCTTTCGGCCATTCGTAGAGACAAGCTTCATATCACAAGTTGTTTTCAAATTCTTAGTCTTCAACCCTATTATTTTATTTGGCGCTGACATCCTTATTCGTGTTTCTTGGACATTCTCTTTTGCATCTTTAGTGTGAAACAAGGTATGTCCCAAACTTGGTTTTGAATGTCATTTTCGATTCCTTAGTCTTCGACCATGGTCTTTCCTTTTGTGCTAACATTCTTTTTCGTGTTTCTTTTAGTGTTCATCACGAGATAACTATGGGCTCGGAAACTATAATGTCCACTTGTCTCTTCCGATCAATGCGATGGTAGGTTCCTTATCGCATCGTTCATTCCTCTTGATAAGTGCTAGATAGGGTTATATCTGTTTTATGTTTCTGAAGTTAATCGCATTCTTATGTTTCCATTCTTTGCTCCTTGCGTTTTTCAATCATGTTCTTATGTTTTCATACTTCACTCCTTCGTATTTTTTTAGGGTTCATCGCCGGGCATAACTGAAGACAGGAGCATTCCTTCATAAAGGCATCTATGCACATAGAGTTTGGTTAGAAGGTTAGGAGGCGTATGGACATACGATGATGATCAAGGCAGCGAGGAGTGATGATCCAGGCAACGAGGGTGTATGTCGTGATGTCGATGTCGTAGAAGAGATGTGGGGCTTTATCCCAAGAAACAACGATACTAAGATATGTAGGGTCCTCAGAGATGTATCGAATCATGCCTTTTTTATATTTTTGTCATGTCATTGTCCATATGTAAAACAACATATATTTATATATAGAACTTTTTTACGTTTTAGTCTGTATCGTGCAAGCTAGCATATTTGTGTATGAAGCACTCTCTCTGTTCAACACTTTACTATGTTCTCTTAGGTTATCCGGCTCATACACGCCTCTATTGGTCTGTTTATTCAGGTACTAAGAACGTAGGGCAGTCATGCCGGTATTTTTTTACGTTTTTGTCGTTTCGGTGTCCATACGTGAAACAAGACGTATTTATATGTAGAACTTGTTGCATTTTTTTCTATACGATGGTATTTGTGTGTGAGAGTTTAACGTGTTCCTACGTCTGGACTCTCTCCATTCTGCACTTTGTGGTGTTCCCTTTGGTTCTCCTTCTCGATGTGCGCCTATGTTGGTTTATTTAGTCAGCACAATGTGTACCGTTGTCTCGGTGATGCCATCTCTATGCGCGGTCATTTCATCACGATGTGAGACGTACGCGCCATGAATTTTCATCTACGCTACTGATTGTTATCTACGCTTATTTAACAACCTTCATTTCTCTTCAAAACCATCGTCGCTCTTCCTTCGTGCATTCTTCCTATCACCCCATACTCTTCCGAGACCACTAGCACTATTTCTCTATCCATTTTTATTTTGCCACTACACTATACATATTGTTAGTCGTTTCTCGAGTCCAATGTATCATGTGTTAAGGTCGTCCTTTTTTTTGAAACGGAAGCAAAATGTTTGCCTCATCTAATTAATTAAGGGGAAAGGGTTCATGAAGTTTTGAAACGAAAAAAAACCAAGGCCTAAGTGTCCATTACAAGGGATTACTCTCCTAGAATTAAATCACATAGGTGTTTAGCTCCTGCCTTTACCCAATTCTTGACTTCACTCTTAATCTTGGCGATGAGAAGTGATGGCATGGAGCTTTCGTTTCAAAATACTCGATCATTCCTTTCGTTCCAAATCTCCCATGAAACTAGCATGATGATAGATGTCATTATCTTCTTTTGTGTCCCCTCCCGTCGCAAGACCGATGACCACCACTCATGCACTGATTGGAAGCCCTCCCACTCCTCAAGGTTGAGCTCTTACAGCCCAAGCCAGTCTTTTGTGAGACGCCAAATCCTAAGGGAGTATCTGCATCCAAATAGGAGATGCACCACTATTTCATTTTGCTTCTTGTAAAGTTGGCATGCCCCATAGTTTGGCTAGCCCCATCGCTCTAGTCTATCCGCTGTGCACACCCGGTCTTGGAGCACAAGACATGCAAAGAACTTGATTTTTGGAGTAGCACATCCCTTCCAAACAAGATTCAGCATGTCAGAGTCCACGATGACAAGAAATTGCGCTCTTTAGGTGGATGAAGCAGAGTATACACCATCGGCCATGAATTTCCAAGTGATATCATCCTTTACACCCTCGTTGAGATGCACATTCTGAAGCATCGTCCATAAATTGACAAACTCCTAAAGGTTGTGAATAGTGAGACCATTGTCCATGTTGATCTGGGTAATCCAGTCATTATTAGAAATAACATTTTTTATGGTTTTATTCTTCCTCTTGGAAAGCTTGTAGATGGATGACACGATATCTTTGAGCTTACACCCCTCTAGCCACGAGGAGTGACAAAACTTGGTGATGGACCCGACACCCACCATGATAGTACTAGCCGCATAGAAGAAGTCCATGCCATCCTTGTTGCATGGGTTATCTAGGTTAATCCAAGCTCTACTGGGGTCCTTCCAAGCAATCCATTGCCAACTTAGCCGAAGAGCGCGCAAGAATTTTGACATGTCTAGATACCTAACCCGCCTAGGTTTTTTGGTCTACACACACTTTTCCAATTGACTTTGTATTTGCCCCCTGCCACCTTATTTTCCACTGCCCAAAGGAAGGCTCTCTCTAGCTTTTCCATTTGTCCTAAGTGAAAGGATCGTATCGGCACATAGAGGGGGGTGAATAGTTGTTACTTCAAATTTTACTCTTTTTCAATTAAGGGTTTGACATAAAAGGTAAATTCTCTAGATATGCAACTAAGGTGAATTTACCTATATGTCACACTAGCACAACTAACTAAGAAAGAGCAAGATATAAGTAAAGTGCGGTAAAGGATATAGGTAACTGAAATGGAGCACGCAGAGAGACAAGGATGATTTCCCACAGTTCCTTCCTTTTAAGGGGAAGTACGTCTGTGTTTGGAGAGGGGGTGGTTTCATACCACCAACGCCACAAAAGGCCTCCCTTGGTCTCCGGTGAACCTCACCCCAAAGGGATCAATTCACCCTTCCACTATATTGGTAACCTTCGATGTGGAAACCGGCACCTTTAAAACAGGTCCGAGGCACATATCCACAACTGAATTGGAGGCTGCCGAATGCAAGCAAGTTGTCACAACACAAAGACAAGCTTGTAAGAACCAAATCAAGGCCTAGGATTTCCAATGAAACACTAGAGCAAGGGTCCCTCGAGTGAAGGAGGGGAAATGAAGATCTCTTTCGGTGAAGATGTAGATCGAGGCATCCTCCTTCGATTCTCCAAAGATCAAGGACTTTAAATGGTTGGAGGGGGAGATCTTGCTGATTTGGTGGCTCTAATTTGGGTGTTTTTCTTTTCTCAGATGAGCAACTGGAGGTAGGCGATGAAGTCCTCTTTTTATAGACCCACTCAGCTTAGACCGTTTTCTACCCATTAGGGAAATTCCACACTAGAGACTTTGGCCTAGAGACCGGAGATTCCGGTCGGTAAGTGACATGGGCATACCTTACAGGTACTCGAGCTTGACATATACGGTCTAGCATTCAAGAAGCCCACGACGTTGCTGAGGCCCTGCTAAGATTCGGGTGACCCAAAGACTCCGACTGCTTGCAGCACACGGCAAATTAAAAATTAGAAGTTTAAAGGGAAAACCCTAACTTGTAACTGACTCGGCCTGCTATCCCGAGACCTAGCCTATCTATATAAATGCTAGGAGGGGCGGCGAGGAGGACAATCACAACCCTAGCTTCCACACCATCACCAGATTGCATATGCGCAGCCCCTGTAACTTTCGACTCCCTCGATAATTCCAAGAGCATACAGGAAGGAGTAGGGTCCTCTATGAGGCCTGAACCTGGGTAAACCTTGCGTCCCTGTGTGCTTGCTTGCTAGCCGATCGATGCCTCCAGCGCTCCCCACTTCCTCGAACCTAAGTCCATCTGCGATGGGCATTGATGAGTTAACCCCTCGTCAATTGGCACCGTCTGTGGGAAACGGGAGTGAAAATGTTGCGGCTTCCTCGGCCCCATCAATGGCGATCTACAACTCTGCAACAGCGGAGATTCACCTCCTTTTCGGTGCCTTCGACTTCACTGTGCACACGCCAGCCACTCGCCCGGGTTTCGTGTCTGTGGGCGATGGGATCATCCTGGCGATCGGGAGCTTACGGTTCCAAGTTGGTCAGCTGGGCACACTTCGCCTCCCTGACTAGGCGAAGGTCGCCGCGATTGCTCCAGCATCGTGGTTTCCACCACCAATCGGCACCCTGAGCAAACTAAACGCCCCGACAACAGTCGGAGGTACGGACAACGGTAGTAGTCGCGAGTACGATCTGGGCGAGCTAGCCACAGAAGATGGATCCTACCACTCCAGATCTGAAAGCTGCGGAAGCAACAGCTTCCCCAAATACTACATGTGCGCTATCATCAACACAGGTGACAACGGCGGCAATCATGACAACACCGGTACTGGCGGTGGTTTCCCAGTCACGAACGGTGGTCCCTCCAAAGGAGCACCCACCAACAACGGGCCGGAGAATCATCCTCACCTTACTGCAAATGGACACACCCAAGAGTGCATGCTGATCAAGCTCAATGATGTTGAGTGAGCTCGCTGTCGAGATGCCTTGTGGGGCAACCCCCTGCCACCACACTCATCGCAAGACATGCTGATGGGTTATCACTGGCTGCTCAAGGGAGAATTCAAACGCCAGCACCAAGTAATCGCCCAGCTCGAGGCGCGCAGAAAGGCGGTGGATGAGTCGAGCCTTCGGCGAGATCAACTCTCTTCCATTGGAGGATCCTCCCCCAAGGGCAACGATCATACAGCCGCTAAGAGACGCTCTCGACTGGCTCATCTCACCGATAAGGAACGAGAAGAAGCCGCGCAAGTCCTCGACTTCACATCCATACGGTTGGGGACCCGTGGGCCGCCACGCACCGATCTACGATCGCGGGCCTAGGGCTAGTCGAAGCTACCCTCATCAAGGATCCAGCATCGGAACCGAAGAAAAACAAGGATCTGGCCAAACGCTACTCTTCGCCCTCATCCAGCGATAACAGCTATGACTTGTCACGATGACACCGCTCATGGCGACACGACTAAGACTACGATGCAAGCGACGACATCACGCAGTGCAAGGTCGACAAGATACATGCGAGGTGTGCCTATTCGACTGACTTGGAAGACAACGGGATAGAACTCTGCGGCGCCAGCTGCTTCAGCAGAGCTATACGACAAAAGTGAATGCCAAAGGGGTTCAAAGTCCCATTGGAGAACCTGAAATTCGATGGCCTGTAGGACCCGACGATCTAGCTGGAGGATCACATTTCCTCCATCAGGCTCCACGGCGGAAACACGAGCACGGCAACGCAATGCCTCCAGCTACAGCTGCAAGGTGCCGCTCGTGCGTGGCTGAACAACCTCCCGCGTGGATCGATTCGCAGCTAGGAAGAGATAGTCTACAGCTTCGAGCAAAATTTCAAGGGCACTTACAAAAGGTCCGCATCAATCGAAGAATTAAGAGGCTGCTACCAGAAGACTGGGCAGTCGATGCGCTCGTACATCTAGAGATGGTCCATCATCAAAAACTCTGCAGAAGACATATCCAAAGATCGCGCAATCGACGCGTTCAATGGCGGCGTGCACCACAGAGAACTCAGGCAGGAGCTAGGCCGCTCGAAGCCCAAAACAATCGACCACCTGATGGAGATCGCGAACATGTGGGCCGATGGAGAGGATTCGGTAAAAAACCGTGTCCACTCCGATGATGATGATGACCTCGTCCGCAGACGTGATCGCCGAGGAAAATGTTGAATGCGCGGTTACGAGGACCGCGAGGATGTCGACATGGTCGCGGATGGTTACGCCGACAACAACCGCAACAACGGATACCGCGACAGTGGAAAAACCACGCAAGTGTGGCAACGCCGCACTCGCGATGAGGCACCTAGAACATCTATCCAGGACAAGCTGTCCGGACTGTGCAACGTACACTTCTACATCGACACGCATGACGGCAAGAAAAAATCTAGCCACCTTCTAAAGGATTGTCACGAGTTCCTCAAGCTCCATGAAGGCCTAGCCTAGATGAATCGTGCCACGATAAACCAGGGCCACGGAGCTGCCCCGGGCGTTGTGGCTCATGGAGCACCACCACCACCACCCGGGCCACCACCACCCGCGCTTGTGCCAGTACAAAATCATGGAGGCGAGCCATTCCCACGAGCGTTGGGAAACATGGGGATGATCCAAAAGGGACGCCCCTCAAATCGGGTGCAAAAATCAATCACTTGCCAAGTCAATCTGGCGATGAACTCTCCGCCCTCCACCACTAAGTACCTCAGTGGAAGCGAGTCCTGCATCACCTTCGACAAGCGCGATAATCTGCGTCAAGTACCTCGCCCAGGCCACTATCCCCTTGTGCTCGAGGCACAAATTGGGGGCTTGGAGATGAGTTGTGTCTTCATGGATGGCAAAAGCGGCATCTACCTCATGTTCGCAAGTACCTTGCACGTAATGCGAATTCATCTATCATGTCTAGAAACTTCAGACACCACATTCCATGGCATCGTCCTAGGAAATGGCGTATACCCCCCGGGTAAGATCAGTCTCGATGTCATCTTCGAAACGCCAGCAAACTTTTGATGAGAGCGCATCGAATTCGAAGTCGTCGACTAGCCCTTGCAATACACTGCATCCTCGGACGTATCGCGTTCGCGAGGTTTATGGCAGTACCGCACTACGCCTACCTACAGATGAAGATGCCATCCAACGGCCAGGAGGAAACCAACCAGTCATGTGGCACAAAATCAATGTCGACGCGTGGCAATGTAAGCCACGAACTGTCGCGCCACTCCCCCATTATGCGTGAGAATCAAGGAGACACAGTTAAAACCAAAGATTACGCACGCCCGATCAAATCCAAGTCATAAATGAGACCCACTTCTTTAAGACATCGCATCAAAACCGCTCACGCGGGCAGCTGAGATCACCTCATCGTTAGCACTGACATCATTAACTCCAGTAAGAGCACTCTCTGACTACTCTAGTCCTTAATTGAGTCTTCGACTCAACCAAGCACTCGAGGGCTACTCCTAGCAAGAGCGCTGACCACGCACCCGATGACATATACAGGACTCTAATCATTATGACAATGTATTTTCTCTAAAAACCCTTCAATTGAATCAATGATTTGAGTATGGACTCGGGGTTACTCCCATAGGAAGCGCTGGAAGCATATTCGACTAAAACAAGCAAAATACGACAGAAGTCGCAAAATACTTATAGTCCCCAGTCGAGTCTACGACTCGAATAGGCACTCGGGGGATACTCCCATAGGGAGCGCTGGTCGTGCACCCTATGATTTTTCTTACACATAACCGCGCGTTGACTACATCAACACTCGAAATCTTTGGCGACTCTGCCTCATATTTTCCCTGCAAAGGGACTGTGTCTCCTAGGTCACCCAACTCATCTCCGTGATGACAAAATTCGGATGTCACGTCTACGGTGTGAAGATAAGACCTAAATAAGGCCTAGCAACGCACCTGCTGTGCTCTACCAGACATAATCCATGCCTGCAGGCACAATGAAATAAGCCTTGACGGACGCGTCGAGTGCTCACACTTATACACTGGGATTCGACTCTATAAGATCTCCGCGGTCTGAGTCAAATTACGCCAGCACTTTTCCAAATTTGAGTCTGGGGACTCGAGTTTGAGTAGATTACTTTGTTTTGCCCTATGGCAGTTAACTGGTCCTGATACATCGGGTGAATCAGGAACGTATATCAACAATCGCTATGACACAAACTATAGCACTCGAAAAACACGCTCGACTGTGAACTCGAAGGCTTCATAAGTCTCCACTCAAATCTGCGATTCAACCAGACACTCAAGGGATACTGACATGGGCATACCTTACAGGCACTCGAGCTTAGCATATATGGTCCAGCATTGAAGAATCCCACGACGTTGCTGAGACCCAGCTAAGATTCGGGTGACCCGGAGACTCCGACTGCTTGCAGCACACGGCAAATTAAAGATAGAAGTTTAAAGGGAAAACCCTAACTTGTAACCGACTCGGCCTACTATCCCGAGACCTAGCCTATTGATACATTGCAAATGTATCTGTAATTTTTGATGTTCCATGCTTGGTTTTATCTACTTTCTTATGTTTTGTTCCAACTTTGGAGTAGTTTTCATACACTTTCTTGGACTAACCTATTAACAAAATGCCATAGTGCCAGTTGCCTGTTTTCTGCTGTTTTTGGTTCTAGAAAGTCAGAAATGAACATTCTCGGAATTGGACGGGACAAAAGCCAAAGTCAATATTTCACCAGGGGGAACATGGAGCCAGAAGACGAGACGGAGAGGGGCGAGGGGCCAGCCACACCATAGGGTGGCGCGGGTCCCCCTTGGCCGCGCCAACAGGTGGTGTGGGCCCCTCTGGCCTCCACCGACCTTGCCTCTTCGCCTATAAGAAGCCTCCCGATGCATAAACCCTAAGAGTCAATCAGAAATCCATGAAAAGTTCCGCAACACCGCCACCACCGAAGGGGAGATTCGGGGAACAGAAAGACTCTGTTCCGGCACCCTGCCGGGATGGGGAAGTGCCCCCGGAGCCATCTCCATCGATCTCCACCACCATCTCCATTGTACTATGAAGATCTATTGTGTGACAATAGTGTCAATATAGTTTTGGCTAAGGAATTTAGGTATCACCAGAAGATCAAATTCATACAATGCCATCTCATTGGATAATGAGTGATGCGTAGTGACACATATACATGCAAATACACACAGAGCTGAAAGTGTCAGTTCTGGAGATTATGTTTACCACAAGCAACACGTGTGGACAACACTAGAATGCCATAGGTGTGGATAATACCATAATGCCATATGTGTTAAATGCGTCAAGAAATAACTAGATTGACTCTAGTGAAAGTGGGATACTAGTGGAGATATGCCCTAGAGGCAAAATAATAAAGATGTTTTATTGTCATATCTCATTAGTTTGTAATAATTTTATACTATGCTATAATTGTATTAAACTGGAACATTAATACACATGTGGTATGTAAACAAACCAAGTCTCTAGTAGCCTCTATTCAACTAGCTCATTGGGTAATCGATGATCGAGCTTTCCTGATCATGGACATTTATGTCAATTGACAATGAGGTCACTTCAGTTACATGAATGATGTGCTGGACACATACCCAACCATAGTATTATAATGGTATCCAGTCACAAAGTTCAACATTGTGGTGTCTAGTAGAGCGTTGTAACTCACTCCTTTGACCATGAGATCATATTTAACCACTACCACTCGAGACAACTTTGACTACATCAACTGTCACACCGTAACATGGTGATCATAAAGGTGTATATCAGGTATTCCAAAGGGTTATGTTGATGCGTATGCATTGAGATCGGGATTTTCCCATCTGCGTGAAGCATAGATACCCTAGTCCCACTCGGTGGAATGACATCTACAAGTTTGCAAACATGTGACTAGGTCACTAGGATGTAATATCACGACAATTACTAAATGTATGTTGGTAACAAGATCAAACTAGGTATAGAGATACCGAAGATCTGGTCTTGGATAAACCAGGTATCGTGAAGCAAAGGGAATGAGACTCAATGTTCAAGGTTCAAGCGATCAAGTTAATTCGTCGAACGCATGGGGCCATCATGGTTTTCCAAATCCCGAAGTTGTTCATTCATCCAAGAGGTGTCTCAATCATGTATGGGTATATGCAAACCGTAAGAGTGGCAGGCTTAATGGTAGATGATGCTTAGGGATTGATCTGATATCATAGGAGAAAAGAGAGAAAACACCGGTGTTCCAGGATGGTACCGGAAAGGTTATGGGGATATCTGATGGTAATCAGAGGGTTCTGAAAGGTGTTTCAGAGTGATAGGAATTCAATAATATGTAAATAATATTGATAAAGTGAATTAATATTAAAAAATATTTAATTGGATTTATGGGGCAGTCCACCTAATTGGGCCTCACCCGAAGGGAGGCCCAAGAAGGGGCCATGCGCCCAAGGAGGAGGCCAAGGTGGCTAGGGGCCACAAGGGGGCCACCCTGCGTTGGGCCCAAGTGGGGGTTGTTTGGCGCTAGGATTTAGTCCCACCATGTCGCCTTTCGCCTTGTGGTGCCTCCCTTTGCCCTATATAAAGAGGGGACCTCCTCCCCTCAAACTCAATCAATTGGCTTTGCCCATTTCTCTCTCCCTCTCTCCCTCTCTCACGTGTGGTTCCGAAATACGAATGTGCATACGGGGATAGAGGTTTTTCCACCATTTGCATGTCGTCGTGCTACTGGATTTTCGGTCTGGATCTATCTTCTTCTGCTGCTTCATTGGACCGTAGCCTGAGGGATGTCTCTATACCCGGTGCGGGTAGAACTTTGGAGGCACCGCTAGTTGTGGTGCTTGTTGCTTGGAGCTTGGAACTTTGAGCTTGTAGGCCTACACGACCTTGAGGTCGGCATCATTGTATGACTACATCATCCATGTTTCTCATGAAACGTTGAATGCTTTCGATCTTCGAGGGTATGAATACTGAATCCCTCTCATTATTTTACATCTCCATAGATAGATTTTGGCTATGTTGTCCTTGTCATTAGGAATTTTTTTGTTTTCTGCTGCTCTCCTACACATCTTCATTGTGCGATGAGGTATGACCCTTTCGGCCATTCGTAGAGACAAGCTTCATATCACAAGTTGTTTTCAAATTCTTAGTCTTCAACCATATTATTTTATTTGGCGCTGACATCCTTATTCGTGTTTCTTGGACATTCTCTTTTGCATCTTTAGTGTGAAACAAGGTATGTCCCAAACTTGGTTTTGAATGTCATTTTCGATTCCTTAGTCTTCGACCATGGTCTTTCCTTTTGTGCTAACATTCTTTTTCGTGTTTCTTTTAGTGTTCATCACGAGATAACTATGGGCTCGGAAACTATAATGTCCACTTGTCTCTTCCGATCAATGCGATGGTAGGTTCCTTATCGCATCGTTCATTCCTCTTGATAAGTGCTAGATAGGGTTATATCTGTTTTATGTTTCTGAAGTTAATCGCATTCTTATGTTTCCATTCTTTGCTCCTTGCGTTTTTCAATCATGTTCTTATGTTTTCATACTTCACTCCTTCGTATTTTTTTAGGGTTCATCGCCGGGCATAACTGAAGACAGGAGCATTCCTTCATAAAGGCATCTATGCACATAGAGTTTGGTTAGAAGGTTAGGAGGCGTATGGACATACGATGATGATCAAGGCAGCGAGGAGTGATGATCCAGGCAACGAGGGTGTATGTCGTGATGTCGATGTCGTAGAAGAGATGTGGGGCTTTATCCCAAGAAACAACGATACTAAGATATGTAGGGTCCTCAGAGATGTATCGAATCATGCCTTTTTTATATTTTTGTCATGTCATTGTCCATATGTAAAACAACATATATTTATATATAGAACTTTTTTACGTTTTAGTCTGTATCGTGCAAGCTAGCATATTTGTGTATGAAGCACTCTCTCTGTTCAACACTTTACTATGTTCTCTTAGGTTATCCGGCTCATACACGCCTCTATTGGTCTGTTTATTCAGGTACTAAGAACGTAGGGCAGTCATGCCGGTATTTTTTTACGTTTTTGTCGTTTCGGTGTCCATACGTGAAACAAGACGTATTTATATGTAGAACTTGTTGCATTTTTTTCTATACGATGGTATTTGTGTGTGAGAGTTTAACGTGTTCCTACGTCTGGACTCTCTCCATTCTGCACTTTGTGGTGTTCCCTTTGGTTCTCCTTCTCGATGTGCGCCTATGTTGGTTTATTTAGTCAGCACAATGTGTACCGTTGTCTCGGTGATGCCATCTCTATGCGCGGTCATTTCATCACGATGTGAGACGTACGCGCCATGAATTTTCATCTACGCTACTGATTGTTATCTACGCTTATTTAACAACCTTCATTTCTCTTCAAAACCATCGTCGCTCTTCCTTCGTGCATTCTTCCTATCACCCCATACTCTTCCGAGACCACTAGCACTATTTCTCTATCCATTTTTATTTTGCCACTACACTATACATATTGTTAGTCGTTTCTCGAGTCCAATGTATCATGTGTTAAGGTCGTCCTTTTTTTTGAAACGGAAGCAAAATGTTTGCCTCATCTAATTAATTAAGGGGAAAGGGTTCATGAAGTTTTGAAACGAAAAAAAACCAAGGCCTAAGTGTCCATTACAAGGGATTACTCTCCTAGAATTAAATCACATAGGTGTTTAGCTCCTGCCTTTACCCAATTCTTGACTTCACTCTTAATCTTGGCGATGAGAAGTGATGGCATGGAGCTTTCGTTTCAAAATACTCGATCATTCCTTTCGTTCCAAATCTCCCATGAAACTAGCATGATGATAGATGTCATTATCTTCTTTTGTGTCCCCTCCCGTCGCAAGACCGATGACCACCACTCATGCACTGATTGGAAGCCCTCCCACTCCTCAAGGTTGAGCTCTTACAGCCCAAGCCAGTCTTTTGTGAGACGCCAAATCCTAAGGGAGTATCTGCATCCAAATAGGAGATGCACCACTATTTCATTTTGCTTCTTGTAAAGTTGGCATGCCCCATAGTTTGGCTAGCCCCATCGCTCTAGTCTATCCGCTGTGCACACCCGGTCTTGGAGCACAAGACATGCAAAGAACTTGATTTTTGGAGTAGCACATCCCTTCCAAACAAGATTCAGCATGTCAGAGTCCACGATGACAAGAAATTGCGCTCTTTAGGTGGATGAAGCAGAGTATACACCATCGGCCATGAATTTCCAAGTGATATCATCCTTTACACCCTCGTTGAGATGCACATTCTGAAGCATCGTCCATAAATTGACAAACTCCTAAAGGTTGTGAATAGTGAGACCATTGTCCATGTTGATCTGGGTAATCCAGTCATTATTAGAAATAACATTTTTTATGGTTTTATTCTTCCTCTTGGAAAGCTTGTAGATGGATGACACGATATCTTTGAGCTTACACCCCTCTAGCCACGAGGAGTGACAAAACTTGGTGATGGACCCGACACCCACCATGATAGTACTAGCCGCATAGAAGAAGTCCATGCCATCCTTGTTGCATGGGTTATCTAGGTTAATCCAAGCTCTACTGGGGTCCTTCCAAGCAATCCATTGCCAACTTAGCCGAAGAGCGCGCAAGAATTTTGACATGTCTAGATACCTAACCCGCCTAGGTTTTTTGGTCTACACACACTTTTCCAATTGACTTTGTATTTGCCCCCTGCCACCTTATTTTCCACTGCCCAAAGGAAGGCTCTCTCTAGCTTTTCCATTTGTCCTAAGTGAAAGGATCGTATCGGCACATAGAGGGGGGTGAATAGTTGTTACTTCAAATTTTACTCTTTTTCAATTAAGGGTTTGACATAAAAGGTAAATTCTCTAGATATGCAACTAAGGTGAATTTACCTATATGTCACACTAGCACAACTAACTAAGAAAGAGCAAGATATAAGTAAAGTGCGGTAAAGGATATAGGTAACTGAAATGGAGCACGCAGAGAGACAAGGATGATTTCCCACAGTTCCTTCCTTTTAAGGGGAAGTACGTCTGTGTTTGGAGAGGGGGTGGTTTCATACCACCAACGCCACAAAAGGCCTCCCTTGGTCTCCGGTGAACCTCACCCCAAAGGGATCAATTCACCCTTCCACTATATTGGTAACCTTCGATGTGGAAACCGGCACCTTTAAAACAGGTCCGAGGCACATATCCACAACTGAATTGGAGGCTGCCGAATGCAAGCAAGTTGTCACAACACAAAGACAAGCTTGTAAGAACCAAATCAAGGCCTAGGATTTCCAATGAAACACTAGAGCAAGGGTCCCTCGAGTGAAGGAGGGGGAAATGAAGATCTCTTTCGGTGAAGATGTAGATCGAGGCATCCTCCTTCGATTCTCCAAAGATCAAGGACTTTAAATGGTTGGAGGGGGAGATCTTGCTGATTTGGTGGCTCTAATTTGGGTGTTTTTCTTTTCTCAGATGAGCAACTGGAGGTAGGCGATGAAGTCCTCTTTTTATAGACCCACTCAGCTTAGACCGTTTTCTACCCATTAGGGAAATTCCACACTAGAGACTTTGGCCTAGAGACCGGAGATTCCGGTCGGTAAGTGACATGGGCATACCTTACAGGTACTCGAGCTTGACATATACGGTCTAGCATTCAAGAAGCCCACGACGTTGCTGAGGCCCTGCTAAGATTCGGGTGACCCAAAGACTCCGACTGCTTGCAGCACACGGCAAATTAAAAATTAGAAGTTTAAAGGGAAAACCCTAACTTGTAACTGACTCGGCCTGCTATCCCGAGACCTAGCCTATCTATATAAATGCTAGGAGGGGCGGCGAGGAGGACAATCACAACCCTAGCTTCCACACCATCACCAGATTGCATATGCGCAGCCCCTGTAACTTTCGACTCCCTCGATAATTCCAAGAGCATACAGGAAGGAGTAGGGTCCTCTATGAGGCCTGAACCTGGGTAAACCTTGCGTCCCTGTGTGCTTGCTTGCTAGCCGATTGATGCCTCCAGCGCTCCCCACTTCCTCGAACCTAAGTCCATCTGCGATGGGCATTGATGAGTTAACCCCTCGTCAATTGGCACCGTCTGTGGGAAACGGGAGTGAAAATGTTGCGGCTTCCTCGGCCCCATCAATGGCGATCTACAACTCTGCAACAGCGGAGATTCACCTCCTTTTCGGTGCCTTCGACTTCACTGTGCACACGCCAGCCACTCGCCCGGGTTTCGTGTCTGTGGGCGATGGGATCATCCTGGCGATCGGGAGCTTACGGTTCCAAGTTGGTCAGCTGGGCACACTTCGCCTCCCTGACTAGGCGAAGGTCGCCGCGATTGCTCCAGCATCGTGGTTTCCACCACCAATCGGCACCCTGAGCAAACTAAACGCCCCGACAACAGTCGGAGGTACGGACAACGGTAGTAGTCGCGAGTACGATCTGGGCGAGCTAGCCACAGAAGATGGATCCTACCACTCCAGATCTGAAAGCTGCGGAAGCAACAGCTTCCCCAAATACTACATGTGCGCTATCATCAACACAGGTGACAACGGCGGCAATCATGACAACACCGGTACTGGCGGTGGTTTCCCAGTCACGAACGGTGGTCCCTCCAAAGGAGCACCCACCAACAACGGGCCGGAGAATCATCCTCACCTTACTGCAAATGGACACACCCAAGAGTGCATGCTGATCAAGCTCAATGATGTTGAGTGAGCTCGCTGTCGAGATGCCTTGTGGGGCAACCCCCTGCCACCACACTCATCGCAAGACATGCTGATGGGTTATCACTGGCTGCTCAAGGGAGAATTCAAACGCCAGCACCAAGTAATCGCCCAGCTCGAGGCGCGCAGAAAGGCGGTGGATGAGTCGAGCCTTCGGCGAGATCAACTCTCTTCCATTGGAGGATCCTCCCCCAAGGGCAACGATCATACAGCCGCTAAGAGACGCTCTCGACTGGCTCATCTCACCGATAAGGAACGAGAAGAAGCCGCGCAAGTCCTCGACTTCACATCCATACGGTTGGGGACCCGTGGGCCGCCACGCACCGATCTACGATCGCGGGCCTAGGGCTAGTCGAAGCTACCCTCATCAAGGATCCAGCATCGGAACCGAAGAAAAACAAGGATCTGGCCAAACGCTACTCTTCGCCCTCATCCAGCGATAACAGCTATGACTTGTCACGATGACACCGCTCATGGCGACACGACTAAGACTACGATGCAAGCGACGACATCACGCAGTGCAAGGTCGACAAGATACATGCGAGGTGTGCCTATTCGACTGACTTGGAAGACAACGGGATAGAACTCTGCGGCGCCAGCTGCTTCAGCAGAGCTATACGACAAAAGTGAATGCCAAAGGGGTTCAAAGTCCCATTGGAGAACCTGAAATTCGATGGCCTGTAGGACCCGACGATCTAGCTGGAGGATCACATTTCCTCCATCAGGCTCCACGGCGGAAACACGAGCACGGCAACGCAATGCCTCCAGCTACAGCTGCAAGGTGCCGCTCGTGCGTGGCTGAACAACCTCCCGCGTGGATCGATTCGCAGCTAGGAAGAGATAGTCTACAGCTTCGAGCAAAATTTCAAGGGCACTTACAAAAGGTCCGCATCAATCGAAGAATTAAGAGGCTGCTACCAGAAGACTGGGCAGTCGATGCGCTCGTACATCTAGAGATGGTCCATCATCAAAAACTCTGCAGAAGACATATCCAAAGATCGCGCAATCGACGCGTTCAATGGCGGCGTGCACCACAGAGAACTCAGGCAGGAGCTAGGCCGCTCGAAGCCCAAAACAATCGACCACCTGATGGAGATCGCGAACATGTGGGCCGATGGAGAGGATTCGGTAAAAAACCGTGTCCACTCCGATGATGATGATGACCTCGTCCGCAGACGTGATCGCCGAGGAAAATGTTGAATGCGCGGTTACGAGGACCGCGAGGATGTCGACATGGTCGCGGATGGTTACGCCGACAACAACCGCAACAACGGATACCGCGACAGTGGAAAAACCACGCAAGTGTGGCAACGCCGCACTCGCGATGAGGCACCTAGAACATCTATCCAGGACAAGCTGTCCGGACTGTGCAACGTACACTTCTACATCGACACGCATGACGGCAAGAAAAAATCTAGCCACCTTCTAAAGGATTGTCACGAGTTCCTCAAGCTCCATGAAGGCCTAGCCTAGATGAATCGTGCCACGATAAACCAGGGCCACGGAGCTGCCCCGGGCGTTGTGGCTCATGGAGCACCACCACCACCACCCGGGCCACCACCACCCGCGCTTGTGCCAGTACAAAATCATGGAGGCGAGCCATTCCCACGAGCGTTGGGAAACATGGGGATGATCCAAAAGGGACGCCCCTCAAATCGGGTGCAAAAATCAATCACTTGCCAAGTCAATCTGGCGATGAACTCTCCGCCCTCCACCACTAAGTACCTCAGTGGAAGCGAGTCCTGCATCACCTTCGACAAGCGCGATAATCTGCGTCAAGTACCTCGCCCAGGCCACTATCCCCTTGTGCTCGAGGCACAAATTGGGGGCTTGGAGATGAGTTGTGTCTTCATGGATGGCAAAAGCGGCATCTACCTCATGTTCGCAAGTACCTTGCACGTAATGCGAATTCATCTATCATGTCTAGAAACTTCAGACACCACATTCCATGGCATCGTCCTAGGAAATGGCGTATACCCCCCGGGTAAGATCAGTCTCGATGTCATCTTCGAAACGCCAGCAAACTTTTGATGAGAGCGCATCGAATTCGAAGTCGTCGACTAGCCCTTGCAATACACTGCATCCTCGGACGTATCGCGTTCGCGAGGTTTATGGCAGTACCGCACTACGCCTACCTACAGATGAAGATGCCATCCAACGGCCAGGAGGAAACCAACCAGTCATGTGGCACAAAATCAATGTCGACGCGTGGCAATGTAAGCCACGAACTGTCGCGCCACTCCCCCATTATGCGTGAGAATCAAGGAGACACAGTTAAAACCAAAGATTACGCACGCCCGATCAAATCCAAGTCATAAATGAGACCCACTTCTTTAAGACATCGCATCAAAACCGCTCACGCGGGCAGCTGAGATCACCTCATCGTTAGCACTGACATCATTAACTCCAGTAAGAGCACTCTCTGACTACTCTAGTCCTTAATTGAGTCTTCGACTCAACCAAGCACTCGAGGGCTACTCCTAGCAAGAGCGCTGACCACGCACCCGATGACATATACAGGACTCTAATCATTATGACAATGTATTTTCTCTAAAAACCCTTCAATTGAATCAATGATTTGAGTATGGACTCGGGGTTACTCCCATAGGAAGCGCTGGAAGCATATTCGACTAAAACAAGCAAAATACGACAGAAGTCGCAAAATACTTATAGTCCCCAGTCGAGTCTACGACTCGAATAGGCACTCGGGGGATACTCCCATAGGGAGCGCTGGTCGTGCACCCTATGATTTTTCTTACACATAACCGCGCGTTGACTACATCAACACTCGAAATCTTTGGCGACTCTGCCTCATATTTTCCCTGCAAAGGGACTGTGTCTCCTAGGTCACCCAACTCATCTCCGTGATGACAAAATTCGGATGTCACGTCTACGGTGTGAAGATAAGACCTAAATAAGGCCTAGCAACGCACCTGCTGTGCTCTACCAGACATAATCCATGCCTGCAGGCACAATGAAATAAGCCTTGACGGACGCGTCGAGTGCTCACACTTATACACTGGGATTCGACTCTATAAGATCTCCGCGGTCTGAGTCAAATTACGCCAGCACTTTTCCAAATTTGAGTCTGGGGACTCGAGTTTGAGTAGATTACTTTGTTTTGCCCTATGGCAGTTAACTGGTCCTGATACATCGGGTGAATCAGGAACGTATATCAACAATCGCTATGACACAAACTATAGCACTCGAAAAACACGCTCGACTGTGAACTCGAAGGCTTCATAAGTCTCCACTCAAATCTGCGATTCAACCAGACACTCAAGGGATACTGACATGGGCATACCTTACAGGCACTCGAGCTTAGCATATATGGTCCAGCATTGAAGAATCCCACGACGTTGCTGAGACCCAGCTAAGATTCGGGTGACCCGGAGACTCCGACTGCTTGCAGCACACGGCAAATTAAAGATAGAAGTTTAAAGGGAAAACCCTAACTTGTAACCGACTCGGCCTACTATCCCGAGACCTAGCCTATTGATACATTGCAAATGTATCTGTAA
Source organism: Avena eriantha (assembly GCA_910589775.1). Taxonomy (NCBI): domain Eukaryota; kingdom Viridiplantae; phylum Streptophyta; class Magnoliopsida; order Poales; family Poaceae; genus Avena; species Avena eriantha. Next base: position 150,602,140 of record OU342740.1, on the reverse strand, counting down.
TTTTTGATGTTCCATGCTTGGTTTTATCTACTTTCTTATGTTTTGTTCCAACTTTGGAGTAGTTTTCATACACTTTCTTGGACTAACCTATTAACAAAATGCCATAGTGCCAGTTGCCTGTTTTCTGCTGTTTTTGGTTCTAGAAAGTCAGAAATGAACATTCTCGGAATTGGACGGGACAAAAGCCAAAGTCAATATTTCACCAGGGGGAACATGGAGCCAGAAGACGAGACGGAGAGGGGCGAGGGGCCAGCCACACCATAGGGTGGCGCGGGTCCCCCTTGGCCGCGCCAACAGGTGGTGTGGGCCCCTCTGGCCTCCACCGACCTTGCCTCTTCGCCTATAAGAAGCCTCCCGATGCATAAACCCTAAGAGTCAATCAGAAATCCATGAAAAGTTCCGCAACACCGCCACCACCGAAGGGGAGATTCGGGGAACAGAAAGACTCTGTTCCGGCACCCTGCCGGGATGGGGAAGTGCCCCCGGAGCCATCTCCATCGATCTCCACCACCATCTCCATTGTACTATGAAGATCTATTGTGTGACAATAGTGTCAATATAGTTTTGGCTAAGGAATTTAGGTATCACCAGAAGATCAAATTCATACAATGCCATCTCATTGGATAATGAGTGATGCGTAGTGACACATATACATGCAAATACACACAGAGCTGAAAGTGTCAGTTCTGGAGATTATGTTTACCACAAGCAACACGTGTGGACAACACTAGAATGCCATAGGTGTGGATAATACCATAATGCCATATGTGTTAAATGCGTCAAGAAATAACTAGATTGACTCTAGTGAAAGTGGGATACTAGTGGAGATATGCCCTAGAGGCAAAATAATAAAGATGTTTTATTGTCATATCTCATTAGTTTGTAATAATTTTATACTATGCTATAATTGTATTAAACTGGAACATTAATACACATGTGGTATGTAAACAAACCAAGTCTCTAGTAGCCTCTATTCAACTAGCTCATTGGGTAATCGATGATCGAGCTTTCCTGATCATGGACATTTATGTCAATTGACAATGAGGTCACTTCAGTTACATGAATGATGTGCTGGACACATACCCAACCATAGTATTATAATGGTATCCAGTCACAAAGTTCAACATTGTGGTGTCTAGTAGAGCGTTGTAACTCACTCCTTTGACCATGAGATCATATTTAACCACTACCACTCGAGACAACTTTGACTACATCAACTGTCACACCGTAACATGGTGATCATAAAGGTGTATATCAGGTATTCCAAAGGGTTATGTTGATGCGTATGCATTGAGATCGGGATTTTCCCATCTGCGTGAAGCATAGATACCCTAGTCCCACTCGGTGGAATGACATCTACAAGTTTGCAAACATGTGACTAGGTCACTAGGATGTAATATCACGACAATTACTAAATGTATGTTGGTAACAAGATCAAACTAGGTATAGAGATACCGAAGATCTGGTCTTGGATAAACCAGGTATCGTGAAGCAAAGGGAATGAGACTCAATGTTCAAGGTTCAAGCGATCAAGTTAATTCGTCGAACGCATGGGGCCATCATGGTTTTCCAAATCCCGAAGTTGTTCATTCATCCAAGAGGTGTCTCAATCATGTATGGGTATATGCAAACCGTAAGAGTGGCAGGCTTAATGGTAGATGATGCTTAGGGATTGATCTGATATCATAGGAGAAAAGAGAGAAAACACCGGTGTTCCAGGATGGTACCGGAAAGGTTATGGGGATATCTGATGGTAATCAGAGGGTTCTGAAAGGTGTTTCAGAGTGATAGGAATTCAATAATATGTAAATAATATTGATAAAGTGAATTAATATTAAAAAATATTTAATTGGATTTATGGGGCAGTCCACCTAATTGGGCCTCACCCGAAGGGAGGCCCAAGAAGGGGCCATGCGCCCAAGGAGGAGGCCAAGGTGGCTAGGGGCCACAAGGGGGCCACCCTGCGTTGGGCCCAAGTGGGGGTTGTTTGGCGCTAGGATTTAGTCCCACCATGTCGCCTTTCGCCTTGTGGTGCCTCCCTTTGCCCTATATAAAGAGGGGACCTCCTCCCCTCAAACTCAATCAATTGGCTTTGCCCATTTCTCTCTCCCTCTCTCCCTCTCTCACGTGTGGTTCCGAAATACGAATGTGCATACGGGGATAGAGGTTTTTCCACCATTTGCATGTCGTCGTGCTACTGGATTTTCGGTCTGGATCTATCTTCTTCTGCTGCTTCATTGGACCGTAGCCTGAGGGATGTCTCTATACCCGGTGCGGGTAGAACTTTGGAGGCACCGCTAGTTGTGGTGCTTGTTGCTTGGAGCTTGGAACTTTGAGCTTGTAGGCCTACACGACCTTGAGGTCGGCATCATTGTATGACTACATCATCCATGTTTCTCATGAAACGTTGAATGCTTTCGATCTTCGAGGGTATGAATACTGAATCCCTCTCATTATTTTACATCTCCATAGATAGATTTTGGCTATGTTGTCCTTGTCATTAGGAATTTTTTTGTTTTCTGCTGCTCTCCTACACATCTTCATTGTGCGATGAGGTATGACCCTTTCGGCCATTCGTAGAGACAAGCTTCATATCACAAGTTGTTTTCAAATTCTTAGTCTTCAACCATATTATTTTATTTGGCGCTGACATCCTTATTCGTGTTTCTTGGACATTCTCTTTTGCATCTTTAGTGTGAAACAAGGTATGTCCCAAACTTGGTTTTGAATGTCATTTTCGATTCCTTAGTCTTCGACCATGGTCTTTCCTTTTGTGCTAACATTCTTTTTCGTGTTTCTTTTAGTGTTCATCACGAGATAACTATGGGCTCGGAAACTATAATGTCCACTTGTCTCTTCCGATCAATGCGATGGTAGGTTCCTTATCGCATCGTTCATTCCTCTTGATAAGTGCTAGATAGGGTTATATCTGTTTTATGTTTCTGAAGTTAATCGCATTCTTATGTTTCCATTCTTTGCTCCTTGCGTTTTTCAATCATGTTCTTATGTTTTCATACTTCACTCCTTCGTATTTTTTTAGGGTTCATCGCCGGGCATAACTGAAGACAGGAGCATTCCTTCATAAAGGCATCTATGCACATAGAGTTTGGTTAGAAGGTTAGGAGGCGTATGGACATACGATGATGATCAAGGCAGCGAGGAGTGATGATCCAGGCAACGAGGGTGTATGTCGTGATGTCGATGTCGTAGAAGAGATGTGGGGCTTTATCCCAAGAAACAACGATACTAAGATATGTAGGGTCCTCAGAGATGTATCGAATCATGCCTTTTTTATATTTTTGTCATGTCATTGTCCATATGTAAAACAACATATATTTATATATAGAACTTTTTTACGTTTTAGTCTGTATCGTGCAAGCTAGCATATTTGTGTATGAAGCACTCTCTCTGTTCAACACTTTACTATGTTCTCTTAGGTTATCCGGCTCATACACGCCTCTATTGGTCTGTTTATTCAGGTACTAAGAACGTAGGGCAGTCATGCCGGTATTTTTTTACGTTTTTGTCGTTTCGGTGTCCATACGTGAAACAAGACGTATTTATATGTAGAACTTGTTGCATTTTTTTCTATACGATGGTATTTGTGTGTGAGAGTTTAACGTGTTCCTACGTCTGGACTCTCTCCATTCTGCACTTTGTGGTGTTCCCTTTGGTTCTCCTTCTCGATGTGCGCCTATGTTGGTTTATTTAGTCAGCACAATGTGTACCGTTGTCTCGGTGATGCCATCTCTATGCGCGGTCATTTCATCACGATGTGAGACGTACGCGCCATGAATTTTCATCTACGCTACTGATTGTTATCTACGCTTATTTAACAACCTTCATTTCTCTTCAAAACCATCGTCGCTCTTCCTTCGTGCATTCTTCCTATCACCCCATACTCTTCCGAGACCACTAGCACTATTTCTCTATCCATTTTTATTTTGCCACTACACTATACATATTGTTAGTCGTTTCTCGAGTCCAATGTATCATGTGTTAAGGTCGTCCTTTTTTTTGAAACGGAAGCAAAATGTTTGCCTCATCTAATTAATTAAGGGGAAAGGGTTCATGAAGTTTTGAAACGAAAAAAAACCAAGGCCTAAGTGTCCATTACAAGGGATTACTCTCCTAGAATTAAATCACATAGGTGTTTAGCTCCTGCCTTTACCCAATTCTTGACTTCACTCTTAATCTTGGCGATGAGAAGTGATGGCATGGAGCTTTCGTTTCAAAATACTCGATCATTCCTTTCGTTCCAAATCTCCCATGAAACTAGCATGATGATAGATGTCATTATCTTCTTTTGTGTCCCCTCCCGTCGCAAGACCGATGACCACCACTCATGCACTGATTGGAAGCCCTCCCACTCCTCAAGGTTGAGCTCTTACAGCCCAAGCCAGTCTTTTGTGAGACGCCAAATCCTAAGGGAGTATCTGCATCCAAATAGGAGATGCACCACTATTTCATTTTGCTTCTTGTAAAGTTGGCATGCCCCATAGTTTGGCTAGCCCCATCGCTCTAGTCTATCCGCTGTGCACACCCGGTCTTGGAGCACAAGACATGCAAAGAACTTGATTTTTGGAGTAGCACATCCCTTCCAAACAAGATTCAGCATGTCAGAGTCCACGATGACAAGAAATTGCGCTCTTTAGGTGGATGAAGCAGAGTATACACCATCGGCCATGAATTTCCAAGTGATATCATCCTTTACACCCTCGTTGAGATGCACATTCTGAAGCATCGTCCATAAATTGACAAACTCCTAAAGGTTGTGAATAGTGAGACCATTGTCCATGTTGATCTGGGTAATCCAGTCATTATTAGAAATAACATTTTTTATGGTTTTATTCTTCCTCTTGGAAAGCTTGTAGATGGATGACACGATATCTTTGAGCTTACACCCCTCTAGCCACGAGGAGTGACAAAACTTGGTGATGGACCCGACACCCACCATGATAGTACTAGCCGCATAGAAGAAGTCCATGCCATCCTTGTTGCATGGGTTATCTAGGTTAATCCAAGCTCTACTGGGGTCCTTCCAAGCAATCCATTGCCAACTTAGCCGAAGAGCGCGCAAGAATTTTGACATGTCTAGATACCTAACCCGCCTAGGTTTTTTGGTCTACACACACTTTTCCAATTGACTTTGTATTTGCCCCCTGCCACCTTATTTTCCACTGCCCAAAGGAAGGCTCTCTCTAGCTTTTCCATTTGTCCTAAGTGAAAGGATCGTATCGGCACATAGAGGGGGGTGAATAGTTGTTACTTCAAATTTTACTCTTTTTCAATTAAGGGTTTGACATAAAAGGTAAATTCTCTAGATATGCAACTAAGGTGAATTTACCTATATGTCACACTAGCACAACTAACTAAGAAAGAGCAAGATATAAGTAAAGTGCGGTAAAGGATATAGGTAACTGAAATGGAGCACGCAGAGAGACAAGGATGATTTCCCACAGTTCCTTCCTTTTAAGGGGAAGTACGTCTGTGTTTGGAGAGGGGGTGGTTTCATACCACCAACGCCACAAAAGGCCTCCCTTGGTCTCCGGTGAACCTCACCCCAAAGGGATCAATTCACCCTTCCACTATATTGGTAACCTTCGATGTGGAAACCGGCACCTTTAAAACAGGTCCGAGGCACATATCCACAACTGAATTGGAGGCTGCCGAATGCAAGCAAGTTGTCACAACACAAAGACAAGCTTGTAAGAACCAAATCAAGGCCTAGGATTTCCAATGAAACACTAGAGCAAGGGTCCCTCGAGTGAAGGAGGGGGAAATGAAGATCTCTTTCGGTGAAGATGTAGATCGAGGCATCCTCCTTCGATTCTCAGAAGATCAAGGACTTTAAATGGTTGGAGGGGGAGATCTTGCTGATTTGGTGGCTCTAATTTGGGTGTTTTTCTTTTCTCAGATGAGCAACTGGAGGTAGGCGATGAAGTCCTCTTTTTGTAGACCCACTCAGCTTAGACCGTTTTCTACCCATTAGGGAAATTCCACACTAGAGACTTTGGCCTAGAGACCGGAGATTCCGGTCGGTAAGTGACATGGGCATACCTTACAGGTACTCGAGCTTGACATATACGGTCTAGCATTCAAGAAGCCCACGACGTTGCTGAGGCCCTGCTAAGATTCGGGTGACCCAAAGACTCCGACTGCTTGCAGCACACGGCAAATTAAAAATTAGAAGTTTAAAGGGAAAACCCTAACTTGTAACTGACTCGGCCTGCTATCCCGAGACCTAGCCTATCTATATAAATGCTAGGAGGGGCGGCGAGGAGGACAATCACAACCCTAGCTTCCACACCATCACCAGATTGCATATGCGCAGCCCCTGTAACTTTCGACTCCCTCGATAATTCCAAGAGCATACAGGAAGGAGTAGGGTCCTCTATGAGGCCTGAACCTGGGTAAACCTTGCGTCCCTGTGTGCTTGCTTGCTAGCCGATTGATGCCTCCAGCGCTCCCCACTTCCTCGAACCTAAGTCCATCTGCGATGGGCATTGATGAGTTAACCCCTCGTCAATTGGCACCGTCTGTGGGAAACGGGAGTGAAAATGTTGCGGCTTCCTCGGCCCCATCAATGGCGATCTACAACTCTGCAACAGCGGAGATTCACCTCCTTTTCGGTGCCTTCGACTTCACTGTGCACACGCCAGCCACTCGCCCGGGTTTCGTGTCTGTGGGCGATGGGATCATCCTGGCGATCGGGAGCTTACGGTTCCAAGTTGGTCAGCTGGGCACACTTCGCCTCCCTGACTAGGCGAAGGTCGCCGCGATTGCTCCAGCATCGTGGTTTCCACCACCAATCGGCACCCTGAGCAAACTAAACGCCCCGACAACAGTCGGAGGTACGGACAACGGTAGTAGTCGCGAGTACGATCTGGGCGAGCTAGCCACAGAAGATGGATCCTACCACTCCAGATCTGAAAGCTGCGGAAGCAACAGCTTCCCCAAATACTACATGTGCGCTATCATCAACACAGGTGACAACGGCGGCAATCATGACAACACCGGTACTGGCGGTGGTTTCCCAGTCACGAACGGTGGTCCCTCCAAAGGAGCACCCACCAACAACGGGCCGGAGAATCATCCTCACCTTACTGCAAATGGACACACCCAAGAGTGCATGCTGATCAAGCTCAATGATGTTGAGTGAGCTCGCTGTCGAGATGCCTTGTGGGGCAACCCCCTGCCACCACACTCATCGCAAGACATGCTGATGGGTTATCACTGGCTGCTCAAGGGAGAATTCAAACGCCAGCACCAAGTAATCGCCCAGCTCGAGGCGCGCAGAAAGGCGGTGGATGAGTCGAGCCTTCGGCGAGATCAACTCTCTTCCATTGGAGGATCCTCCCCCAAGGGCAACGATCATACAGCCGCTAAGAGACGCTCTCGACTGGCTCATCTCACCGATAAGGAACGAGAAGAAGCCGCGCAAGTCCTCGACTTCACATCCATACGGTTGGGGACCCGTGGGCCGCCACGCACCGATCTACGATCGCGGGCCTAGGGCTAGTCGAAGCTACCCTCATCAAGGATCCAGCATCGGAACCGAAGAAAAACAAGGATCTGGCCAAACGCTACTCTTCGCCCTCATCCAGCGATAACAGCTATGACTTGTCACGATGACACCGCTCATGGCGACACGACTAAGACTACGATGCAAGCGACGACATCACGCAGTGCAAGGTCGACAAGATACATGCGAGGTGTGCCTATTCGACTGACTTGGAAGACAACGGGATAGAACTCTGCGGCGCCAGCTGCTTCAGCAGAGCTATACGACAAAAGTGAATGCCAAAGGGGTTCAAAGTCCCATTGGAGAACCTGAAATTCGATGGCCTGTAGGACCCGACGATCTAGCTGGAGGATCACATTTCCTCCATCAGGCTCCACGGCGGAAACACGAGCACGGCAACGCAATGCCTCCAGCTACAGCTGCAAGGTGCCGCTCGTGCGTGGCTGAACAACCTCCCGCGTGGATCGATTCGCAGCTAGGAAGAGATAGTCTACAGCTTCGAGCAAAATTTCAAGGGCACTTACAAAAGGTCCGCATCAATCGAAGAATTAAGAGGCTGCTACCAGAAGACTGGGCAGTCGATGCGCTCGTACATCTAGAGATGGTCCATCATCAAAAACTCTGCAGAAGACATATCCAAAGATCGCGCAATCGACGCGTTCAATGGCGGCGTGCACCACAGAGAACTCAGGCAGGAGCTAGGCCGCTCGAAGCCCAAAACAATCGACCACCTGATGGAGATCGCGAACATGTGGGCCGATGGAGAGGATTCGGTAAAAAACCGTGTCCACTCCGATGATGATGATGACCTCGTCCGCAGACGTGATCGCCGAGGAAAATGTTGAATGCGCGGTTACGAGGACCGCGAGGATGTTGACATGGTCGCGGATGGTTACGCCGACAACAACCGCAACAACGGATACCGCGACAGTGGAAAAACCACGCAAGTGTGGCAACGCCGCACTCGCGATGAGGCACCTAGAACATCTATCCAGGACAAGCTGTCCGGACTGTGCAACGTACACTTCTACATCGACACGCATGACGGCAAGAAAAAATCTAGCCACCTTCTAAAGGATTGTCACGAGTTCCTCAAGCTCCATGAAGGCCTAGCCTAGATGAATCGTGCCACGATAAACCAGGGCCACGGAGCTGCCCCGGGCGTTGTGGCTCATGGAGCACCACCACCACCACCCGGGCCACCACCACCCGCGCTTGTGCCAGTACAAAATCATGGAGGCGAGCCATTCCCACGAGCGTTGGGAAACATGGGGATGATCCAAAAGGGACGCCCCTCAAATCGGGTGCAAAAATCAATCACTTGCCAAGTCAATCTGGCGATGAACTCTCCGCCCTCCACCACTAAGTACCTCAGTGGAAGCGAGTCCTGCATCACCTTCGACAAGCGCGATAATCTGCGTCAAGTACCTCGCCCAGGCCACTATCCCCTTGTGCTCGAGGCACAAATTGGGGGCTTGGAGATGAGTTGTGTCTTCATGGATGGCAAAAGCGGCATCTACCTCATGTTCGCAAGTACCTTGCACGTAATGCGAATTCATCTATCATGTCTAGAAACTTCAGACACCACATTCCATGGCATCGTCCTAGGAAATGGCGTATACCCCCCGGGTAAGATCAGTCTCGATGTCATCTTCGAAACGCCAGCAAACTTTTGATGAGAGCGCATCGAATTCGAAGTCGTCGACTAGCCCTTGCAATACACTGCATCCTCGGACGTATCGCGTTCGCGAGGTTTATGGCAGTACCGCACTACGCCTACCTACAGATGAAGATGCCATCCAACGGCCAGGAGGAAACCAACCAGTCATGTGGCACAAAATCAATGTCGACGCGTGGCAATGTAAGCCACGAACTGTCGCGCCACTCCCCCATTATGCGTGAGAATCAAGGAGACACAGTTAAAACCAAAGATTACGCACGCCCGATCAAATCCAAGTCATAAATGAGACCCACTTCTTTAAGACATCGCATCAAAACCGCTCACGCGGGCAGCTGAGATCACCTCATCGTTAGCACTGACATCATTAACTCCAGTAAGAGCACTCTCTGACTACTCTAGTCCTTAATTGAGTCTTCGACTCAACCAAGCACTCGAGGGCTACTCCTAGCAAGAGCGCTGACCACGCACCCGATGACATATACAGGACTCTAATCATTATGACAATGTATTTTCTCTAAAAACCCTTCAATTGAATCAATGATTTGAGTATGGACTCGGGGTTACTCCCATAGGAAGCGCTGGAAGCATATTCGACTAAAACAAGCAAAATACGACAGAAGTCGCAAAATACTTATAGTCCCCAGTCGAGTCTACGACTCGAATAGGCACTCGGGGGATACTCCCATAGGGAGCGCTGGTCGTGCACCCTATGATTTTTCTTACACATAACCGCGCGTTGACTACATCAACACTCGAAATCTTTGGCGACTCTGCCTCATATTTTCCCTGCAAAGGGACTGTGTCTCCTAGGTCACCCAACTCATCTCCGTGATGACAAAATTCGGATGTCACGTCTACGGTGTGAAGATAAGACCTAAATAAGGCCTAGCAACGCACCTGCTGTGCTCTACCAGACATAATCCATGCCTGCAGGCACAATGAAATAAGCCTTGACGGACGCGTCGAGTGCTCACACTTATACACTGGGATTCGACTCTATAAGATCTCCGCGGTCTGAGTCAAATTACGCCAGCACTTTTCCAAATTTGAGTCTGGGGACTCGAGTTTGAGTAGATTACTTTGTTTTGCCCTATGGCAGTTAACTGGTCCTAATACATCGGGTGAATCAGGAACGTATATCAACAATCGCTATGACACAAACTATAGCACTCGAAAAACACGCTCGACTGTGAACTCGAAGGCTTCATAAGTCTCCACTCAAATCTGCGATTCAACCAGACACTCAAGGGATACTGACATGGGCATACCTTACAGGCACTCGAGCTTAGCATATATGGTCCAGCATTGAAGAATCCCACGACGTTGCTGAGACCCAGCTAAGATTCGGGTGACCCGGAGACTCCGACTGCTTGCAGCACACGGCAAATTAAAGATAGAAGTTTAAAGGGAAAACCCTAACTTGTAACCGACTCGGCCTACTATCCCGAGACCTAGCCTATTGATACATTGCAAATGTATCTGTAATTTTTGATGTTCCATGCTTGGTTTTATCTACTTTCTTATGTTTTGTTCCAACTTTGGAGTAGTTTTCATACACTTTCTTGGACTAACCTATTAACAAAATGCCATAGTGCCAGTTGCCTGTTTTCTGCTGTTTTTGGTTCTAGAAAGTCAGAAATGAACATTCTCGGAATTGGACGGGACAAAAGCCAAAGTCAATATTTCACCAGGGGGAACATGGAGCCAGAAGACGAGACGGAGAGGGGCCAGGGGCCAGCCACACCATAGGGTGGCGCGGGTCCCCCTTGGCCGCGCCAACAGGTGGTGTGGGCCCCTCTGGCCTCCACCGACCTTGCCTCTTCGCCTATAAGAAGCCTCCCGATGCATAAACCCTAAGAGTCAATCAGAAATCCATGAAAAGTTCCGCAACACCGCCACCACCGAAGGGGAGATTCGGGGAACAGAAAGACTCTGTTCCGGCACCCTGCCGGGATGGGGAAGTGCCCCCGGAGCCATCTCCATCGATCTCCACCACCATCTCCATCGCCATTGCGGATTCCCATGATGAGGAGGGAGTAGATCTCTCTCGAGGCTAAGGGTTCTACCGGTAGCTATGTGTTCATCTCTCTCTCTCTATGCATGATCTTATTGAAATCATGAGCTTGTAATCTATAGATCTATTCTACTACTCAAGTGCTTTAATGAATCTCTGCTCTCCCCATGTGTGTGAAAGTGACAGCGTGCTCACCATGGTGGCACTTAGGCTAGATATTACAAATACTTGTTATGAGTTATATTTGGAGTTGGATGTTTCTATGAAATTGTGGTGTTTGTTGGAACCATCTAGTACTCAAGGTGACAGTGTGGGGTTATCTAGATGGGAAAGATGAACTTTGAGGTGTGATGTTATAGCCCTACTGTTGATTAGAGTGTCCAACCGGAGAGTAGTTAAGAGTAGTATCATAAAGAGAAGATATTTATATGAGAGTGTTCACTAGCAAAATTATGATCCCTAGGCCTTGTTTCTTTGCACTGAAACACTGTTTGCTATTAGATCTATTACATGTTTGCTTGCTTCTATCTTTATTTCAGTTTTACTTTAGTCTTTTCCACGCCACCAAGCTATTTTCTATCACCGTTACCACTTATAATTATCCATACCACTTGTATTTCACTATCTCTTCGCTGAACTAGTGCACCTATACACCTGACAAGTGTATTGGGTGTGTTGGGGACACAAGAGACTTTTTGTATCTTGATTGCAGGATTGCTTGAGAGGGAATACCTTTGACCACTTCCTCCCTGAGTTTGATAAACCTTGGGTGATCCACTTAACGGAAAACTTGCTACTGTTCTACAAACCTCTGCACTTGGAGGCCCAACAACTGTCTACAAGAATAGAAGTGTGTAGACATCACCTATCTATATAAAGGCTAGGAGGGGGGCGGCGAGGAGGACAATCACAACCCTAGCTTCCACACCATCGCTAGATTGCATCTGCGCACCCCTTGTAACTTTCACTACCTCGGTAATTCTAAGATCAGACAAGCAGGAGTAGGGTCCTCTAGGAGGCCTAAACCTAGGTAAACCTTGCGTCCCTGTGTGCTTGTTTGCTAGTTGATCGATGCCTCCAGCACTCCCACTTTCTCAAACCTAAGTCCATCTACGATGGGAATTGATGAGTTAACCCCTTGTCAGTAAGCATCTCACACCGGAGATTCCGGTCCATCTCCGTACAATCTCCAGACCCCTATACTGGCTAGCATGGACTTGGTTTTGATGATCACACTAGAGACTCATGTAGAAACTCTGGTTGGGAACACCAGAAATTCTAGTCTTTGCACACCAGAGATTCCGGTCTGTGACTTCACACCGGAGATTCCGGACTGCCCAGACCGGAGATTCCGGTCTGAATCTTCCAAGAAAACTTTGTTTCAGCCAGGAATATTTCTAATTGCCGCTGACTTTTCACTTTTCAGTAGATTAACTTGACACCATTAGCACATGGTAAAACAGGTCCTCAAGATGTTAACGAACACCAAAACTAAGTAGGACAATAAATGTCCTTTCAATCTCCCCCTTTTTGGTGTTCGATGACAACAAGAGGTTTTGCATGAAATTCTTAAAAAAGAAACATAACTATGGTCCCCCTAACGATGTGTACCAAGATACATATGTAATATAAAGCATATCAGGGCTAAAGGCTTGCATAGAGTGGAGAGATTACCACCTGAGTCTTCACCATTACAATAATGAACCAGGCATAGCATGTCCACATGCAAAGGAGATAGTTTCACGAAAACTAGACCAAGTAAATCAAATGTTTGAATTTTAAGATAAAAGGGAATAAGCAAATACGAAGCAACCTAATTCCCAACCCATGAAAATCCCGGATGATCCTAATAGACATCTTCTCTCCCTTTGGCATTGAGATGCTAAAAAGGGAAAAGACCAAGATAACGCCCCAAAGGAGTCACTCGTTGTCGTCGTCTTCATCCTCCACATAGTCATCATCACCACTTGTGGCCTTGGGGCCTTTACCATGAGGGCGGGAGGAGGATGTATACTGAGAACCAAAGACAGACGTGACCTCAGAGAAGGTCTTCCAATAAACTAGGCTATTGTTCTTTGTGTTTCATGAACCAAAGGAGAGAGTGCGATCTGATTCCTCAAATGGTCCAGCCCCATGCTCATCATTGTATTCTTCCACTTCTTCCTCTTCACCTTGAGCCTTGATCTCCTTAAGGAGCTTCTCAATTATGCGGCTGCTTTTATAAGATGCATGTTGTTCTTTGAGAATATCCACATTCATGCAACACAACATCTTCTCCCAAAAGGATGCCTTCTTAACCATTTCCTGTACATACTCATGAGTGGCAGGTGGCAAAGGAACATTAGAGGCAGTCTTCCTGCTAGAGGCCCTTGGAGAAGTGGGAGCCCACTCCACCTTAGAAATTCTTCATCCTCACTAGCATAGTGTTGTATAGGAGGTGGACCCATACTCCCTTTCCTTTGGAGGGCCACGGAAACATGTTCTTCAAGATTAGGAGGAAGGGCAAGAGGTGAGCTGAGTGTTGATGAGCCTCATCACAAGAGCTGCATACGGAGGAGATTTTCTGAAAATTATGGCATGATACATTTCGTAAAAAATGAAGTCCATGACATCAATGTTGAATCCTTCAGCAGTAGGCCTAGCACAAACCACTTGGTGAGAATGATGGAGAAAGTTGACAAGTACACACCGAATAACATCTTCATTTCTAGCACTAGGAGCAATGGTGTGGCAAAAGATCCTTAACAACACATTGTAGAGAGTCTTGAGTCCCTTGGACTCCCCAACAGTGGCATTACTCCCACATAGAGGTGCGAGCTTGCCTTTATCTTCGCTAAGAGCGGCATCATGCATGCGGTGACCAATAGGAATAGACACGCCACTGAAAGGCTGGTGAATGGCTCCGACAAAATCATAGAAGTTTGCAGTGTAGTGGATGTTACCAGTCAACCATGTCATGGTCCTTGCCTCATCATGATCAAATACAATGATGGCATAAAATTGTTGGACAAGGGTAATGTTGTAGTCCTCATGGAGCTCCATAATACCATGCATCCCAATCTTCTCAGGGATCCAAAGAGCATCTGTTAAATAGTCATTTGCACGCATGTAGGAAAAATCCATATACCTCTGTGGGAAACCGGGGATTTGGTGAATTTGCGATAGATATCCTTCATTAACACATTTTGCTCCCTCCTCCAATAACATGGGTCATCACTAGTTCTTGGCATGTCAAAGAACCTCATCTTGCGCAGCTCAAGATATTCTTTCTTGGACATGTTGGTTAAAGACTGCAAGTTTTCATACTTGGATCTCTTTTCATGGGATTCATCCTCAACACACTCAGCTTCCCTTTGCATATAGGCAGCATCTTTGGCTTGCTGCCTCCGGTTAGAAGGCACAACAAACTAGCCAGCCGCCTATCATATTGAGGCTCCCTCCTTTTGGACTTGGCCTTGGTGCGAGGTTCACGATGCGAACCAGCGCCACCTGAGAAAATAGAGGAAGGGGGAAGCATGAAGATAAGCATATATGTCCTGGAGTCAAGACACGCCTTAATACCTTACTGGATGTGCTAGAAGTAAACCACACCAGAGTCTCCAGCGAGCAACACTGGAATCTCCAGCATATGCAAAAGCACACCGGAGTCTCCGGTCAGAGAGACCAAAAACTCTGGTCTAGAGGTCGGGCTGCTCGAAGGAGGCCGCGGTATACATTATTTCGAACAGATCGAGCAAGGAACCGGAGCTAATGTGAGAGGAGTGCATGCAAAAAATGAGAATCTAGTGGAAGAAGTTGGTACATTGCTCAAAAGAAGCAAAAGGGAAGAACCCTAGGTTCATGGTGAGAGAAGATGTACCATATTCATCCACTAGAGTAAATGCACCAGTGGGGAATTCCCCAAGGATGGAGAGGGTGGAGGAGGCCGGCGGCATGGCGGATCCCAGCTGCAGCAGGGCCACGGGGAGGCGATGGGTGAGTGGGGGGAGGTCGGAGGCTGAAGAAAGAAACTATCTATTTCTCTCACCCCGACCTCCCTTTTCTTAGTGCCTAAAACCTTCTTAGACCGGAGACTCCGCTCAGTGGGACTAGAAACTCCGGACTTACTAGAGATTCCAGTGTGAAAACACCGGAAATTCTGGCCCTCTTCGACCAAAACTATCAGTTTAAGTGTATGAGGACATATATGATATAAGGCATGTTTTTAGGGAAGGGAATAAGGCTTGGGATAAGATACCATACTGCGAAGATCATAAACTGTAAGAGGATTGAAAGTAAAGCCATGCAACAACTGACTAAGAGAATATGCAATCAAATCCGATAAAAGACCCAAAAATTATCAATGAGATGCAACCTCTCCATAATGAGAGGGTCGGCAGTAGTAGCCACCATGGTTGAGTAGATGTGTCATGACACTACGATGATATATCCCGAGTCCATAGACACTACTTGTCATTGAAGCCCACTTATCATAGCAATTATATAAAAATTATGGCATTGTTACTTTTGGCATTATGGGGGGAGTGATAGCCCAATGGATTAGGACCGCACTCCCCCTATCTCCATGCCCACACCTAAACTAAATAAGGATCAAGTTATAGGTGAGTATGTAAGATGATCAAGTTAAACTACTTGAATCTACGATATTTAGTTCATTTCTCAAATAGCAAAACCTTGCTTTATGAATAGACTTCATGACAATATCGGCAAGTTGGTATTTGGTTGGAACATAAGATAGCTCAGTATCTCCCCGAGCAACATGATCTCTAATGAAATGATGACGAATCTCAATGTGCTTCATCCTTGTATGGTCCATCGGGTTGTAGGCAGTCTTAACAGCACTTTCATTGTCACATAAAAGAGGCACTTTGTCACAATGGAAATCATATTCCTTTAAAGTTTGCCTCATCCATAATAGTTGAGTGCATGCACTAGCGGCTGCCACATATTCGGGTTCGGCAGTGGAGAGAGCGATACAATTTTGCTTCTTAGAGGACCAACACACCAAGGACCTACCAAGAAATTGGCAAGCCCTAGAGGTTGATTTCCTATCATCCTTGTCACCAGCCCAATCCGAATCCGTGTACCCAAAAAGAGAGAATGTTGAGCCCCTAGGATACCACACACCATAGTTTGGGGTATGAACCAAATATCGAAAGATTCTTTTGACCACCATCAAGTGGCTTTCATTAGGAGCCGCTTGATATCTTGCACACACTCCTAAACTTAACACTATATCGGGTCTAGATGTACAAAGGTAAAGCAAATAACCAATCATAGACCGGTATACCTTTTGATCCACATCTTTACCATTTGGATTTAGTTCAAGATGAGTCTTGGTTGCCATGGGAGTAGGAGCTCCATTAAGTTGTTTCATGTTGAACCTCTTGAGCATGTCTTGAGTATACTTGGCTTGATTGAAGAAAGTTCCTCCTCTTACTTTCTTGATCTCAAAACTAGGGAATAACCTCAACTCTCCCATCATAGACATCCTAAACCTATCATTCATAAGATTTGAGAATTCATCATTAAATGCTTTGTTAGACGAACCAAAGATGATATCATCGACATATATTTAGCACACAAAAGGCTCCCTATTAACTTTCTTAGTAAAAAGAGTGGGATCAATTTTCCCAACTTCAAACCCACGGTCAAACAACAACTCTCTAAGGTGCTCATACGACATGCATGGAGCTTGTTTAAGCCCATAGAACACCTTATCAAGCTTGTAGACGTGATTTGGGAAGTTGGGGTCCTTGAACCCTAGGGATTGCTTAACATAAACAAACTCTTACAATGGACCATTTAGAAAAGCACTTTCCACATCCATTTGTTGCAATTTAAAGTTATGTTGTGCAGCATATGCAAGAAGGATACAGATGGACTCAAGGCAAGCCATGGGAGGATAGGTATCTCCATAATCAATGCCTTCAATTTGAGAGAACCTTTGAGCTACCAATCTTGCCTTGTTCCTCACAACAATTCCATGTTCATCTTCCTTTTTCTTGAATATCCTATTAGTGCCAATAACATTGCGGCAATCTTTGGGATTTTCTACTAACTTCCAAACATTGTTTCTCTCGAAGTTGTTGAGCTCATTTTGCATGGCTTATAACCAATCTAAACATTGAAGAGCTTCCCACACTTTCTTGGGCTCCAGCATGGATATATGAGCTTGATGCTCACCAAAATGCTTCAATTGAGATCGAGTGGACATTCCACTCCTTGGATCACTAAGAACATTCTCAAGAGTGTGGTCTCTTTTTTCCAACATTCTATCCACTCGAGCTTTGTGACGAGTTTTGATCTCCTTGTTGTTTCTTGTGGGGATCTCTTCATCATTTTGTTCCTCATATTGACCTTGATCATCAATGGGTTTATTCTCATCATCATGAGGCATAGGTTGATCTTGGTCTTGGTCAGGCATACTCCTTGAGAGGCATTGAGATGATCTTGTGGACGACTGAATGAATCTGCCTTGTGCAACTGACTGCACAAGGCTAGACAATCTGATCAATGGAGAGGCCAGATAATCCGGCCTTGATCTTCCAGCCTGATCAACAAGGTGAGGGTTCTCAGCTTGTCTTTGGCTTGCGTCATCATTGTCTTCAACAATAGGAGCTTGTTGATGCTGTCAAGATAAGGGCTCGCTTGAGTAGAGCATAGTTCTTCTCAATCTGCCACAAGGGGTTCCTCAACAGGGCGGATGAATCCCGAACCCATTCTTCTTATGGCATCTTGAGGTATTTCATCATCTACATCACAAACATCAACTTGCCCCGCTTGGGGGGCATTATATTCTTCAAAAACCACACTACAAGACTCTATGACGATCCTGGAGAGTCTATCATAGATTCTATAAGTCTAGAAATCGAGACCATAGCCAACAAAAATACCCTCAAATGTGGACAAACTAACACCTTTTATGAGGTAGAAACACTTACAACCAAACACCCGGAAGTATGAAACATTGGGCTTGTTATCGGTAAGTATCTCATATGGAGTCTTGATCAAATTTTTGCGGAGGTAGAGCCGGTTCGATGCATGGCATGCGGTGGAGATTGCCTCGGCCCAAAATGCGTATGGAGACTTAAACTCTGCCAACATGGACCTTGCCATATCCATTAATGTCCGATTCTTCCTCTCATCTACACCATTTTGTTAAGGGTAATATGCAGCAGAAATATTGATGTTTTATCCCCTAATCACTAAGAAATCCATTCAAGGTGTAGCTCTTGAACTCGGTGCCTTGTATTGACGTTGAACCATATTGACGAAGTCGATGAAGTTTTGTTGGGTCTCACTCTTCAACTTGAAGAAGTATACCCATGTATATCTTGAGTACTCATCAACAATCACCAAACAGTATTTCTTCCCACCAAGACTCACATGAGATGGAGGACAAAAGAGATCCACGTGAAGGAGATCCAAGATCCTCTTGGACTTTACAATGTTATTGGGTTTGTGGGGAGAATCATGCATTTTTCCTTCAATACAAGCCCTGCAGACATGATCTTTGGCGAAACAAACATTTTCTTTTAGTCCAAGAATACGGCCACCCTTGTGGAGACTTTGCAATGTTCTCATATTGACATGGGCTAGACAGTGATGCCATAGCCAACCCACATCGGCCTTTCCAAATAGGCACATCGCACTTGTTGTGGTTTTCCCAAAAAATCCCACCACGTACAAGTCATTTTCGATGTACCCAACAAAAGGGACCTTTAGAGTCTTTCTCCACAAGAGAAACACAATATGATTATCAATAAAGAAGGCAAATAACATCTTTCCAAGAGCATGGACTAAAAGTAAATTATACCCAAGGGTCTCAACAAGCATGACATCCACGAGAGTAGTATCGTGTGCAAACACAACCTTGCCAAGACCCATTACCTGAGACCTTGACTTATTGGCATTTGTGATGGTTATTTGATCATGATTCGGCCTTATCTCCGTCATTATCGCCTTGCTTCCGGTCATATGACTTGTGCATCCACTATCAAGCAACCACTTTGACCCGCCATAAGCATAGTTCTACAAGAGATCAAAACTAGTTTTTAGGTACCCATTTTTAATGGGTCCTCTTTTGTTAGTGACAAGGGTCTTAGGAACCCAAATAGACCAAGCAATATAACCATCAAGTGGGCCAACCTATTGTGGATAAACATCACCATAATAATCACGCATTAAAACATAGTGAGGGTTAGCTATTCCCGCAAAGTAATCTTGTGACATAGTTTTGCCACGTGTGGTATTACTACCCACAATGGTCTTGTCTTTTGCTTGTGCGGGATTGGCCTTCATCTTCTTGTTGTTCTTCTTCTTAGCCTTGGACACATAGTCAATGCCTCCTTTCTCATTATTTGAGCTTTTCTTACTCAAAAGGTCATTAAGAGACTTGTTTCCTTCGGGGAAGGTGGCATTTGCAAGCTCCCCCTTCAACTAGCATTTTCCTAAAAGATGTTTGTACTACTAGAAGGAATGAAAATACTAGGTGAAGCAACATTAGTCAATTGAGATTGAAGTTGTTCACAAGACTTCGTGAGAGTCAAGTGTTCACTTTCCAAGGCCTTGTGAGCCTTGTCAAGCTTCTTAAAATCCACGGCAAGTTTGTCATGAACAACACCAAACTCAATCTTATCCTTTTTAGCATTTTTATACTTAGCAATGGCATGACCACGTTCCTTAATGAGTTTACTAACAATTTGATCATTTGCCTCATCGAGGCCTTCAAGTGTTTCCTTAAGAGACTCCCTAGTCTCTTGCTCTTCTTCTAGAGCATTAGTTAGAGAGTCCATCTCAAGAATGTGCTCTCTCCCAAGTTTGAATCTCTCATCAAGAAGCTCTTGTGTGTGAGAAAATTGATTCAAGAGATTCACAAAATGCTTCTTGTGCTCCCCTTGCAAGTTAGTCATATAAACATTTAAAGCAACTAATTCCTCCCTCACCTCAAGAGTTATATCATAATTCAATTCATCATTGATCATATAGGTGGAGAGAGGATATGATGATACCTCTGATGCTCTTGTCATAAGACAAGTGACGTTCTTGTTGGAGAAATCCTCATTTGAGAGTCGAAGAGTGAGAAAGTGGATGTAGAGGTGGTGGCGATGGCTGCCACACCATTTGATGTTTCTTCTTCTTCTTCTTCCTTATATTCATCATTGGATGAGAACTCTTCATGTGCTATCAACACAATGTCAGTTGACTTCTTGTTGGTGGCATTCTTCATGATGAAAGGCTTCTTAAAAGGGGCCTTTGACTTTTTCTTCAATATAAGTCCACCACCATAATATTCTCTCTTCTCATATGGACATTCGACAACAAAATGATAGCGGTCACCATAGTTGAAGCAAGTTCTCAATCTTGAACCATTCTCTTTTCTACCACTTGGGTTGCTTCTTCGTTGCATCTCCATCTTGGCCTACGCGGGATCTTTCCAAAAGTTCCTTGCGTAGAAGGCCATGTATTCACCATGAGCAACCTTGACATCTTTGGGGTGGCTCATAGTCAGGACTTAATCACTTCCTTCTTCTTTCTCATACTCCACAACCTTGGCCTTCAAATCAAGATTAACACCATTGCTCATTCCAAGGGCACGAGCACGGGCATCTTTGGCATGCTTGGCAGCAACCTTGAAGGTGGACATATCTTACTTAACTTCTTTGGAGGTCATGAGATGGTAGTTGTGTCTTCTTTGGAGACTCTTCAAGTCAGTGGACTCGAAGGTCATTAGCGCACTCACATACTTCCTCTTTATCCAAGCATCATCCACATGAGAGGCACCAACATTTCTAAAGGCGGTGGCAGTGGATTTGAGTCTTCGATACATGTCTTTATGGTCCTCACCATCCTTCATATATAAGACTTCGGCTTCATTGCTCAAAGCATCATATTGGTTTATTCTCATGCTCTCATTTCCAACAAACAAATCAATGAGAGCATCCCAAGCTTCGATGGCGGTGTTGAGGTGTTCAATGTGAGGAAAATCTTTTGGCCCCACACCAAGTTGAATCATGTGCAACGCGGTGGAATTGAGTTGACTATTGGCCACTACTCTTCTTGTCAACTTGGTTGGATCCTCAATTTTGAGTCCTTCTTCAATAATATTCTACAAGTCAATGCAAGAGCTACGCACATGAGATTTCATCAAAACTTGCCATTGAGAAAAAGAATGTGCAGCTAGCATAGGTGGGTCACCTCTATTATTTATATGTGGATGAGGGATCAGAGGGTCGGGAGAGTACCAACCGGGAACCGCATGGTGCTCTTCCTTCCCATCGCCCTTTTTGGTGGAGGAGTTAGTGGCATTATGTTCATCCTCCACTACTTCAACCGTTGGTTTAGCCGAAGCATTCACCTTCATAATCGTATGGAGGTTACTCTTGAGAAGGATGTGGTGAGGCTATCTTTTCCTTAACAAGTTGCACAACTAGTTGATTGCAACTATTGGATTTCGTTGCCTAGGGAGGAGCTCAAGCTTGATTCCAATTTCTTGAGATTCTCCATGGTCACCGAGGTGCTAGCCTCACCCCCTCCATCTTCATCCTAGCTACACATACACTCTTAGGCGGTTAAGCCCTAACGAAGAGCCAAGGCTCTGATACCAATTGAAAGGATCGTATGGGCACCTAGAGGGGGGTGAATAGGTGCTACTTCAAATTTTACTGTTTGTCAATTAAGGGTTTGACATAAAAGGTAAATTCTCTAGATATGCAACTAAGGTGAATTTACATATATGTCACACTAGCACAACTAACTAAGCAAGATCAAGATATAAGTAAAGTGCGGTAAAGGATATAGGTAACTTAAATGGAGCACACGGAGAGACAAGGATGATTTCCCATAGTTCCTCCCTTTTGAGGGGAAGTACGTATGAGTTTGGAGAGGGGGTGGTTTCAAACCACCAAAGCCACAAAAGGCCTACCTTGTCCTCCGGTGAACCTCACCCCAAGGGATCGATTCACTCTTCCACTATATCGATAACCTTCGAGGTGGAAACCGGCACCTTTACAACAAGTTCGAGGCACACATCCACAACTGAATTGGGGGCTCCCGAATGCAAGCCAGTTGTCACAACACAAAGACAAGCTTGTAAGAACCAAATCAAGGCCTAGGGTTTCCAATGAAACACTAGAGCAAGGGGGCCCCTAGTGAATGAGGGGTAAATGAAGATCTCTTTTGGTGAAGATGTAGATCAAGGCCTCCTCCTTCGATTCTCCAAAGATCAAGGACTTTGAATGGTTGGAGGGACAGATCTTGTTCAATTGGTGGCTCTACTTTGGGTGTTCTTATTTTCTGAGACGATCACTAGAGGTAGGGGATGAAGTCCTTTTTTTATAGACCCACTCAGCTCAGACCGTTTTCTGCCCGTTGGGGAAATTCCACACCAGAGACTCCGGCCTGGAGACCGGAGATTCTGGTCTGTAAGCATCTCACACCAGAGATTCTGGTCCATCTCCGGAAAATCTCTAGACCCCTATACTAACTAGCATGGACTTAGTTTTGATGATCACACCGGATACTCGTGCCGAAACTCCGGTTGGGAACACCAGAAACTCCGGTATTTTCACACTGGAGATTCCGGCCTACGACTTCACACCGGAGATTCCGGACTGCCCAGACCGAAGATTTCGGTCTGAACCTTCCAAGAAGACTTTGTTTCAGCCAGGAATATTTCCAATTGCCGCGAACTTTTCACTTTTGAGTATATTAACCCGACACCATTAGCACACGGTAAAAAGGGTCCTCAAGTTATTAACGAACACCAAAACTGAGTAGGGCAATAAATGTCCTTTCACCAAGGATTCCACATTCATTGCCAAGAGGGTAATATGATGAATAGCTTGTGAAGTGAGGAAAGATTTGAAAGGGCACATCAGCCAGCCATGGTGATATCCTTGTTGTTCGTGGAGTATCGCTTGGCAACTTTATCCTCTAGTGGCAAGAAGTGGATACGGTGAAGGCGATATATGGATAGCGGCAATCCAAGGTGTTTAAGCAGAAAGCTAGAGAGGGAGGCCAGGAAAGAGCACAATAAGTCATTGAGAGGGAGACCATCACAATGAATCGGTTCAACGAGACTTTTTTCAAAGTTTGTCACTAAGCCCGTCACACAACCAAAGGAGTTTAGGATGGTTGAGAAAAGTTGAATTTCTACTTTGATTGGCACCATGAAAATGATTGTGTCATCAGCGTATAGTGAGGTGCGAAGATAGGGCCCTCTACCTCGGATCTAGGAGAACATCCCATGCGTTGTGGCATTGTCCAAAATCTGCCCCACCGGGTCAATGGTGAGGTCGGACAAAAAAGGGGACAAGGGGTCCCCTTGTCCTAGCCCCCTCCTGAGATTTATCGGATCTCCCAGCAATCCATTGAGGAGAACCCTAGAGGATGATGAGATGAAAAGTGCGGTAAGCCAATTGCGGAATCTATCCAGGACTCCTCGACGCTAGAGAAGATCAAGAAGGTAGTCCCATCTCACTGAATCAAAAGCTTTCTTGATGTCTAGTTTGAAGAGGAGCGCCGAGGTTTTTATTCGATGGAGCCGGCGAGCAAAGCCCATAACTAGCAGGAAGTTATCGTGAATGCTCTGGTGAAAGAGCAAATTTATTTGCCATCATTTTGGCAATGATCTTCGCAAAGGTATCGATAAGGCTAATCGGCCGGAAATCTCCATTGGCATCCGCCCCATCCTTTTTGGGGAGAAGAAAGATGTTCGCCGAATTGAATCAATGAAGGTTGTGGGCATGTAGATTTGACAAATGGTTGATGGTTGCGAACAAATCCGCCTTTATGATGTCCCAACAGCTTTTGAAAAAAAATCTGGTGAAGTTGTCTGGTCCTAGTGCTTTATCTTGAGGCATTTGGGAGATAGCATCTAGCAACTCGTGCTCCTGGAACCCGTTTCCCAAGGAGGTAAGATCACAATTGTTGAAATGAATGTTGTCCCAGTTGAAATCAATGGTTTGTCTCGGTCCTTTATGCATGATCTTAGAGAAATGTTGTTGTATCACCGCCTTCTTTTTCTCATGAAAAGTTACACATTCGGTCCCTTTGCGCAGACGATAAATGAAGTTTTTTCTTCTCCTAACATTCACTCTAAGATGAAAAAATGTTGTATTGGTGTCTCCTTCCTTGACCTTCCTTGATGAATTTTATTCGGGGACTTTCCTTTAGCCATGGTGTTGTACAAGAACCTTCGTCGGTTTTCGCATGTCCAAGATTCTTCTCTGCTTACGGTCCATGATGATGCACATGAAGAGGATGCGTCGCTACAAGAGTGTCTCAGAGGAAGAGACGCGTACAACGCTTAGCATCGTTGCTCATGTTCGCTTACTCGCCGGTTGTTTCATACGACCTGTTCGGTCAACAAATTAGTGACCTCACGAGTGGAAAGGGAGGCTAATCAGCTTGGAGGAGACGTCATCCGGACAATGTGAAGTTTCAGATAAAGACTTCGAGATCATTGGCGCTCTTCGGCGCGACGCCTGAGTAGAGCGAATTTTAACGGTTATTAAACTCATTTTCCCTATCTTTTGTTGTAAAGCTATGAAAAGCTAGGAAGTAGCAGTGTTAAACCGTGCTATGTGTGATCTCCAGCGTGTATCGTATCACTACAATTCTTCTATTTGCCATAGTTTTATAGGTTTCGATTTGTGCGCGGCTTTGCGTGTATACGAGTACATGTATAGGCTGTCATCTTTTGTTAGGTCGAGTACAGATGTCTTATGCGTATGCGAAGACACTGAGCGGCATGCTCACGATTCTCGCTACCCTAATCCATTCTATTTAGCAGACGATTTGACTCATCACACGGCTTGCCAGAAGCACAGTTTTATCATTTAACGATTATTCGTCCTACCACTTTTTAGTCCCACAAATCATTTAGCGTTTAACCGCCACGCTCTGGAGCCTCAAAGAAAAGTCTAGTATTATGCGATGATACGAAGCAAGAATGAGAAACAAATATGAATCAGAGCTTCAACGGTGGATGAACGACCGCCAAAAAAATCCACGTCGTATACGACTAAGTAGAGTGACCGTGGGTATATTTACTCTTCTGTTAATACACTACTACATGAATACCCGTGGGCTGTTACGGCAAAGAAACAAATAAGAGCTAAAACTATAAATCAAATTAGCAGGCTGTTAATGTCGAGCCAATGTAGTCGATATCAATGTATCAATTTTAACAGCTCTAACTCTTTTGGAGACTTTTTCTGAATAGTTGAAAGAATTAATTATTGCGGCAATGCAGATAATGAATTGGGTAGAAATATACGAACTTATGTTGAATATGATCCGAATCCTATGTACTACAGAAAGAGTCATGATGGACTAAGGCGTGCCAACCGTGCTAGACGTAGCACATCTATAACTCTATTTCATGTGCGCCAAGAAAGAGAGTTGTTTGTGTCTTTATATAGGGTCAGGTAGTCGTAGATTAGATTGAGAGAGTTCCACCATATTGATAGTACGTAGAGGGTTTGTCCTCTCGTGTATTGTAATACTCCTCCCAATTATAGTGATACGCCGTTGAGCGTTCCGTGGTTTTTTCTCGTAAAGGTTTCCATGTAAACATCTGTGTTCTTGTTGTTTGTTTGATCTACTTTTTGCCGTGCAATTGTATGACAAGTGGTATCAGATCCGAAGGTTTCGAGATCCGCTGCCCGGGAGACTTTTCGCTGTGCTCCGGGCAGCATCGTCACACAAGCCGCAGTTTTGTAGCATCGTGCAGTTTTTATCAAGATCGAAGCATCCTTGTTTGAGATCAGATCTGGCGTATATGGGCGCAGCATCTTCTGTGCCATCTTTGGCGATTCGCCGTTCAGCCGCCGTATCAATTCACCGTGTGTCCGCAGGCATACTTCCGTGTTCCGAAGGAAGATCGATACTGCATCAGCGACACGGCAAGGCCGACTTCAAATTCAATCCGCCGGCATAGATGGCGATCCGATCGAGTTGCTTTTCCACTCCACGTGAAGGCCTAGACGTTTGTACCAGATCAGATCAACCTTGTACTGGTACTAAATCGATCAAGTCCCAAGGAGGAGCATGTTCACGTGAAGCTCAGATCGACTCTCCAACTGCTGCATCCACTTCAAGGCGTTCCACAGATCAGCCTGATCCATTGTCCCATGATTCGTTCATATGTCTAAGGCCATTGGGTGCTATTTACCAAGCTTATTTATTCCGCTATTTATGATTCTATTAAGAGTCATTTTTGTCTGCCTTATTTCGTCGAATCAAGATGTGGATAATTCTAGCGCAGATTTTATCTGCGCCATCTACGTTCGATGATTTGCCGCTGAGATTCATCGTTTTGTTATTCAAGGTGGAGTTTGTTGAAATAATACAAGTTGTACTACAGTTTTGGTTCAACGTTAAGGAGTTTTATTTGCGGCGTTCGACGACTTGTTCGTTTACTGGGTTATCTTATTTAGAGGTTGGAAGTTCAAGTAAGTTTTATGATTGTTCATATTCAATGCAATTTATATGGGAGATATTGTGGATGCAAATTCAAGGTGTTATATTGCTGCGATTATATGAAGAACACAATTCAGAAATTAAAAAAAATTATGGAGGAGGTGATTAAGCCTGTTGGTAGCTAGCATATACACTTTTCTCTTCTTATGCATGTGAAGGTTTTTTGTCTTTGTTATTCAAGTTTGTGACGAGGATCAGTTTAAGGTGCAAGAGGAGATTTGTTTTCTGCTAGATACTACAACATTATTCAGTTGTCTGTGCTCTTTTAAGAGGGGTCTATTGTAGAGTTTAAACTCAGTTGCATGTTGAGAAGGTTCCTTCATCCGCAAGTTGTTTTACAGGGACAGTTTTTGACCATGTCATGAATTTTTTATCAACCATTATAAGACGGCAGTTTTTGGTGTATGAGATGTCCTATGTACCAGATGCTCTTGCATGAGTATTGTTTGTCGAGGTTTGTGCTTTTGTAACATGTTCAGATTCCATGAGATGAGTTCTTCATAATGTTATGTGCACCAAGATGTTGGACTATGAGCTTTGCGCTCACTCAAGCACCACAGGAGATATGGTGACTTCTCTCATTTGATGATTAAGCATATTCAGCTTTTGGAGGTCAGTGACATAGACTCAGACCTTTATCGGCTATTATGGAAAACCCAAGTCCGTATGTCTGCTTTGTTGATAGCTATGTTGTTTTTGGACGACCTACCGTTTGATTTGCTCAATGTGACTTCGTGATAAGTTTATTAGTCCTATTGACGTTTCAAGGCACAAGGTTTACTTGTGATGATGACTTTAATTAAGGAGTTAAATTCTATCTATGACTTTTATAAGCGATTTCGGCTTAAGGTGGAGTTTGTTGAATATGATCTGAATCCTATGTACTATAGAAGGAGTCCTGATGGACTAAGGCGTGCCAACCGTGCTAGACGTAGCACATCTATAACTCTATTTCGTGTCCACCAAGAAAGAGAGTTGTTTGCACCTTTATATAGTGCCAGGTAGTCATAGATTAGATTGAGAGAATTCCACCATATTGATAGCACGTAGAGGTTTTGTCCTCTCGTGTATTGTAATACTCCTCCCAATTATAGTAGTACTCCGACGAGTGTTCCGTGGTTTTTTCCCGTAAGGGTTTCCACGTAAACATATGTGTTCTTGTTCTTTGTTTGATCTATTTTTTGCTACGCGATTGTGTAACAACTTATATATTAGCTTCACAGGAAAAACTTAATCCAATTAGTAGCATTAATTTCACAGAACATGCATACTTTTTTACTAAAGATGTTCATGGAAGATTCCTCGACTAGAAAAAACAGCTGAGAAAAAACTTGATCCATTGATAGCACCTCCATGACCCTTGGGCGATACCAGGGCAATGCAACCATGGATGCTAGCACCACCTTCGCCCTTCCCTTGTGAGTAGAATATGATTGATAACCATTACCTATTGTCTTGTTAGATGTACAATATGACTGATTGACTATTTCATCAGTCTAAAATAAAGGGTCTTTCCTCATATTCGAGCATTCGTATGCCGGGACCAAAGATTACGCAAATGGATTTTGAGTAGGATAGAATGGATATTTTGAGTTGATCCTGGGCAAGTGTAGCCCAAAATCTCTTCATTGGTCAAAGTCGCTGACTACAGTAACTTTCTGGAAAATGTCGTTTACGTAACTGCTACGTGTATCGTCTTAGCTGGAATATTTGTGCTATCAAATTTAGCAAAGGTTGTTACGTGTGTAGGAAAATGTTTATTTCCTACTTCATTCACCAAACAAAAAGTCACTAAAATTGAACATGAGCATGTATCTCTGGATTATTCACAAGGACCTACAATGAAATGTCTCCATTGCGTTCTACCGACAGTCACCACTGATTATACTAAACAAAATGGTATTCGTTCTTCGTCACCACTGAAATTAGCAAAGTATGTATCTAGTATCAAGTTTGATGCCACACACAAGGTGACCCTAGCTCACAAGGTCACCTTCGTTCTTCGTCATCACTAAAATTATTCATGTAGGGATCGACAGGGTCGCCACCAGCCGCACGGGGTGCAGGGGATCGCCGTTTTGTAAGCCGCGTGGGATGCCTCAACGTCTCACTGGCCTCGACGCTAACACTGTCGATGCCAGGCTGCTAACTGCTCTCTGCATCGCATGCAACCTCTGTGGCATGAGCGACACCATCATATCCCATATGAAGGGCCAATCTGTTGGGTGGGCATCTGGTTCGCATGAAGGATTCAGGCTTGCTGGGTGGCCGTCCCGGCAGAGGAGGGCACACTTCGATATTGGTTATCATAGGATTGAATGATTTTTTTTCAGACCTTCTGTTTTCCAACTCGCTCAAGAAAAACCAAACAAAGCAATACAGTAAAATTGGTGCCCTACTTATCAAATAGTCTAGAACGAATTGACATAATTTGGATGCACTAATGTCAGATTAAAAGAGGAATCAGTAATCAGGTCAATCACTCTGCAAAACCGTAAGCTGCAGATAACTTGGTCAGCTACATCCTTGAAGAGCCTGACTGCTGCAACTTTGGCTCACAAGCTTGCTCTAGCAGAAGTCATCGATGCTTTGAGCTCCACTACAGCTGGTGGCCGGTTCCGCGGCCAACCGCCCGCCATGGACGAAGGCGAACTCATATTCAGCCCTATCCACTGCCTCCTGTCTATCGGCATGGAGGACATGGCTAAGTATGTCGATGTCGCGGCTTGCGAGCAGAGTTAAGTCCAAGAAACCCCTGTTGCGCGTCTGGACGTGCTCCACCTTGAGCAAGCAGTAGGAGGTCAATTAGGCGAGTTGATCTTGAGAATACCATCGGAGCACCAGATCGGACTCCACTGCGCAGATTAGAGAGACCGACTCGGCCGCTAAAGTTTCCAGCCTGGCCGCCATCACCATCATCAGAAGGGGGAGGAGAAGCTAACCTGGAGGCGCATGGGGTGGAAGAGCGCCTCACTTGAGATGAGTACGCTGCAGGAGGTAGTTATGCGGGCGAGTATCCGAACAACACGCTCGTTGTCGATGCAGCCAGCGCCCGCGGGTCTAATCCGGATTTCTTTTCAACATGATCAAAGAAACGTACAGGTGGACCTAAAATCGAACCGGTAATTTTACTTAGCGATGATAAATATTCAAAAAGGGTAAGTAGCTTTTTAGTAAGCTACCAGTCCATCAATGTTGTAAGCATTTTAATACTACTAATAAAGACTAGAAGACTAGATAATCTTACATTTTAACCTTACAATTGCGCAAAGATGTCAGGGGGCTTTCGAACTGCAAAAACAATGAGTCTATAAAAAAAGTACCACCTGAACTCGTTCCGTCAGAGCATTTGACCAGCACCACCGCCGCTTGGCGAATTGCAAGGTGCGCTTCAAGAACTGGTTGGCGACCTCGTCGTCGCGGTGGCACAGCACTCGGAGTATGGTGTTGGGATCGGCGGGTTCCCACTGCCTCGATGCCGGCGGCACGGGTGTCCTGCCACCACCGTAGTCGTATTCACGCACACCTGCGATGGACTCCGACGTGGCCACACTGAATGCGCCGATGAGGTGCTCTGTCGACCATGCCATAAGCTCAACGACACCCTCCGCGGCCTCCGCTTCCCGCGTCACCACTTCCTCGGGTACCAGACCCTCTCCACACGTGCAGAAGGCGCGCTTCAGGCTCCGGAAGTCCTCATCCACCATGCCGTGGTCCGCCCTCGAGAAGCTCATGTCGTTGCCGTCGGCGAGGAGGACCATCAGGAACGCCTAGAATGAGGCCTTCATCACCTCTCTCACCGCCACCGGCTGCACGCCGTCAGCCAGCACGGACACGAGGAACGACAGGTTTTGCTTAAGCGCCCGGAGCGCCGGCCGGATGCGCGTGTCGGTGACGTTGCGGACGTAGAGGCCGTGGTAAAAGGAATGGCGCGAGTCCAGGAATATGAGCCGGTACACGGGCACCTCAGCGACGTGGGACACCGCCAGCTGGACCGCGGCACGAGTGCGGTCGAAGTGGACGGATGCCGCGACGCGGTTGCCGCCGGAAGCAGCTACCGGTGAGGCGGCCCCGCACGATGCCGAGGAGAGCGTCTTGTCGATGGTCTGGACGTGGGTGAGGACATAGTGGAGCGTGTTGAGGCGGAAGTAGAGGCGCTATGTGGCGCGGCTGATGGACGGCCGCGGGGTGTGATGCGAGCCGCCGGCGTGCGGGCTCCCCTCCGGCGCCTGGCATGATGGCAGCACCGCATTCTTCCACAGCCTGAAGAAGCCCGAGTCCTGATTGCACCTCGTCAGCACCGGGAGGGGAGGAACATAGCTCTGCTTTGACCCTGCATTTGGATTGTTAACGAATCATCGTGGTCATACTAAGAGCAACTCCAACAGACGCGCCCTAAAACGCGCTTGCGCTCGAAAAAACGCCAATTTACAGCACGCGTGGCTAGAGCTCAAGTAGACGCCGAAAAGCAGAGCACGCTGTAAAAAGTTTAGCGCACGCACCAAAAAGGTATCCTATGCACTATATGTTCCGCACCAGTTTGCGCGCGCCGGATAGTCCGACGAAAGCGCGCGAGAACAACTGTCATCCGGAATCTTGTTTTCGCTGTAGGAATCTTGTTTCCGTGTGCTCCAGTTTAGTATGCCTGCTGGAGGGGTTTGTGCTACAAATTTAGCACGCATGTTTAGCACCTCTGCCAGAGGAGATTCGCCTGTGGCGTGCTATACCCGCATCGCACGCGCCGTGTACGCATTTTAGGGCACCAAAATATATAGTGGCTATTGGAGTTGATCTAAGAATACACTTTAATTTGCATGTGCTTACCGCATGATGCGACGAAGGAGATATAATCTTGAAAGATTGACTCGAGGCCGTCGACGAGCTCCTGAACCACGTCGTCTTTCGAGGTCGCCGGGATGTCGGAGAATTTGTCGATGGTCGCATTGGCCGGCTTCATCAGCTCTATAGCCGAGCCGGGGAAAGGCTCTTCCTTGGACTTGGGTATCTAGCTCTACACCAAAATAATCTAGGTCACATGGACAGGTTGAGATGGCATCGAGACCGAGGAGCTCAAAAGCATTACACTACTATTACCTACCTAGGTTTCTTTAGCTCGGAGTAGGCAATCCCTGCCGATCCTGAGCATGTAGTCCATCCAAGCCTTGAGCAGACCCATCACGAAGGACTCCACCTTGTAGGGCTCCATGTCGCTGACGATGCCCCTGGTGATGACCCAAAATATATCAAGCTCGTTGGGGAACCCCAAGAGGAAGGTACGATGAGCACAACAGCAAGTTTTCCCTCAGTTATGAAACCAAGCTTATCAAACCAGTACGAGCAAGGAAATACCTCCAAGGTGTTGTTTCCAATTTCGAATCCTGCACAACACAACCAAAGAACTTTGCCCCCAACTTATAGTAAGGTTGTCAATCTCACCGATTTTCCTAAAAACAAAGGATTAAACGTATCGTGTGGACGAAAGTAGTAGCTTGCAGAAACTAAACAGAAAACAGTAAACAGTGGTAGATTGATTGTAAAAGAAAGGACCGGGGTCCATAGTTCACTAGTGGTGATTCTCCTTAAGATAGATGACATGTTGGGTGAACAAATTACAGCGGGCAATTGACAAACATCGAGAAAGCATACATGCATATACTAATTATCTTGACTCCTTTGAGATTCGATTGGGCATTACAACATTATACATAGACCGTAATCCAACTACATCTATGACTAATAACCCACCTTTAGGTTATCATCCGAACCCCCTCTAGTATTAAGTTGCAAGCAACAGATAATTGCATTACGCATTGCGTGTAAAGTAAACAATACGATTATTCTATGAACAAAGGATTGCTGTTTTCCCCCTAGTAGCAACACCACATCTAGTACCTTAGAGATTTCTGTCACTTCCCCGGATTACTAGAGGCATGAACCCACTATCGAGCATAAATACTTCCTCTTCGAGTTGCTAGCATCTACTTGGCCAAGATATCGACTAACAACGGAAAGCATTACTACATACATGATACGTTGATAAGTTGAAGTTAGCATAACCATGTATCATGGGAAACACTTTCAACCTTGCACTTGTACATTGTACCCCGTTGATACCATGATTATTTTTCTTATGGATCCCGGCGGTGTGAAATAAAAGTGGAACATGTAAGATCATGGAGTTTGTATGTGTGTTAGAGAAACGCATGGGCCGCTAGCCTAAGCCATGCCTAATCATGGTGGAAACTTTCAGCATAACCATAATGAGCACTCTATGAAGCATCCTCAATAAAAACCTGTGCAAATAGCAAATAAAAAGATCGCTGAGATGCTCATTGTCTACTTGCCTTGTCATTTTGATTATGGGATAGCTCCTGTATCATGTGGAAGGGGTACCCCGTTGGCGGTTCTCTATGATACATATGTACTTACAATGACAAGAGCTTACTTGTGACTAAAGTTGAGTAGCATGAGCTTCGGTCTTCGTAAGTAAGGGGCATGAGATTTCGGCTTATAACTTGTCAAGCATATCCTCTTAGTTGTGTCACTTTAACCTTAATCACCTAAAGATGCTTATGATAGGGGCAATGAGAGATGAAAGCTAATAAGTACCATAATTTTTGGAATCTCTTTATGAGACTTGAATCCCTGCTTCCTTCCAAGAAGGCCTTTCTTTTATTTTTATGATTGAGTCTCCACCTTCTATCTTTATGCACCTATTGAGAGATCATAGTGTCCATTCTTAGTTTAATGTGCATTGTCCCAAGACTTGTTGATTGATGCATAACTTTGATATTGCTTGTTCTGAAACTATTTGTATCTAGTCACCCTTATGAACTTTGAAGGTGTCGTATGCATTTATGTTTTGCTACTCTATGAGGGACAAGCTGAATGCCACTATGCTATGTTTTCTTTATGTGAAACAAACAAATGTCTTGCAAAGCATTGTTATTCATGAATCTTTTGTTTATGTCTTTTCATGTTACAACATAGTTACTTTGTCTTATTGTTAGAACTTTATCTCCCATGCTATGTTGAAGTACTATGATCCTAGCTATCAATGTTTTACAAATACTTTGATCAAGTTTATGATGGTGCATGTCACCTCAAAAATTATTCTTTCTTTTTATCACTTACCTACTCGAGGACGAGCAGGAGTTAAGCTTGGGGATGTTGATACGTTGCTAATGTATCTATAATTTTTGATGTTCCATGCTTGGTTTTTATCTACTTTCTTATGTTTTGTTCCAACTTTGGAGTATTTTTATACACTTTCTTGGACTAACCTATTAACAAGATGACATAGTGCCAGCTGCATGTTTTCTGCTGTTTTTGGTTCTAGGAAAGTCAGAAAATGAATATTCTTGGAATTGGATGGGACAAAAGCCAAAGTCAATATTTTACCGAGGGGGACACGGAGCCAGAATACGAGATGGAGAGGGGCCAGAGGGTTGCCACACCACCTGGCTGCACGGGCTAGGCCTGGCCGCGCCAGGGGGTGGTGTGGCCGTCTAGGGCAGCCCCTCGGCCTCCCCTTCCGACTATAAGATGCGTCCGATACCCTAAGGACCCGATCAAAATTCCACGAGAGAGTCTGTAGCCTCCGTCATCTCCATCCCTAGATCGGGAGGGATCTAAAGCTCTTCGCGGCACCTTGCCGGAGGGGAGAATTCACCCTGGAGGCCTTCTTCATCACCATGCAAGCCTTCGGTGTGATGCGTGAGTACTTCATCCTTGGATTACGGGTCCATGTAGTAGCTAGATGGTTAGTTCTTCTCCTTTGTGCTATCATGTTTAGATTTTGTGAGCTCCGTTCATGATCAAGATCATCTTTTTGTAATCCTACATGTTGTGTTTGTGGGGATCCGATGGATATTGAGATGCTATTTCAGATTGATTATTGATTCTATCATGTCTTTGCTATTTGTGATCTTGCATGCCTTCTGTTGTTAGTAGATATCTTGGCCAAGTAGATGCTAGCAACTCCAAGAGTGAGTAATTATGCTCGATAGTGGGTTCATGCCTCTAGTAATCTAGGGAAGTGACAGAAATCTCTAAGGTACTAGATGTGTTGTTGCTACTAGGGGGAAAACAGCAATCCTTTGTTCATAGAATAATCGTATTGTTTACTTTACACGCAATGCGTAATGCAATTATCTGTTGCTTGCAACTTAATACTAGAGGGGGTTCGGATGATAACCTAAAGGTGGGTTATTAGTCATAGATGTAGTTGGATTACGGTCTATGTATAATGTTGTAATGCCCAATCGAATCTCAAAGGAGTCAAGATGATTAGTATATGCATGTATGCTTTCTCGATGTTTGTCAATTGCCTCGTTGTAATCTGTTCACCCAACATGTTATCTATCTTAAGGAGAACCACCACTAGTGAACTATGGACCCCGGTCCTTTCTTTTACAATCAATCTACAACTGTTTACTATTTTTTGTTTACTTTCTGTAAGCTATTACTTTCTTCCACCCAATACGTTTAATCCTTTGTTTTCAGCAAAACCGGTGAGATTGACAACCTCACTGTAAGTTGGGGACAAAGTTCTGTGATTGTGTTGTGTGGGATTCCAAGTTGGAAACAACACCTTGGAGGTGTTTCCTTGCTCCTACTGGTTCGATAACCTTGGTTTCATAACTGAGGGGAAACTTGTTGTTGTGCTCATCATACCTTCCTCTTGGGGTTCCCCAACGAGCTCGATATATTTTGGGCCATCACATATACGCAACAAAGATGGACATAATGGTTCAAGTTTATTAAGTGCAGGAAAGTAAAGTGTGCCATCAAGTTCGCGAGAGCTTTAATCACTAATTTTCACATAACAAGTTTAATTCGGTAGGTAGATAAAAGCATGAATATACTTGGAATAGAAAATGCTAATAGGTAGGTATGGTGGACTCTTTGGAATAACTTGGTTTTATTTGGAGTTGGATGCATGAGTGGGACTCATACTTGGTTATGGAGGCTAGCAAAAGACTGGGAGTGACAACCTAAGATAACAATAATGGCCATAATCATGCAAAGCGACAAAACATCATTGATTAAAGAATAAAGTGATATTACAAGTCGAAGACTAAAGGATCATAAAGTCTTGGTGACTTAGGATAGTCATAACATGGTGTGACCACGCCAAGTCAACCCAAATAAAGCATCAAAGGAAAATACCACAATATTATGCTTTAATATGCTAAAACAACACATGATTCTTTCAAGGCACATTAAGCAATCTCAATTGTTTATAAAAAGTCATGCTACAGCAATAATCACTAAGCATAAAGCCAAAACAATACCAATCATGACATGACAAAGTCCAAGCCATAGTCAAAAACAAGCTCCTTTTACCACTTAAGCATGAACTTTTCCTACTCTTTTCCAATCCAAACCACACTTATTTGAAAACTAATGTATAAATGAGGGGGTCCAACCAATTTATTCAAGCAAACTAAGCAAACCAAGCAAACTAAAACAAAAACAAAAACGAAGACGCTCCAAGAACAACACAATTGTGCATGAAACAATGAAAATGAAGCGTTTGGAAGGAACCTGAGATTTTTATTGATGAAGAAGGGGATGCCTTGGGCATCCCCAAGCTTTGACGCTTGTACTTCCTTGGATATTTCTTGGGGTGACACGTGTGGCATCCCCAAGCTTGAGCATTAGTCCATTCTTCATCTCATTACGTCATTCTTTCCATACACCTGAAATTTTTCCCTCATACAAAACTTTACACAATCTTTATTAGCAACATTAGTGCACTCAAGATAATAAGTCTTTGGGTTCAGTTCAAACACCAATAAAACTTCAATTAAAACACAAGATACTGTATCACTTCCCTCAAAAATCTCAATTCCCAAAAAAGAACTCAAAAAGGAATCAACAAGAAGCAAATGCAAATAATGGCAGAAATCTGTCAAAACAGACCAGCAGGTAAAAACCAATTTTTTTGAAGATCTTATGTTGCTCAAATCGAAAAGTGTTGAACTAACGAAAGTTAGATAACAACCTGGGGCAGTAGCAAAAACATCACAGCTCAAACCGACGTACAGAGATTTTATAGCGAAGCACAAAAATCTGTTTCGGGACAGCAATTCTCCCAAGCATTACTTCTCTCTCATTAGAGGTTACTCTTGGCACAAAATGCAAATAAAAAGGATAAGGAGAGGTTATTACAGAGGTAATAACTTCCAAGACTCATCTAAAACTTTTGGGTTATCTCCCAATAAGTAATTTTCTTTAACGCCTTTAAGTTAGGCATAAGAAGCAAGAAAGGAATCAAGTGTTCTCAAATGAAGAAGCATTAAGAGAAAATTTTGTTTTCATAGGAGAAGCGAAAGGAATCTTCTCTCTCTTCTTAGGGAAGTGTTCTATACCTTTATTGAGTGGGAGTTGATATTTAATGGTGCCTTCTTTTATGTCAATAATGGCACCAATAGTTCTAAGAAAAGGTCTTCCCAAAGTAATAGGGCAAGAAGCATTGTATTCAACATCCAAAACATAGAAATCAACAGGGACATAGGCATTGTTAACCATAATAAGAACATCATTAACATTCCCTATGAGTTTCTTTTTAGCATTATCATCAAGTGGGACATTTAAATAATAATCTTCAAGTGGTGGCAAATCAAGCATATCATAAATCCTTCTAGGCATAATAGAAACACTACTATAGAGATCACATAAATCTTTGAACTAAAAATCATTCACTTTCATATTAATTATGGTTTCCCAACCATCTTCTAGTTCCATAGGAATAGAAGCTTTATGTTTCATCTTTTCTTCTTTAATTTTTATGAGAGCATCAGTAATGTGTTTTGTAAAGGCCATATTTATAGCACTAGCATTAGGACTTTTAGCAAGCTTTTGTAGGAACTTAATAACTTCAGAGATGTTGCAACCATCAAGATCAAAATCATAATTATCATCTAAAGTAGTAGAGCTATTGTTTCCCATGTTTTGAAGAATTTCAGCATTTTTATTAGAAAAGGTTCCATTAGGCTTACTAGCTTCAACATTAGTGGTAGTGATAGTAGAAACACTAATATTTCTAGCAATTTCATCTTCTCTTTCCGTCTTAGCATGCAATTCACCTAATAGTCTAACATTTTCATCAATTCTAACTTGTATGGCATTAGTAGCAGCAAAGGGATTCTCAATAGTTTTAGGTTTAGCAGCCATTTTATTAAAATAAGATTGTGCTTTAGCCAAAGATGCTATATTTCTTTCAGCATTAGAGAGTTTTTCCTCAATAGTTTTATCAAGTTCAGAGGGTGCACTCCTATTATTGTTGTAGGTATTTCCATAAGCATTACCGTTATTGGGAGGATATGGCCTATAATTATTATTACCAAAATTGTTCCTATAGGCATTGTTGCTAAAATTATTATTTCTTATAAAGTTCACATCAACATGCTCTTCTTGAGCAACCAAAGAGGCTAAGGGAACATGATTTGGATCAATATTAGCTTTCCCATTGACAAGCATAGACATAATAACATCAATTTTATCACTCAAGGAAGAGGTCTTTTTAACAGAATTTACCTTCTTACCTTGTGGAGCTCTCTCAGTATGCCATTCAGAATAGTTAACCATCATATTATCCAGAAGCTTTGTTGCAGCACCCAAAGTGATGGTCATAAAGGTACCTCCAGCAGCAAAATCCAGTAGATTTCTTGAAGAATAATTCAGTTCTGCATAAAAGGTTTGGATAATCATCCAAGTAGTCAGTCCATGAGTAGGACAATTCTTTACCAAAGATTTCATTCTTTCCCAAGCTTGAGCAACATGTTCATTATCAGATTGTTTAAATTTCATTATTTCACTTCTCATAGATATAATCTTAGCAGGAGGATTGTATTTTCCAATGAAACCATCTTTGCATTTAGTCCAAGAATCAATACTATTTCTAGTCAGGGATTGCAACCATTCTTTAGCTTTTCCTCTCAAAGAGAAAGGAAACAACTTAAGCTTAATAATATCCGCATCTATATCCCTATGCTTTTGCATCTCACAAAGTTCAACAAAGTTATTTAGATGAGCAGCAGCATATTCAGTACCAATACCAGAAAATTGTTCTCTCATAACAAGATTGAGTAAAGCAGGTTTAATTTCAAATAAAGTAGCTTCAGGAACAGGTGGAGCAATAGGTGTGCACATGAAATCATTGTTGTTGGTGCTAGTGAAGTCACACAACTTGGTGTTTTCAAGAGTAGTCATTTTTTATGTTTTTAATAAAGAAAGCAAACTTAGTACAACTAATTTTTTTATGTTTTTGATAAAGAAACAAACAAACAAAGAACAAAATAAACTAAGCCAAACAAATTAACAAAGTAAAGAGATTAGTTATGAGGGATGCCCCTTGTGAAGATGTCCTTGACTCCCCGACAACGGCACCAGAAAAGAGCTTGATGGCCCAAAATATATCGAGCTCGTTGGGGAACCCCAAGAGGAAGGTATGATGAGCAAAGCAGCAAGTTTTCCCTCTCTTATGAAACCAAGGTTATCGAACTAGTAGGAGCAAGGAAACACCTCCATTGTGTTGTTTCCAACTTGGAATCCTACACAACACAACCAAAGAACTTTGCCCCCAACTTACAGTGAGGTTGTCAATCTCACCGGTTTTGCTAAAACAAAGCATTAAACGTATTGTGTGGAAGAAAGTAGTAGCTTACAGAAAGTATACAGAAAACAGTAAACAGTTGTAGATTGATGGTAAAAGACTAGACCGGGGTCCATAGTTCACAAGTGGTGATTCTTCTTAAGATAGATGACATGTTGGGTGAACAAATTACAGCGGGGCAATTGACAGACACCGAGAAAGCATACATGCATATATTAATCATCTTGACTCCTATGAGATTCGATTGGCATTACAACATTATACATAGACCGTAATCCAACTTCATCTATGACTAATAATCCACCTTTAGGTTATCATCTGAACCCCCTCCAGTATTAAGTTGCAAGCAACAGATAATTGCATTAAGCAAAGTGTGTAAAGTAAACAATACGATTGCCCCATGGACAAAGGATTGTTGTTTTATCCCTAGTAGCAACAGCACAACTAGTACCTTAGAGATTTCTGTCACTTCCTCAGATTACTAGAGGCATGAACCCACTATCGAGCATAAATACTCCCTTTTGGAGTTGCTAGCATCTACTTGGCCAAGATAGCTAGTAACAACGGAAAGCATGCAAGATCACAAATAATATAGACATGATAGAATCAATAATCAATCTGAAATAGCATCTCAATATCCATTGGATCCCCACAAACACAACATGTAAGATTACAAATATATGATCTTGATCATGAACGGAGCTCACAAGATCTAAACATGGTAGCACAAAGGGGGAGAACCAACCATCTAGCTACTACATGGACCCGTAGTCTAGGGATGAACTACTCACACACGACACCGGAGGCAGTCATGGTGATGAAGAAGGCCTCCAGGATGATCTCTCCCCTCCAGCAGGATGCCGGGAAGATCTTTAGATCCCTCCCCCCCCCCCCCCCCCCCGATCTAGGGATGGAGATGGCAGAGGCTACAGACTCTTTCATGGAATTTTGATCGGGTACTTAGGGTTTTCATCCCGAGGGGTCTTTATAGGCGGAAGGGCTAGGTTGGTGGAGCACCAGGGGGCCCACACCCCCTTGTGGTGCCCCCCCCCCCAAGTCACGCCACCACTAGGTGTGGCCGCCCTGGTGCGCCACTTTGTCTCCACTTCGGACTCCGTGTTACTTCGGGTAAAATATTGACTTTGGCTTTTGTCTAGTCCAATTCCGGGAATATTTCCTTACTAGCTTTTCTGAAACCAAAAACAGCAGAAAATAGGCAGCTGGCATTGTGGCATCTTGTTAATACGTTAGTTCTAGAAAATGTGTAAAAATACTCCAAAAGTGTGGACAAAACATAAGAAAGTAGATATAAAACAAGCATGGAACATCAAAAATTATAGATACGTTTACAACGTATCAGCAGGCTGAAATTTCTGCGCTCCAAGATAGCCAGCTGCTCCGAGTCCCTCGCCAGCCACGTCAGGACCGCGTCGGGGTCGTTGTCATGGTCGGTGATCACGCCGTCAGATTCGCCCATGCCATTCTCCAGTATCCAGGAATAGACCACATACTGTATCAAATTGTGACGGACTACTACTACTAAACAATTTGATGAAATGTGTCCTCCCTTCCTATCTCAAGCATGAGCTCACTTTGGTGAAGGCGTTCTTCATCGAACACCTAATATAGTAATCGACACGGTCGGCGGGGAAGTTCCTGGTGCCAGTGTATTCCTAGTCAGCCACGATCTTGCCGGCGGCAAGCGCCATGGACAGCAAGATCTCCATACCCTCCGTGGCGCTGCCGCCTCCGCCCTTGCCTTTCTCGTACCTATCGTGGTAGTTAAGCAGCCGCTTCTCGGACCACTCCTACATCTTCCCCAGCACTCTGAGGAGCACATTGGCGTACACCGGGTCACGGGACTAGGACTCACGGCTCCCCTGCTTCACGTCGGCCGCCACATCGGAGAGCAATGTGAGAGCCGCTGTCACTAGGTCCTGCTCGACTTGCCCGGTGACCACGTACTGCTAGAAGAACACCCAGGCAAAGCACACATTGTGCACCGCCCTTCCGATGCTGAGGATCGCCGATGTCTTCTTGATGAGCTCTAGCAGCTCGTCTACCTCGTCCAACACGATGGTGGGCGCTCTGTGGTCGAAGACGGTCTAGAGGAGGAAGACGTAGAGGAGAACATTGAGCGTGTAGCCATCGGCCCAGTGGCACGAGTCGCTGTCGTTGCTGGGGCGCCAGGCGAGGGCATGCACGGTGTTGGTTAGGGCGCGCATCGCCTCCGAACCCTTGCCCATGTCAATGGCGCGGATCTCGGTCACGTGCATGACCTCTCGGAAACAGAGCACGGGTGCGTGCAGGTGGTCTAGGGGGAGTGACGGGTGCAGGACAAGACCGGCCTCCAAGAGCTTGATCTGCCGGAACTGCCAGTGGTGGTACTCTTCCGTGTTGGAGAACTCCGATGGCTTCAGCTGCCGGAGGAGCTCCAGTGGGAGGATGATGGAATCGGGCCTCCTACCAACCTGAGGGGATTAGTTATAACTAACAAAAGCAATCAATGAATTCAAGGAACAACCACGTGCATCAGTGCATGAGAGCGTTAGTGAAAATCGTCAAGCATGCCGACCAAGACGACGACGGTGCGCATGAGCGTCCGGCGCAGCCGCGTGTCACTATGCTCGGTGACCCGCATCTGCTACCTCATAATCTCCGCTGATGTCATTGGCCGCCGCGCCTGTCTAGGCGAGGCTGGGCCTGAGGTCTGGCTCAGCGTGCGCACCATCTCCGGCATAGACCACCGTCGGCTTGAGCCCCAGAGCCTTCTTGACCCTGCTGCTCATGACGCCACTCCTGCCCCTCAACCCGGTGCCAGCGACCGGCGAAGACACCTCTCCCTCCGACGAGCCACTACCCCGTGATCCGGAGCTGGACACCACGTTACCTCCAGACGAGCGGCATGGCATGAATAATATCTTGTATGCGGTCTCGCGAAGCTCCACGGAGCTAAGCGCGTTGATGCCGCCGAAAGGGAAATCCAGGTCGGCTGCATGAAAGTCGAGCTCATTAGTGTCTGATGACCGGGTCGCCGAGGAGCTCGCCGAGGCAGAGCGCGACCGCTGGTGACGCCCCATGGACCCCATGGTCACGTCACCCTTGCGTTCCGATCAGCCGAGCCGAGAGAGCAAGCTCACGGCGCTGGCGACCCTCCCAGCCGTGCGATGGAGAGGCGGGGAGATACGTGGAGGACTGGGAAAAAATGGGAAGACCGCACAAATGGAGGTGAACTATTTATGTGCCACGGTTCCAGGGTAACCAGGAACTTGTTTTGCACATGATTTTGTAGCAAAAATAGTATAGGTAGGCGAGTACATGGTTCAACCCCAACCTCGTTGCACCTCTTTTAGGGCTTGTTCGGTTTGCAACAGATTGAGGTGGATTGAGAGGGATTAAATCCCATCTAAGTCAAAATCAAGGAAAATCCCATCTATTCCACATGTGGGGTGATTAACCGAACAAGGCCTAAGGACCTTGTTCGGTTTAGCGAGGATTGAAGAGGATCGAAAGGGATTGAGTTGGATTAAATCCAATGCAAGTCAAAATCCTCTCAAATTGACCCCATTCATATCAGAAGAGGATTGACCGAACATAGCCTTAGAGCATCCCACTAGTGTCCCCAACTGGTGGTCGGTAACCGCGTCGGCACTTCCTTGGGAGAGCCTCACCAAACTATCAATGCTTTGGGGAGACCTTTATGTTGGGATGCATAATGGGTATCACCATAGTATACCTCTATTCTGTCTAACCCTGCTGGCCCATGATTGGTAGCAAGCCCTATGACTTGTTGGGTGGCCCAGTTAAGTGGATCCAGAAGGAAGACCCATGCCGGATACACGAAGGCCACGGTACCGACATAGATAAAGCCGGAGCGTTGGAGTACAAGACACGAGGACTAGTTAGTATTAGTGTAGGACTCTGTAACATGTCCGGTATGGATTTTACCCCGTAACACTAGGTTCTAGCATCTTTATACATCAGACCTCTGGGATCTTTTAGGGCAACAACTCAATCTCGCATAGCGAACCACATGATCCCTGTAACTCCGCGTATAACCATTATAGTGATTTATAGTAGGAGTAGGATTCTGCCACCGTTACGGCATCTGAACCTGGGTAAGCTGTGTTACCTTGTAATCGCCAACTCGCCGCCTTACCCAACCTCTCTAAACATGATCTGTGAGGAACCCTCCATGGCGTACTCATCGACAATACCATGACAGTTGGCTCCCACCGTGGGGAAAGAGGCGCTTCGAGCTCTACATCAGGAGAGGCCCGACCAGTTCGCGGGAATCGGCGCCACCATAGTCATTGGGCGTGTTCTCTTCTCTGGCAACATTCAGATCATCCCTCCGGATGAGTTCTAGATCTCGGCGAAGACGAAACCCACTCGCTGCTCTATCGTCCCAATTGAGGACATCCACATCTTCATCGGCGAGACTTGCTCGGGATCAAGCTCCTAGGAAGTTAGACACATGACAAGGCCCGCATGGACCGCCTTCGAGCTAGATACGATTGCGGAAGAACAATCTAGCTCATATCTCTCCTTGGAGTTTGTCGGCTTAGATCTTAGCAATTCAAGGGTCACCCAAACCACCCCTTGTGAATGATATAATTGTGGAATACCAAAGTAGATCCGC
Source organism: Avena eriantha (assembly GCA_910589775.1). NCBI lineage: Eukaryota > Viridiplantae > Streptophyta > Magnoliopsida > Poales > Poaceae > Avena > Avena eriantha. The sequence continues at coordinate 150,558,167 of OU342740.1, read as the reverse complement.
TTGGCTCACCCAAGTGTTAGAGAAGCAGAGGTCACACTTTGTGGCTACCGTGAGTATCTTTGATCTGTCACATTGTGTCCATAGGACAGATGAAATCCCACATGAGTACCTAGCTAGATGGATTAGGCTGAGAAACTCCATTGAGGTAATCTCCGAGAGGGAGGCTGTGTTTTACTTCATCAAAGGACGCGAATAGGGCACACTTCTCCGGAATTCTCTAAGACGGTAGGAGGCTGCCAAACTATTGAGTTTCAGCCAAGTGATCGCAGCTGTCAATAGCTATGCCAAGGATGACACAGTTCCTCCGGGCACCTTCTAAAAGAGCAAGTATGCCCTCATGTGTGGTTTTGGTAATTAATGACAATCTCTATGGACTAATGTATGATTTGAGTTTCACTTGTAGATTTTGTACATTGGCATCGCTTGGGCCATGTGTTGGTATCAAAGTTGAAAGATGAAGAAGATTGCAGGTTGATCAAGACAAGTTCAAAGAGTTGAATCAAGATGGATCAGCCTCAGGAAGGAATAAAGAAGGGCAAGCTCAAGATGTTCCATCTCTAGTAGATCTCATGCTTGAAGCTTGCCATCCTCAGTGATCATGGATTGATGAAGACAAGTTCAAGAAAGAGGCCTCCATATAGTGTTTGGGGAGAAATTTGCAAGTCTTCATCAAGCAAGAGCGAGCAAGAGTAATCAAGAAAGGTGTTCCATCTTTAGAAGGATAAGCCGGTCTACATCAAGCTCAAGTGGAATGCTCAAGGCAAAGGTATGAGCTTGATAGGGTTTCTCTTTTGCTGGTCTCATGTTTTTAGTTGGGGGACTGGGTTTAGGATAGATAGTCGTACTATCAAGAGGGGCTCTCGAGTGAGTAACTCGATCGTATCTTTCGGAGAGAGCTCAAACCTTTACATACATAGGATCATCTTTATTTTTTTTGCTTGGATCTTTTCCATGATAGTATCCACAGCTTTTGGTTATCTTCATAACAAGCTCTAGTTCATCAAAAACGTTTTCTATTGAATAGCTTATTGCGTTTTTGATCTTCGGGTTTTCCAGCTCCACACCTTGGGAAATATCTCACATATATATACTTGATATTTTCTCCCTTTGTGGTATCTAATATTTCACCTTTTTGGATTCTACTCTTTATTATCTTTCCAACAAAATTGGTTTCATCCCAATTGGAGTTTCGAAGCTCAACTTCTTATGTTTTGAGTTTTGGAGGTTTTACCGGTTCGTTCCTTCTGAGAGGTCATAACTTCTCCATTTTATTTTTATACTCCCATTTTGTACTATGATGTTTCTTTGCATAATCTTGTATATCTTATTGTTCTCTTCAAAATGAACCCAAGATCATCGAAATCGGAGTCCGAAATCAAAAGTTATTGAAATTTTCGTGCAATGTTGTCCATCGTTTTTGCTTGGGCGGTAGTACCAGACCAACTTTCGCCCGAACTTCCGGTGAGAACTTGATTTTGTTTAATAACTTGTGTTTCTATTTACCGGTAGTACCGGTGGAGCACCGGAAGTTCCGGTGGCGCGCGGATCTGGCCCAAACGGACAGTTTCTCCTTGTCCTATTTAAGGGGCTTCTTTCCCAATGGTTCTCCAACTTTGGAGGTCATTTTTTGCTAGCTCTTCCACTCTCGCTCTTCCATTGTTGACCTTCAAAAGTTTACCCTCTCCCCTTATCCCTCCCATGATTCTTGCATCTTTTTTAGGGATTTGAGAGAGGAGATCTAGATCTACAACCCCACCTAACCAAATCCCTTCTTTGTGAAGGAATCATTGGGATCTAGATCTTGGAGAGTTTGTGTTCTTCCTCTCTTATTCTCCCAATAGCTTTTGTAGCTTTGGTGGAATTTGGGAGTGAAGGACTTGGCTTCGCATTTGGTGCATTGGTTTGAGTTCTCCTCAGAGATTCAATGAGTTCAAGCTCTTGGGCTTGTTTCTCTCGGGTTCTTGGAACCCTAGACGATTGTGTGGAGTTGTAGTGAGTTATTGGAGCCTCCAATTGAGTTGTGGAGATTCCTCAAGCTTGTGGCCTTTTGTGGATTTGTTCTTGTGAGCCTCCAATTAAGTTGTGGAGATTACCCCAAGGCTTGTACGGGTTTTGTGATTGCCCTCAAGTTTCCCATAGTGGATTGAGTGCCCGCCCTTGTGGTGCGCACTCGAGAGAATAGGGTGAGCCTTTTGTGGCGTCGATGAGTTGCGTGCCTTCACATCTTGGGGTGAGGCCTTGTGTGGAGTTGGGTGAGCATCGAGCCACCACACCTCAAGGTGAGTTATTTGTGGCGTTCAGAGTGCATTGCGCCATCGCACCTCTCCAACAGAGACGTAGCTTCTTTCGAAGTGAACTTCGGGATAAAAATCATTGTCTCCGCGTCCATTGGTTATCTCTAAACCAAGCCCTTGACTTATGCAATTTACATTGTGATAGCCATCATGCTTGAAGTATCTTATCTTTCTATCACCTTGTTGCTTGTCTTGCTTAGTATAGGTTGTTGGTGAACTTAACTGAACCTAGTGGCTATAGGTTTTGGATTAATAAATTAAACGTTAGTTTTATTCTGCATTTATTAGAGCCTAAAATGCAAATTTTAAAACGCCTATTCACCCCCCCCCCCCCCTCTAGGCGACGTATGTTTCCCTTTCACCTGCTTTTGTCGCTGTCGGCAAAAATAAATTCATTGGCTACATCGCTTCAGGATCAGGATCTACCTTGGAAATGGCCGCCAATAACTCTGATTCAGTCCTAGACACACTCTATGTCGACATCAGCGACATGGACTATGGGAGTGAGCCACCCAACTTAGAGGAACTCGACACTGCCATGAAGGAGATCGGGCGATAGGAGCGCAATGATCAAGCCATCACTTCCCACCAGGTGCTTGTCACCATTGGGAACATGGTCGAAAAAACCAAGGGAACCAAGATGCTGGAGAAGCTCCACCAGCAACAGACAATGTCGGGACAGCAGCGGCCATAGTAAGAATGTTGTAGATCCTACGGATCTAGCAAAGTCCATGCACCCTCCAGTTATCCCCTTGCAGTAAGCGTAGCAACTGGCGATCAGACCTAGAGGTACCAATCAAGAAAATCTACCGCCACCACCGTCCACTTCGGCGGAATACAACATATTTATTACTTTGAACAACAAAGTGATAGACGGCGAAACTCTCGTAGACCCTGTGACCGTGGAGCATATTTGGAATGTTGTCAAGTTAGACGAGAAACACCAAGGAATCCTAGCAGAAGCCAATTGTGTCGCGGAGCAGAGCTCTCAGCTCAACAAGGACTTGGCCAAGGCGAAGGAATCCATCAAGGCGGCAAGAGCATTGGAAGGAGAGTACAAGAAGATGCGGGTATAGCAGAAGGCAGTACGATCTCCTGTGCATGTCGTCCAAGACCCTAGCATTCGACTAAGATTGGGATGGGGGCAGGATGAGGATAAACCAAAGGCTATCCCTTACATTGACAAGGTTGGGAAGCAGGTCATGCCAATGCCCTCCCTAAACATAGTTGTTGCCAAGAACTTGCTTGAGCAGGAGAGATCACCCACAACAGTTGGCCAGGTCTATTATCTAGTCGCCAAGGCTATCAAACAATAGGAAAAGGCCACCTCGTAGAGCCTTGATACCAATCTAAATCTTTGCTAGTCTAGCACTTGAAACCAACACAGGCTGAGATTCCTAGCTCAGCAAATTAAAGATCTACCTCAACATGTCAAGTCTTGCACAGGTTCTGATGAGGGGTAACCTCGGCAATATCCATAGTGATGGACTTGGGGTTTTGCAGAAAATAGAACGCTGGGGATTTCATCGGATGTCACGCAAACAAGAGAATCGAAGTCGCCTGATTACTTGATGAGTAGCACTATTACAGATTGCTTGGGGTTTTTTTCAATACCTCCTCATAGGCTTCTCCCGTCCTATATATAATAGGCCAGGTCTCAAAGCCGTATACGGATAGGATACATATGTACAATTACAATATCAACACAACATTGGTTCATGTTTCCTTTCCTAATACGACTAAGGCCTTTATCGGTTGCTTTGTTGGCCCATCATCTTGGATCTTCATGGGCCGTGAGCCTTTATGGAGCCGGGGTAGCAATTTATAAGCACCCGAATAATCGTACCTATGTCAGTAGCCCCCGAGACTCTACCTGAACCGTAGATTCTGGTTGAGTCTCAAAGATATTTTTAATTCTTTCCTTTCTTTTGTATTGTTTTTAGTTTTATAGGTATTTGGTACAACAATTCTGATGCATCTGACGAACCGGAAATCAGTTAATTGCTCCTGGGAAAAAAATGTTGACCTACATCAAATTCAAATCCCCGGCCTGAACTCGGAATTATAACTGGCGTAATTCAGTTCAAGCCACTGAGGTCTTATCAAATACTAAATTCCAATTCTATTTTATCGGGTACCCAACGCGTCTATCAGGATTTTTCATCGTATCATTGATACGGATATTTCATTGGTAGAAAGCATTCTTGTGCGGTTACCAGGCCAGACAAGACGAATCCTGGCAATTTCGAAGTTTTATCGTGTCGAGTGCGATCCGAGATTTTTGTACTGCCTTTTTGTCGGCTGCCTTGTTTAGTTGTTGGAATTGTTGAAGTTTTCTAATTTCTGTAGATGCTCCAAATAGGAGTAATCATTGATAGATACTTACTTGTTTTTTCTACGTCAAGTGTGTGGCAGCGCTCCTAATGGGAGTAGCCCCCGAGGCTATGTTTGGATGTGTTCAACGGGACATAGGCTCGAAAACTTGTACTGTATCTATGCCGAAAAGTCTAGAAAAAGGGCGCCCTCATGGGAGTACGCTCTGTGTCGCTGCTGCTGCTGCCTGCACGTGGCGGGCACGGAGTGTCTCACGCACTGTACCAGCCTTCTCCCGTGCGACACGTGGTGGATGCGGACAGGGTCGCGGGTCCTTTTTCCTTTTTTTTTTGTAGATTTGAACATAAAAACCGCGATATCTTTCAAACAGAGAGTCCAAATCGATATCCGTTTTCACAGCCTTGATAGTCACTTCCAGATCTTCAAAACTAGATCCATTGCTGATATGTTTCGACGAACTTTTTTCTCGTACTGCCTTTGGTGCGTAGGTTGCACTGCCTTTTAGTCTAGTACACGGTGCCTTCGGTTGCAATGCACTGCGCGGTGTCCAGGCAGTGTACTATGCACTATCCAGGCAGTGCACCGTCCATGCACTGCCTGGTTGTTTTGTGTTGCACTGCCTTAGTTCGCAGTGCACTACGTGGTGTCCAGGCAATGTACTATGCACTTTCCAGGCAGTGCACCATCCATGCACTGCCTTGTTGTTCTGTGTTGCACTGTCTTAGTTCGCAGTGCACTACGCGGTGTCCAGGCAGTGTACTACGTACTGTCCAGGCAGTGCACCGTCCATGCACTGCCTGGTTGTTCTATATTGCACTGCCTTAGTTCGCAGTGCACTCGTGGTGTCCAGGCAGTGTACTACGCACTTTCCAGGCAGTGCACTGTCCATGCACTGCCTTGTTGTTCTGTGTTGCACTGCCTTAGTTCGCAGTGCACTGCGCGGTGTTCAGGCAGTGTACTACGTACTTTCCAAGCAGTGCACCATCCATGCACTGCCTTGTTGTTCTGTGTTGCACTGCCTTAGTTCACAGTGCACTACGCGGTGTCCAAGCAGTGTACTGCCTCGTTGTACTGCCTTGCACTACCTTCGGTCGTAGTGCACTGCACGGTGTTCAGGCAGTGCACAATCCATGCACTGTCTTGTTATATTGCTTTTGCACTACCTAAGGTCGCAGTGCACTAGGCGATGTTCTTGGAGTGCACGGTGTACTGCGTTGCACTGCTCGTGCACTGCCTTATTGCACTGCATGGAACTGCCTTTCGTCGCGTGCACTGCATGAGCAGTTAGCCACGTGTCGGGTTGCCGTGTGGCCGGAAGCGTTATCGTGCGGCTGAAAATACACGCGCTGTCGGCAGGCCGGAAATACGCACGGGTGATTCCACACGCCACGTGTGAGGCTGCCGTGCGGCCGAAACGCGCGCTTCCTAAAGAGCGTGCTCCTACTAGTCGTTCTCTATCTATGCCGCCAGTATTCCATTGATTTTTTGTCTGGTGCGCGGCCAGCGCTCTCGATAGGAGTAGCCCCCGAGGCTACAATTGATATAGTTGTATTCGATTTTAGTCTCCAAGTCTCTTTTGTTGAGGAATTTACTTTGACTCCAAATTTTCTTTTCTTCGGGTCCTTGTCCTTTTTATAGGGTCGTAGTTCTCTTTGCAACTTGCATTGTATGAAGTCAGTCATGACAAATTTTACATTGTTGATTCCCAGAAGACACGTCTCGATGGGACGTGTTGAACGTGGGACCGTGTAGTAGTAATGATGACGCGTGGGTGGCGTATTCAGTGGAGTTTTTTGACTGCACCTCCCCTTTTCTGCGCGAAGATTGAGCCGTCGTGCGGGGTTCTCCCATTTTTACTGCAGTAATAACTGCTTAAGATTTTTTTCCTTATGGAATCTTTTGACACGTGTCACCATCTTGCGCGCTTCCGACGGTTCGATTTTACATTGAAAGGTCTAGGCTATATGCTTTCGCTCTTTATAAGGGAGAGGAGATTTCTTTTACTTCTTTTACCTCCTCGTGGCTAGCTTCATCTTCTTACTTGCTCCCTTGCCTGCCTCTTCCTCTTTCGCCTATTCCTGCTTTCCTCCGTGTGTTAGGGATGTTCTTCAACCACCATGGGAAAGAGCAGGACGAGAACTTCTGCTGCGGCCACCAGGCCACCAGGAAGAGGGCTATCGGATGGGGCCCTTCGAAGTGCACTACGCGAGATTTGCACGAGGCGTGGAACTCTAGCCACCTCGAGGAGGGCACCTTCAAGATCCCCAGGGATGAGGCTGCTCCAATTCCGGAACCTGGCTGGAGGGTAATGTTCCTCTCGTTTTTGTTTTGCGGCCTTTCTCTCCCTATCAATAAACCTTCGAGGTCTCCTTTTTGTCTATGGTGTGCAGATGTATCATCTCATGCCAAATCCTATTCTTCATGTTGCTTTCTTCGTGACTCTTTGCGAATGCTTCCTCAGGATCCATCCTCATTGGGGCTTGTGGAAGTACTTCTTTTATGTTCATCGGAATGCCACCGACACCATTGTCCATGACGTTGGTGGCACCATTTTCTCTGTTCACTCTGATATCGACTACTTTGATTTTAAGATTACTGATTCCGTCCAAGGATGAAAAACCCCATCATTAACAGTTAGCTATACAAAAGGAGCACCAAAGGTATATTCCTACGGTGTGTATCTCAGCATCAAGGAATTGAGATCCATCTCAGTTATTGCGAGCATCATGCTGCTCCTAGATTGCTGGTCTCCAAAGCCTTCCGTCAAGGATTTTACTATCTCACCACCGTGGCGGACATCGACAAGCTAGTTGAGACATGTCAAGGGTGTCAGTACTATGTGAGGCAACCACATGTTCCCCCAGCTAAAGAATTGCGAACCATACCAATTACATGGCCATTTGCAGACTAGGGGCTTGACATGGTTGGACCCTTGAAGATGACACCTTGTGGGTTTACTCATCTGCTAGTAGAAGTTGATAAATTCACAAAATGGACTGAAACTAAACCCATTAGAATGCTCGATGGGGCAACTACCCTCAAGTTTGTCCGGGATCTCGTGGTGAGACTTGGTCTCCCATATAGCATCATCACCGATAATGGCAGCAACCTATCACTCGGAGAAGTAGAGGCTTATTGTCACAAGAAAGGCATCTGCCTTGACTTAGCATCTGTGGCACATCCGCAATCTAATGGTCAAGCTGAAAGGGCCAATGGACTAATGTTGTAGGGAATAAAGCCACACTTGGAGACATCGCTACATAGAGCAGCTGGAGCCTGCATGGAGGAACTACCATTTGTGTTGTGGAGCTTACGAATAACTCCTAGCAGATCCACCGGCTACACCCCCTTCTTCATGGTTTATGGAGAAGAAGCGGTCCTTCCTACTCACAATGTCCATGATTAACCGTGAGTTGCCAACAATGGCGAAGATGCGCTGAAGAATCTAGACAGCTCTCTATGAACCTGCTCAAGGAAGAACACGTTCTAGTAGCTCAGAGATTTGCCATCTACCAGCAGAAGCTACGCATCTACCATAGTCACCATGTTAGGCATCGCTCATTTAAGGAAGGTGATCTAGTGCTTCGCCTCAAGTAGAAGAAGTCACACAAACTATCCCCGTCTTAGGAAGGACCGTTCGTCATAAGCAAAGTCAACTAATGTGGGTTGGAGGGAGTACACATTAAAACATGTCGGACTTAGTTAAGCAGCTGGAGGCTTGTACCCAAGTTTTCTGCCTTACTACAAAAAAATTCCACATTACAAAATATACATATACATATTTGATACAACGTTTTTTATGCCTCTGGTGCAGGAGACTTTGACGTAGTGTCATCAGCAGGAGGAGAGCAAGCCCTAGCAATCTCCTCGAAATCTGATGAACCCAAGGACGACTTTGATTCTTTGGGAATATCTTCTGGAAGAGTCTCGGCAGCAAAGAACACATCCGACTTGACCAGCTTAGCTACACGATTGTCGTATCTATCTAGAGACTTTGATATGGTGGAGCCATCAATATCTTTGCCATCCTTATCAACATCAGGAATACCAGAGGTAATCAAGTTTACATCAGCATTGTCATAGTGGGCTTTGGTTAGTGTTAACGCCATTCTTGCTCCTGCCTGGATAGATGACTGCTTCCAGCTTGTGATCTTCTTAGGGGATCAGAGAACATGGTAGCAGAGTCTACCGCCTTGATGTTGATATCCAGAGACTTGGCTATCTCCTTCACTTGGCTGGTGATAGTGCCGATGAAGTTTTCGACAAGGCTCATCTAGCTTTTGAGATCTGGCGTGTTTGCTCCTATAATTTTTAAACCAAGGGGGGCTACAGTCAAAGGTGAATCAAAATGCTATGAGTTTTAGTACATACAAATTACCAGACTTACTTGATTGAAAAGATAGAGAGGTGTTACCAAACACGCTTGTCTCTTCTTGTCGACAAGCCTCCGCCAAGACGTCATGCTCCTTCGGAAGTTTCTTGAATGCTTCAAGGTTTCGAGAATTTTTCTCTACGGTTTCATTGTTTCTCTCCTTAAGCGTTTCAATCTCCTTCTTGAGCTCTTCAATGGTGGTGTCGGCAGACTCTTGTATGGACTTGAGGGATTCCTCGTGCATCTTGATGGCGCCTGCCGAGTTCTTCTTCAAAATATTGTTCTTTATGTCTAGCTCCTAGATATGCTTGGATTTCTCCATAATATTCTTGGATTTCGCGACGGCATCTGTAAGTCAGAAAAATAAAGAGATTGTTAATACTCAGGAGAAAATCTATGAGTATATAATGATAGTGTCAGAATAAGATGGGTGTTTTCCCTTGGTAATATGTTCCTTTAGGAAGTTAACCTTACCCTTCTCCTTGGTTAGCTCCTCCTTTAGCTTGGCATACTTATCAGAAACAGCCGCTCTCCGAGCATGCTCATTCTACACAAGACACATACTTTAATTTCTCTGAAGCATCTAGTCGGAAAATCTATGTTTTTCAACTAAATGTTCGGGGGCTATAGTGTGAGATTTTGATATACATAGCTACTCTTAGAGTGTCTAGTCAGAATTTTCGAATGTCAAACTAGAAACTCGGGGGCTACATCACGAAGTTTCACTTAGTTACTCTAAGAGCACTCAGGCCAAAAACCTATGGTATTACGCCTAAGATCTCGAGGGATACAGTGGGGTATATCTCAAGTAAAATGCAAAGTTTCAAGGACTCACCGTGGAAATGATCTTCAAGTTGTTGGCAGCTCCGACAACATTATCATGCATAATTCATGCATGATTGCACATGATGTCGGCATGCTAGAATTGATCCTCGGCGCTCAATGTCAGAGGAGTTGTTGTGGTGGTGGGTGACCCAGCCAATGGAACTGAGGAAGCCCTAGATACTCTCTAATCTGATGATGTTGGAGCTAGCTAGGAACCTGTCGCCATGTTTGTTGTTAGATTTCCCGCCACCAGCTCTTTTCCTTTTGGTGTAGGATCCTTAGCCGGAGCTTCAGCTGACTGAATTACAGGAGCACTCTCCTGCGTCCCGTGAGTGTTGGGAGGAGTCACTTGAATGCCGGCTGAATCTGAAGCCTCCTGACTCGGATTGACATTGGTCTCCATGGTGGAGGCTTTAGGTCCAGCAGCGACGGAAGTTCCTCCTGAGATGGCAGACACGTTGATGGTAGGGGTGGTTGGAGCAATGGCTGGAGATGATTTCGGGAGGAAGTCCATGATGTCCTTGGAAGTGTGTTTCAAAGCAACATTCCTCTTCCTGAAACATACAAGTTAAATTATAAGTACTAGAATGGGTAAAAACAATAACAAAGTCATAGTAAAGAAGTACTTACATAGCGGTAGGCTCCTTGGTCAAAGGAATGTCAATGATTTTTCTTTTATATGCCTCTAGAGAGGCGGTAGATTTCTTGGAGACCCTGCTCTCTGTCTTCTTTTACTTCTTGCCCTCAGCAGTAGCATTAGTGGCGGGACCCTTGTGCTTCCTTGTTGCTAAGGCAGGGTGATCCTTGGAGGCCTCCATATCCAACAAGACCATCACACGTCATTGATCTTGGGGTCATAGACTTTGGGAGCTAAGTAGATCTCGTCCAAACCAATGAGCTGGCAGAAGGTTTTGTCAGAAGTGTGATCGGTGGAACCAAGTCGGAGAACTTCGGAGTATAAATAAACATGAGAAGCAAGTTGCCTCTAGACAGTTGTCGTTTTCAAACATGTCGAAGGTGATGGTCAAGCCACGCTTCCTATCCTTCACCTTGACCATATGCTTCATACGGATCTTGATGGAGTAACTCGAGAAGTTTTCTTGAGAAATCGGGAGTGGATCTTTACTCTCTCCAGTGTACTTGTGCATCAAATTGGTGCGATGCTGCAGGGGCTGGACCCGTCTTGTGAACCAGCACATGGCCATGTCCAAGCTGGTCATACTCGTGTAAATGAGCCACACAATCTACTTTACGATGCGGGAGGCTTCATTGTCGTATGGGAGGACGACTTTGGTCCACTAGTTGGTTGACTCAGTGGCGACACCATCGACGAAGTTGGGGTATGTGGAAGTATGGCCGACCAGAGGAATGTCTGGGCCATAGAAATAGGTTTCCTCCCAATTCTTGATAGATTCATGCCCGACAATGTCGGGGAACCACCGGCTAGGACATACCTTGAAGATGATAGTCCCGCAATTAGTAAGCTTGTCCTTGCTAACGCCGGACTCCCTTTTGATGGTGAAGAAGTATATAAATATGTCTAACTTAGGCTTGATTCCTAAGTATCCCGCGAACAAAGCTACAAAGTTGATAAGTACAAGGATGCTATTCGGAGACAAGTTATGGGGGAGAACTCGGATGTGCTCTAACAATTCAAGGAAGAAGTCGAAGACGGGGAGGGAAACACTGCGCACCAGCTAAGCTTTGAGGTATACCTTTTCCCCGACTTGGGGAGAAGGGGTGATCTCACCGGCCGGTGCCAGCTGCCAGTTGAGACCCTCCGTCGATGGGAGGTACCCCTCGTCGATGAGGTACTTGAGTTCGGTGGCGGAGAGCTTCTACCCCCTCCACACGCCTCGGTGCGAGTCCATATATTCTTCTTCCTCCTTGATGAGGTCGTGCGCCGTTACTTTTTTGTCGCGTTAGTGGCTCGTTCCACCACGGCAGTGACTGGAACGACCAGCCCTTCTGGAGGGACGGCAACCTCCCTAGATGGCTCAACCTGAGCATCGGGATGCACCGCATTTGATGGGTTGCTAGAGCTCCCCATTGGAGGAGAGGAAGGAGATTGAGGTCTAGGGTTCGTCACTCGGGAGCTCAAAACGGTGCATGTCACGGGGAAGAAGATGAATACTAGGGAAAGGTAGGTGAATGAAACATAATTATATCATAGTAACCTATATAGCCCTAGCGTCAAGATTCGTGCAAGTGGAGATCCAACAAAACAGACATGGGCGACATGTGGGAGAACGTGCGTGCTAATTTCACCACGCCCTCATAACTTCCACCAATGTTTCGGATTTCTCGTGCGGTAAAATCACAATGATTATTCACTAGCAGTTTGTGAGTTTCAAGGTAGCGTAGGTTGTACCCTTCGTCATCCTCCTGACAAATACAGTGGATATGTCACGTATGAAGAATATTTAGTATAGCCCTATAATTACCAACTACCAAAGAAATGATTGAAGACCCAATAATTCTCCGGCTTACATATTAAAGATGGAGCATAAGACTTAAAAGAGCAAGACGGTGCAAGATCTTAAAGTTCTCTGGGGGCTGCTATTGAGGATATGCATAATGGGTACCACCATAGCGTAGCTCTATTACGGCTAACCCGGGTGACCCAAAGTTGGTAGCAAGGCCTATGGCCTGATGGGTGGACCAGTTAGGTGGATCCAGAAGGGAGGGTCATGCTAGATACAGGAAGGCTACGATACCGACATAGATGAAGTCAGAGCCTTGGAGTATAATACGCGAGGACTAATTAGTATTAGTGTAGGACTCTTTAACATATCCGATATGGACTTTACCATGTAATTGTAGGAGTTCGCGTATGAAAACAATAAAATTTTACCCTACACCCCTGAACCCCTGATGTTGCTAGGACCTATCTATTAGTAATGCAGTAACGGGAGGGGCTTTTCGCGAACTTACCCTTGAAGACCAAAAAAACATGTCAACGCTCAGGAGAGCATGGTTGATGTAGATGATCCGAAGCTAACCTCAAGGTCTTGTTGAAGTCCTCACGCTCCTGCGGCTCCAACGACTCCTAGTGCCCCAAGTGTGACACCTCACGGGGAGTTACATGCATCCCGTGTCTGGCAATGACTCTCTCTTCCCCAATCCAACAACAGTTGTGGAAGTAGAGCTCCTGGATCCGAATCCCGCAGCATGACGGCGCTATACGGTGAAGATGTCTCTCGTTCATGTAGTCCGAACTTGGGACCACGATCACGGGAGAGAGAGAGAGAGAGAGATCAATTCGAGGTCTCCCCAAAACTGAGGAAACCTTTATTAAATATTGTATGTCTTTTCTGGTCAAAATACCCCCACTATATATAGGTGGAAGGGGAGGTACTCCCTCCCTCAAAATCCCGGGGTGGGACTAATCATGGGAGAGGTGGGGGAGGCTCCACCGGCCACCCCACCCCCCCCCCCCCACGGGCCCCACTGTTGGGCCACGTAGAGATAAACAAAAAAAATCCCTACACGGTGATCCCAAGATTTAGTTGAGGTAGTAGACCACGAGAACTACCACTAGATGCGCGGTTGCGGAATCGATGAAGCACGTCGCTTAATGCAGTGCAGTCTTCACGATCCGTTCCGATCCACGATCGTCGAAGTGTTGAACGTAGAGCACCTCCGTCAGTATCCACACATACGAGGAGGAGCGTCGGCGCTGAACTGCTAGGTCCGGTACGGCGGCGACAGGGATGGACTGGACTGGGGCTAGCATTTAAAACACATGGAGTGACCTGCCCGTGTCCTCTAAGCACCTGCGTCGCAGCTTATATAGGGAGTGAAAGTGGGCTCCACTCACTTGTGGCCCATTCACTAAAAATCCTATATTAGTCACTGCAAGTCCAACTCACTGACTCAGTCCGTTTCCTATTTGGGTCCAACCCAAATTTGCTCCCGCTCTATTGTGTGTGACCCGACAGGCTCATGGTGACCCAGACACAATCCGAGTCTCACTCGTGACCGATCAGTCAGTAGCGGCTCCTAGCAGAACATGCCGACTCCCAAGTACCAAAGAGTCATGACGACATACCTTCCAATGCGACTTTCGTGTGAGTCCTTTTTCCTCACGATATACCTTGTCGAATTATAGGCGAATAATCGTCATCCCTTAAATAGTTTGACTCTCTTACTCGATCCGAGATAAGTGATTCATCCGACTAACTCTTAGTCGATTACCTCGGTTAACACTTAACCGAGTCGCGCATGGCCATGCTTTCCGAATCATATATTCCAAGAGGGCCTAGAGAATATCTCTCTAGTCGGAGGGCCAAAATCCCATCTTGATTATTCACATCACACAGCTTGATTCTCAGTTGACCCAACTCTGCCTTTATAACTTCCCGATGACGAAATAGCGTTTGGCAGAACCTAAGTCGGTGATCCTCAACTCGGATTGTGCAATAATCTCAGGTTAAAGGATTACATTGATTGAGACATACAAATCACGACTTGTTCGTTGCATCTTAATATGGGTCAGTCCGACTTGCTAAATTCTTTAGTCAAATCCGTGTAAGTCAGAATAGCATCTCCATGCCCATGATAAGTGGAACCGGGTCATCTGCCGACTTTCACATTTGTCTAAGTTGTGTGTCCAACACAACCTCAATGACCAAGGACTATTAGTATGAACAACATGAATATATAGTTCCACAATCGAATCACATATTCAATGATATATATCAGTAGTTCATACATGTACAATAACTTTATGAATACATTGGGAATAACAGCATACATGATTTCCTCTAGGGCATATTCCCAATAGTCTCCCACTTGCACTCGAGTCAATCATCCGACATCACATGTCTAGGCATCTAATGCCCATAGCTCTCAGGTGCGCCTCATGCTTTGGCTATGGTAGCGGCTTTGTCAATGGAACTGCAATATTTGCATCGGTGTGTACCTTGCATAACTTGATATCACCCTGATCCATGAACTGGCGAATCAGGTGGTACCGCATGAGTATATGTTTGTTCTTCTGGTGTTGTCTAGGTTCCTTGGCTTGTGAAATAGCACCATTGTTGTCACAATACACGTCTAACGGATTGGACGAGCCCTGAACCACACCAAAATCCATGAGGAAATTCCTCATCCAAACGGCTTCCTTTGCCGCCTCCGAGGTAGCAATATACTCAGCCTCTATTGTAGACGCAGACACCGTCTCTTGCTTGGAACTCTTCTAGCTCACAGCCCCTCCATTTATCATAAACACATATCCGGATTGCGAACGAGAATCATCCGAGTCAGTGAGATAACTCGCATCCATGTAACCCTTACACTGAGTTCATCTTCACCTCCATAAACTAGGAACATATCATTAGTCCTTCTCAAGTACTTAAGGATATTTTTAGCCGCTGCCTAGTGGATTTCTCCAGGGTCAGCCTGGTACCTGCTCCCAACACTTAGAGCATAGGAAACATCTGGCCTAGTACAAATCATAGCATACATGATGGATCCGAGTGTAGAAGCATACGGAATTGCACTCATCCGACTTCGCTCATCAGTTGTCGAAGGACATTGAGTCTTGCTAAGTTTTACGCCATGGGACATCGATAAGAACCCCTTCTTAGAGGATTCCATGTTTAACCTCTTCAACACTTTGTCCAAATATGTACTCTGACTTAATCCAATGAGCCGCCTAGATCTATCTCTATAGATTCGGATTCCTAGTATGTAAGTCGACTCACCCAAGTCTTTCATCGAAAAACACTTTTCCAATGATTCATTAGTCTCTTGAAACATCTGGACATCATTTCCAATCAGTAATATGACATCCCATATAAGATCAGAAAGTTTACTCTGCTCCCACTAAACTTCTTGTATAAACAAGAATCATGATCACTCTTGATGAAGCCAAACGATTTGACTTCTTCATCGAAGTGAATATTCCAACTCCGAGATGCTTGCTTCAACCCATGGATTTCTGGAGCTTGCATACCTTGTTAGCATTAGCCGGATCGACAAAACCCTCGGGTGGTATCATATACACGTCCTCGGTTAAATTTCCATTAAGGGTCTTGACATCCATCTGCCATATCTCATAGTCAAATCAGGTTGCTATAGCTAACATGATCCGAACTGACTTAAGCATCGCCACAGGAGATAAAGTCTCACCGCAATCAACTCCTTGAACTTGTCAGAACCCCTTCGTGACAAGCCATGCTTTATAAACAGAAACATGTCCATCCATATCAGTTTTGTTCTTAAAGACCCATTTGCACTCGACGGGTCTTGCACCGTCTGGCAGATCAACCAAGTTACAAAATTGATTTTCATCCATGGACTTTAACTCGAGTCTCATGGCTCCAAGCCATGACTCAGAATTGTATCCTACCATCGCTTTCGAATAAGTTGTCGGCTCATCACTGTCCAACAGTAACACATCACGAACACTTCGCAATCTGGCCGATCTTCGTAGTGTCGGTGTAGTTGTCGGCTCGTGTACCACGACCGGCTCAACCTCTAAGGCTTTTGCCGACTTGCTACTAGCCGGTACCTCTCAAATTTCTTCGAGCTGCACGTGCTCCCACTGACTCACCGACTAAGAAACTCTTTCTCAAGGAAGACACTGTTCCAGGCGACAAACACTTTGCCCTCTTGTCGGTTGTAGAAGTAGTAACCCAAGGTTTCCCTCGGATACCCCATGAAAATACACTTATCTGACTTGGTTGTAAGCTTGTCCGACTGAAGCCGCTTGACAAAAGCTTCACAACTCCAAATCTTAAGAAAAGACAAACTCGGCTTCTTGCCAGTCCACATCTCATGCGGTGCCTTGTCTACCGACTTGGATGGTACTCTGTTCAGTGTGAACGCTGCAGTTTCTAGAAAATAACCCCAAAATGATAAAGGCAGATATGTCCGACTCGTCATTGATCGTACCATGTCCAACAAGGTCCGATTCCTCCTTTCTGACACACCGTTTCGCTGCGGTGTTCCTGGAGGAGTGAGCTGGGGAACTATTCCACAACTCTTTAGATGGTCATCAAACTCATGGCTCATGTACTCGCCTCCTTGGACCGACCGAAGAAATTTTATTTTCTTGCTGAGTTGATTCTGTACCTCATTCTGGAATTCCTTGAACTTTTCAAAGGCTTCCGACTTATGTTTCTTCAAGTAAATATATCCATACCTACTCAAATCATCAGTGAAGGTAATTAAGTACTCATAACCACCTTTGGTTGTCGTGCTCATTGGGCCACATACATCACTATGTACTAGTCCCAATAAGTTTGACGCCTTTTCACAACTCTTTGCAAAAGGTGTCTTGGTCATCTTGCCAAGTAGGCAGGATTCGCATGTCTCGAATGAATCCAAGTCGAACAAAGTTAGGAGTCCATCATAATGGAGCTTCTTCATGCGTTTCCAACTTATATGACCAAGCCGGCAATGCTAAAAGTAAGTCATATTCAGATCATTTGGTTTCAACCTTTTCACATTTATATTATAGACAGATTCACCATCAAGATTCAAAATAAATAACCCGTCCTGGACGGGTGCAAAGCCGTGAAACATATCATTCAAATATAAAGAACAACCAGTATTCTTAATATTCGACTCATAGTCTTGTCTCATCAAACATGAGGTAGAAATAATGTTTCGACTAAGCACTGGAACATAATAACAATTATTCAGCTCCATTAAGAATCCAGAAGGTAAATGAAGTTGCATCGTGCTGACTTCCAACGCAACGACTCTCGCTTTATTGCCGACTCGAATGTCAACCTCGCCTCTCGCCATGCTCCTTGTTCTTACCAGTCCCTACAACGAGTTGAAGATGTGCATAACTGATCTGGTATCATATACCCAAAAACTATTAGGTGCATCTGCGAGATAGATGTCTATAACATTACAAACAAGCGTACTTGAGCCAGAAGTCACACCTCCACTCTTGGCTTTGTCAGCAAGATACTTTTACTGCAATTCCTCTTCTAGTGGCCATCTGCCTTGCAATAGAAGCAAGTGGATCCGGCTGCAGGAGATGGCTTAGTCCCTGAGGAAGCGCTTTGGGCTGGGTCCTCAGCCTTACCTCCCGACTTTGCCTTCTTCTTCTTAGTCCGAGAACTCTTCTTGAACTTAGAATTATTCTGCACAATCAACACTTGACTGGTGCCTTTCTTGAGATCCGCCTCAGCCTGCTTGAGCATCCCATGTAATTCAGTGAGCTTCTTATCCATACCATGTATGTGGTAGTTCGATACGAACTGACCATACGCACTAGGAAGAGAGTTCAGAATTATGTTCGTAGCGAACTCTTCGCTAATGGGGTAGCCTAGCCTTTCCAGAGACTGCACGTAACCAACCATCTTGATCACATGCGGACTCAGTGGATCGCCATCCTTAAGCTTGCAACTCAACAAAGCCCGAGAGACTTGATACCTCTCAGTCTTTGCCTGAGCCTGGAATATACTTTTGAGGCTTTTGATCATATCATAGGACTCAACATTCTTGAACTGTTACTGCAAGTCCGGTTCCATGTGAGCAAGCATAAGACAGCTAATCTCTATAGACTCATCACAAGTCCTACGGTAGGCATTGGTGGTTGTGACAGTCACATTCTCATTCGGCTCAGCTAGAAGTGGGTTGTCTAGGACATGGTCCCTCTTTCCTTGCTTGAGAACAATTCTCAGATTACGATACCAGTTGGTGAAGTTAGTTCCATTTAGCTTATCTTTCTCTAAGATGTTTCTCAAAGCAAAACTAGATAACTGAGGAAGACTGCTAGGTGCCATTGATCTACAACAGAAAAATATGCAAAAACACTTAAGACATGTATCCATAAAAAGCAAGCATATTAAACACTTTAATACTTATGCTCCCACTAGAACCAACACCCCTCCGATGGTTACTAAGTGATTCAGGACCCTAAATAAGCAAGCCGACTAGTGAGCTTTAGCATCACTTCTAGCCATCAAGTGATTTAGATTGAAAACTCCTTGTCAATCGCATCTCATACGACTCATGTCGGATGGGTGGCATCACATGCCCTGGCTCCCGTTCGCCTTTTCCCCGAGTCCCACAACCATTGTGATAGACCCGTCTAGATTACCGAGTGCTTCCGCTGTAAGAGTCTGACTCAAACCCACCTAGTCGGAAAGAATTGATAGCACCTCAATTTTATGAGCCCACTACCAAACATGTCCAAGTTGTGATGGTGCAGCACTGGCGGGGAAACCGACTAGACCTTCTTTGAGGGATTACTTTCTACCAACTATCTAATAGAGGTAAAAATATAGACATAACAATAACACAAAATAAAGCAATTATAATGTGAAATGGTATGGCTCTCTTCATGGCGATCTCCATTTCCACAAAGCTTGTAATTCGACTCATGTCAACTCTTGTCACGTGCCTCCTTACACCATGTAGTCAACTTGTACATCGACTTGCATGCCATCCGGGTTCTCAAGATAGCTACACTAGCTAGTAAAGCAAATTACATAGAGAATCCGACACGCATGTCGTTATACACTAAGATGACAGCACCTAGGCTCCAGCCGGCTGACATAAACCGTGATATGCAGATCACATATGGATTACACACTTCACATGCACATAAGCCATACCATTCACAACATCATCCTGCAAAAAACAAGTTATGCATAGATTCAATATCTACCGGCATTGTGAAACTCGCAACGACATCTAAGGTGCTACGACAGGGCGAAGCCGGTGGTTGGATAAAACATTTTTTTCCGGAAACGATTTTTCCGGAAACGCAAATCTCCTCTGTATTCCGAACATGGATTTCGTCGTCGGATAAAACAATCTTACCCAAATCCGATCTAGACTCCGATTCGACAAAACTCTTTGATCTTCGATCACCGTGTGGGTCCCCCGGATTAATCCTCCAAGAATCCCTATTATGCATACACCACGATCCCATGATCAGTTAGTCGTGGCACATAACCGACAAGTATCAAAGTAAACATCCATTACTTAAGCAGATACATGTCATGCCTTACCTGCCATTATGGCTACATCAGTAATCATCGGCGGAACTTCATCAAGCGTAGGGCCCGAGCCATGCCTTAACCTACAAGCAACTGACTGGGAGAACGTCCTAGCTCACGTAGTCGTCAACTTCGCATTCTTCTCGATATCTGACGAAGTTAATAGCCAGGTACAATGCCAATGAGTACTTTGAATGTACTCGCAAACCACCTTAAGAGAATAATAATAATAACAAGAGGATATGCAATATGGTTGTGGTAGTAGGAGGGCTCTAGAGAGGTTCTTTTATCAACTAGTTTCTCTTGTAGATATAGCATCTACATAAATTTGTTGAAAACTTTTATGAAACCTTTTTGAAATGTTTTAGAAATCACTAGGATTGGGTCACCCATTTGTTCCTCCTTCCGGCCATCCCATGACCAAACTCCTTTCCTTCCTTTCCAACCATCCCATGGTCAAAACATGTATCCTTTCCGACCATCCCATGGTTAAAACATTTCCAAAGCCATTGCTTTTCCGAAATCTTTTTAAAAACAAAACGAGCACCGCTCTACAGTAGTTTGTCCAACCCGTCCATAACCATGGACACGGCTATTTGAATAGATTTGCACTCTCCAGAGGTTGTACACTTTACCCACACCATCCGGGTACCCTACCCTGATCTACACCGATCGTGGGTCGAGTAACCGATCAAGAATCTCCGGATGCCCACTCCAATATAAGTGCCTACCCTATGAGAGTTGTTCCCCTCAACATCGGGACGCCCTATATAGTTCACAAGCCAACCAGAGCGCTTTTTGCACTGCACAAAGTGTGCGCTTTCAATGAGGGGCTCATAGTAACGCGTGGAGGCCCGTAGACCCTTGGTTTCTTCTCCAGATCGATGCTTCACATGGACCCTTACATGAGAAGACCCACCCTCTAGGGATTTTTATCTCCCCCTGTAGTAGTTGTAGGCAGCTTATACCAAAGTAAACAAACATTAAGCCTAGCCATGTCCCATTCCAGAGTAATGTGGTTGCACGGGTGAAGTTGTTATAGCTAAAGCTGCAAAGAACCGGGTGCGTTTTTGCAAACATTTTTCCACCTTCTCCACTTCAACATTGTGTAAAACAAAAAATCCTTTTTCCTTTCTCAAATTTCTCTTGGTAGGACAAACCTCACCAAGTTTGCCATAAACATTTGCAAACTTTTTCGCGAGTATTCCCATTCTCTAGTTTTGCTTCGGCTAAAAAGGGGTCTCCAAAGGGGTATGGTGTTATACAACATCTACCATGCTAGGGACAAATAGGTGTCATCAAGGGGGTGGTTCTTAGCAGCACACATGTGGAATGGTTAGGAGGATCCAAGCCACTACCAGGTATAGATCATCATAGAGTAAAACAATGCAGTTTTCATAAAACAGTAGGTAAGACATGCATAAGTAAAACAGTAGGACAAGGCTTATGAGCAAGAAGGTGGCTTGCATGTGATCAGCAAACTGGCAATATATGTCCCTGGACTTCTTCTTAGAAAACCATAATAACCAATAAAATAACCCTCTTCTTTTGGTCTCTGATATAATCGCATCTATCGTCGTTATGGATCATATGCAAGCAAACAAAGGGCACAATCAACACAAGCCATACAATCACCAATATCATACAACAAACAAACATACCACACATTAATAACTTCAGTAGTTTTTGATAGATTGAGATCATAGCATTTGGAAATACTTTACTTGCATTTGTGGTTTTGCCTTTGTGATTTATTTGTCAAATACCACCTAATGAAGGGGTTTTGACTAAGGCTTGGGTTTGGGTGATATCAATGTACAAAAATGATATCAACAGGTAGGTATTGATGTAACAAGGCCAACAAAGGTGATTTCATGATTTTATCAATTTTCTATATTTAATTATGATTTTTCTACTGAAATAACTTCTAGTTAAGGTGAATAAAACACCAGAAAAGATCTGGAGCTCAATTAAATTTGTCCTTAGAGGTTTTGGTAGACTTTAGTTTTTAATATTTTGGAGAGTTGGATTCATCACAAAATATTTACCAGAATGCCCTTGGGAAATTCCCAAAGTCAGTACTGCAAGCTATTTGTCTTTTTCACCAGATTTAATTTACAGGGACTTTTTATATTATTCCAAAGAAACAAGTTAGGTACTTTTAATATCTTTCTGTAGAACTTGGAATCAACCTATTTGGAGTTACAGAATTACTTAGGTGATTTTATTAGTGAATTATCTCTACACAGAGCAGTTTAATTTTAATAAACCAACCATGGCTCGTAAAATTTTGGTCTCCTTGGGTTTGATATATATTAGTATGCATGTCTCCTGGGAGTTTGAAGTAGGTAAATACCTATCTTGGTTTGATCTGGGGAAATTTCTAAAGGCTGACATTGCTTGTTTTTGTTATTTTTTTCAAACTAATACTATTGTTCCACTTGGCATTAGACCAATGCCAGAAGGTGGTAAACATCAACACCTACCATAGGGAAATGGATCCACTCCATTTGGGTTTCTAGAATTTGCTGGGGAATTTATTTATTGCAGAGGATTCAATTTAGCATAATAAATCTCAAAAAATGTACAGAACATTTTTGGTAAACTTTTTGGTACTTAATGTTAGAGAAAACATGTATAAACTTGGGTAAATTTGGATCCAGGCATTTTTGGTTGATTTCCATTTTTAAACTGATTTAAACCAAATGACTACTTTACAGATCTGCAAGAAAATAATAAAAGGAGAGGGGCTGGGGGCTTCAGGGCCAGCCCGACACAACCATGTGCCACACAGAGGCTCGTCAGCCCAACTCGCTGCGATCGCGTGCAGGGAGGGGGCCTTCGAACGACTGACGAACGGGGTCCGCTGATCAGCGAGAGGAAGAGGCGAACGGGTATCTGACAACCTCGGACGTTCGATCAAGTATCCATCGACGGCCGAGCTTCATCTTCTAGCTCGTGATGGTGGCGGCTGGGGAAACCCTAGGGCGAGCCGATGAGGCGGCGGGGGCTTACCCAGGGGGCTCGTGAGGCGACGAGGATAGGCGGAGGTGACGCGGCTTCCGACCAGGAGCAGATCGAGGGGCGACGGAGGGGTCTTGACATGGGTCGAGGATGCGCTCGTTGGGGCCCGAACCGAGTTCGTTGGAGCTCAACCGCACCGTTGATGGAGTCCGATATGAGAAGATAAAATGGAGGGTTAGACGCATACGGGGATGTGGAGTACTAAGAGGCAACATGCAGCGGAGGAGGAGCAGAGGGGGAGAGCTACACTCAGATCTTGAGCAATGGCCGAGAGACCTTTTTCTTCTTCTCTCGGGCAGGGAAGAGCAGGGGAGGATGAGTGGCTCTCTGGGGAGTGTAAGTGGGAGGTGAGGAAGCAAATGAACCAAAGAGGGGGTGCTGGGGTGGCTCATAGCCTTATAAACCGAAGGCTTCGGTCTAGGGTGGATTGAGCTTAGGGGGAGCATGGAGGCGGGCTAGGTCCTCTGATTCATCGAGGGGCGGTGGAGAGGTTGGGGTAGGGCCACAGGAGGGCAGGGAGAGGTGGAGGTGCAGTATACTGCCAGCTTTCTTTCTCCTTCTTTAATTCGGCCATAGGAAGAAAGTGGGGTGAGGGAGGGCTAGGGCTAGCTCATTGGTGAGGAGGGGAGGTGGAGACAGGTAAATTTAAGAACGGTTCTTGTTTAACCAGGTTTTTTGGATCGGTTTTTTCTCGTGGGTTTGTTTAGTCTGGGTGTTAATGGGCTGATACTGATTACAGTTTAGTTTGATTTGGTTTCCGGGAAGAAATAAGTGGGTATGGGTTGAAACCGTGTCGGTTCCAAACAGTTTTGACCTGTGGTTTACACAAGGTGGGTGAGACTGGTTTGTATGCATGGTTTTTTTCCTATTCATCGCGCTGCGCTGTTAAAAGTAAAATCGCGTTGTGGACGTTCCCTTACGGTCGCGGTAGAGATTGTCTTGGACTGCTGGGGCCCACTTGATCACTTGCGCTGCCATGTCTAATTTCTCCTCTGCTAGTACAGCTACTTATTGCATGTCAACACGTGCGCTTGCATTGGTGAAACTAGAAGCTCACCCATATCAGTGGGGCAGCAGCACAAGGACGTGGCTGGCCAGCAGCGTGTAATTGACAGGCCGACAGCAGCCCAGTTTTTAACCCATTTGAGCAAACGGTTTTCAACCAATTTCAGTTGATGGTTTCAACCCGCAGATTGCCATTCGGTTCATTTCAGTTCGGGTGGAAAAATCAACCAGGTGTGGTTCTAGTTGGGCTGACTATAATATCAAACGGGTCAGGTTTGGTTTGGGTTACCAAGTTTGTTCGTGCAGGTTTGGTTGAGGTATGGGGCAGGTTTGAAACCATTCTCAGGTTTAGAGACAGGCATGTGGGTCCTCCAGATCGACCATGTAGTAAGAGAGGGGCATGTTGTCGTTGCTACATTGTTGTGTCAAGAGATTAAAAGATGAGGCATACCTCTCTCTCTCACTCTCTTCAAGCACATGGGATCAAGGAGGGCAGTGCTACAATGCATTTCGACCAGAGTGGAGGTGGTGTGCTGTACAAGCTTGCTTGACTAGGTTTGAGGCAGGTTTGGTGAGATGAGTTTGAGTGAATTCCAAAATGGACCAACATGGTGTTTATGAAGCAAGTCAAGAAATTTTGTCTTAACAAGATGAATCAATTGTACTGGTCGATGAAGGAAGTCATGAGATATCTCCATGAATTATTTTGGATTCATTTCATGAGTTTTAGTCCACTTAATTCCATTTATTCTAAAAGTGCAGAAGTGGTTAATAGAAGCTCATTTGATATTTTTACATTGAACAAGGTTAGTTTTTGATGTGTGATGGTTCCAATTACCATATCACACATTGGGGAATTTTATCAAGATTTATTGGTGCATAAAAGTATTATTTTATTGTTTCTTCCATTTAGGAAAAAGGGCAAAAAGAATTATTAAAGCTCTTCAAAAATATTTATTTTTTAAGTGGGAGGATAGGGTAGGATATATAGGCCTCAAATGTTCCTTAAGTTGGGGATGTGTTTTGGAGAAAAACAATCTTTCCTTTATTGAGGTGGTTTTGAGATTTTTGTAAAACAAGGGATTTAATTGTTTTTGGGCCAAAACAACTATTGATATTATTTTATAAATATTTAGGCCTAAGGTAGATGATGTACAAATGTTGTATCTACCATTTGTAAGATTGGGTTTTGGAAATCCAACTTGATTTGGAAGGAAAGCAAGGGATATAGGATCTTAGGCATTATTATTTTTATACCTTCAAAACATGGTTGGATCTTGGAGCTCAATTCTCCCCTTGGGGCATGGGCTAGATGGATGGATAGACCAAGTTGAGTAAATCACCATGGTACAAGAAGTTGAGCTTGATCATGCTTGAGTGCTCTAGGAATTGATTTCAAACTTTGAATAAAATAAGGGTGCCAGAGCAGATTATCAAATAGCCTTCAAAACCTTGTGGGTTTTTGAAGCACAAGGATCCATTTGAAACAAGGGAAGTATCATTTGATATACCTTCATGAGTATATTGAAATCATGCAAAGAGTTGGTCAAAATAAGATAGTATGGAGGTGTGAGCTTCTTCCAAAGTAGGCTAGTTGATAAGATTTGCAGGAATTCTTATTTTCTTGCCTGCAAAACCATCAAGAACATGTGGTTTAAAAGATGATCCAGCCAAGTTCAATAGTGGGACTTTGTAGTCCTTAATATGGTTCAAGTGCATTACCAAAAATGCAGAAGGGTTGTAAAAGATGGAGACCCAAAGATGGGATATTGTTAACAGTTTTCCATACTTGCCATTTTTTGTAGTTTGAGGGTTTTTTACTAGAATAGGAGTTCATGTTTTTGATGGGTTGGAAGGTTCCAAATAATTATCCAATGGATGAGGTGGGAGTGTAGATTGAGTAGGGTGGATCCAGGCATGATATCGGTCTTCATTTACTCGGAAGTTTCTATAATGAATAACTGCAGAGGTGATCTGGTTAAGGGTTTTAGATGATCCCTGGTGGATGTAGATAAGATTCTAGCTTGGTTATATTGCTTAGGGTTTATACTCTTGGATTGGTTAGAGGCTATATGATGAGCTCCTAGGGTAGCTCATACTACTTCCTAAGCAATCAAGTCAAGCAGCAGATCAAGGCAATTCATCTCAGCAGATCAAGGCAACTCATCCTACAAACAAAACAAATCTACTACCATGGGTACCTCCAAGCCTAGCTTGAGGTAAGGATGGGTATTTTGAAAAGGTTGTATTTTGAAGTAGTTAAGAGTCCCTTGGTATTTCTACCAACAGTAGAATTTAAAAGCTTTATAAAAAGGTTTTGGAAAACCTAGAGGTAAGAGTAGTTGAAAGTTCTGTCTTGAAAACATAAGAAGATTATATTATATAGCTCTCCATAGTTTGATCCATAGAAGCTTATAAAATAGTTCGAGGTTGCAAAGGCATCTTGGCTCAGGTTTTGAAATGCCAGAACATTTGAGAATATGTAAAATGAGCCAAGATGGATTTGTTAAATAGCTTTTGTCAACTGATGTTGAGGTAAGGAGTACATCATATACTATACAATCAGATGCATAAGCACAGACAAACAGAAGCAAACGCTGCATCACTAAACAAGAAATTTTTTTTGTTTCCCCAGATTTTTGCAATCTGTATAACTAATCAGGGTTGCTGAAATTGGGATGTTACACACCGCATCCGGATTTACGTGTCACAATCTACCCCGATGGCGAAAGCTGACCGGTAGGGGTATGTCATTCCACGACCTCTGCAGTATGATCACGGAAACCGGATCATCCAATTCCTCGAGTATAGTTGATCCAATCAACTTCGTACAAAACCGATCTATCTCATAGATCGACCACCAAAACTGCAATTAGATCCAATCTAACGCCAACCGCATATCACATATGCATGATCTCGAGCCTAAAACCAGAAGCTATCGCTCTGATACCACTATTAGGCCACGTAGAGATAAACAAAACTTTTTCCCTACGCGGTGATCCCAAGATCTAGCTGAGGTAGTAGACCACGAGAATTACCACTAGACGCGCAGTTGCGGAATCGATGAAGCACGTCGCTTGATGCAGTGTAGTCCTCACAATCCGTTCTGATCCACGATCATCGAAGTGTTGAACGTACAGCACCTCCGCCAGTATCCACACGTATGAGGAGAAGTGTCGGCACTGGACTGCTAGGTCCGGTACAGCGGTGACAGGGCTAGACTAGACTGGAACTAGGGTTTCCAACACATGGAGTGACCTACCCGTGTGCTCTGAGCACCTGCGCCCCAGCTTATATAGGAAGTGAAAGTGGGCTCCACTCACTTGTGGCCCACTCACTAAAAGGCCTATATTAGTCACTGCAAGTCCAACTCACTGACTCAGTCCATTTCCTATTTGGGTCCAACCCAAATTTGCTCCCGCTCTTAAGTGTGTGACTAGACAGGCTCACTCGTGACCGATCAGTCGGTAGCGGCTCCTAGCAGAACGTGCCGACTCCCAAGTACCAAAGAGTCATGACGACATACCTTCCAATGCGACTTTTGTGTGTGTCCCTTTTGCCTCACGATATACCTTGTAGAACTATAGGCGAATAATCGGCATCCCTTAAAAGTTTAACTCTCTTTCTCGATCCGAGATAAGTGATTCATCTGACTAACTCTTAGTCGATCGCCTCGGTTAACACTTAACTGAGTCGCGCATGGACATGCTTTCTAAATCATATCTTCCGAGAGGGCCTAGAGAATATCTCTCTAGTCGGAGGGGCAAAATCCCATCTTGATTATTCACATCACGCAGCTTGATTCTCAGTTGAGCCGAACTCTACCTTTATAACTGCCCAGTGATGGAACAACTTTTGATAGAACCTAAGTCGGTGATCCTCAACTCGGATTGTGCAATAATCTCAAGTCTAAGGATTACAATGATTGAGACATACAAATGATGACTTGTTCGTTGCATCTCAATATGGGTCAGTCTGACTCGCTAAACTCTTTAGTCGAACCTGTGTAAGTCGGAATAGCATCTCCATGCCCATGATAAGCGGAACCGAGTCATCTACCGACATTCACATTAGTCTAAGTTGTGTGTCCAACTCAACCTTAATGACCAAGTACAATAAGTATGAACAACATGAATATATACTTCCACAATCGAATCACATATTCAGTGATATATATCAGTAGTTCATACATGGACAATAATTTTATGAATATATTAGGAATAACATCATACATGATTGCCTCTAGGGCATATTCCCAACACCCACGTGGGGGGCTAGCCTAATAGGGTCGCTGGCCACCCCCTTGGCCCCTCCTAGGGGTGTGGCCCCCCTCTTGGGCCCTTTCCCCTGGCCCATTAAGCCTTTTGACCATTAATTGATTTTCTCTTTTATTAAATAATTATGAATAAATGATCAAATCAATATTAAACATTCATTCACATATTATTCAATATCCGTGGCTATGGAACACCTTCCACCTCCACTCCGGACATCCTCTAGAATTACCGAAACCCTTCCGGTTTTCTCTCTTCTCTTCTTCGGTGATTCTACCGATCCTATAAACACTCTCTAAGCATCATCAATCCCTTAAGCGTGATACCCCATGGTTTAGGAACCCTGTAGACATGGTCGGGACACTCCCGGACCAATGATCGACAGAGGGACCTGGATGGCCATGTGACCCATGTGCATTCCACGAAGATCTTTCATCGTTTGAACCGGGACAGTCACGTCTTATTCCTTTTGTTTCTCGATACTTGCATTGCCCGAGATCTGATCAATGACATCACCATGTCATGTTCAATCTCATTACGGAATAATGCTACTTGACTCGTTTCGACAAGTGATATCCCTGTGATCAAATCAAACTTAATAATAAACTTTATGAAATATGATAATAATCCTTATTATTATTTGTCTCTAGGGCATATTTCCAACAGTAACCCTAGGTTTTGGCACCTTCATAAGCAATATCTATGGGATCCTTTATGGCTACAACTCAATCTTGCATAGTGAACCACACGATCCTTGTAACTTGGTGTATTTCCATTATAGTGATTTATAGTAGGAGTAGGATTCTGCTACCATTGTGGGAACTGAACCTGGGTAAGTTGTGTTACCTCGTACCCGCCAACTAGCGGCCTTACCCCACCTTTCTAAACATGCTTTGTGAGGAACCCTCCATGGTGTACTCGTCGACCATACCACGACACTTTCCACACCAGCGATCTCCAACAGCCACACACAACAATCATTTAGGGCAAATTCGGATAAATCAAGTCTCCCAAATAATTCAAAATCAAATGCATGGCCACACCAGTCAATCATAGTTCAAATGCATGGCCACGGCTGCCCAAAATGCCATGAAAGTCTAGTGAAACCATATTACACCAAGAGATCAAATGAACTCCTAGCCACATTGGTCACCTTGGTGTTGACCCTGCTGATACTGACGCCGATGATGGATCCCTTATCGGTGCAGCCGGTGCCCACGCCAGTGCAGAAGCTGGTGCTACCCTTGTTGCCTTCATCGTTACCATGATGTGTGCATTGGAGTACCAAACCTTGGCCTCGTTGTTCATGTTGGATGTATCATTGGTCAAGATCCTCGCCTCCTCGGCCATTTGTACATTCATCACTCCGGGCATGCTAGCCTAGGTGGCGACCTTTGCCTCCTCAGTCTTGATCTTGGCTTTGGCTTTGGCCAACAAATCATTCCACCTTGCCTCGATGGTGGCCTAATCCAAAGTGGTGGCGCCTGTTGGGACTAGCCCAATGCCAAGCGACGGTGTAGCGGTGGCTAGGCTAGCCAGTCTGGCAGCGACGAACGGCGAGACGGTGGTTGGCGGCCGGATCTGATCTGGGCCTAGCTGGGCTCAGTTGGGTTGCGGTTCACACGTTGCTCTCTCTCTCTCTTCCGACGTTGATGACGCTCCTAGGCTTCACCACACAGTTTGAGGATGCCGGGCACTCTGGCCCTAGCATGGTGATGGTGGCTACCTCCTCCGCCGGAGGAGGTTGACCAGCTGGCTATCAAAGATCCTCGATCCCACTTCCAGTACCAGCGGCGAGTTGGGGTGGTGCGACTGTTGGTGAAAATCGTGCTATGACCCTAGTCATGGCGGGCGATGGTGGTGTCTTCTCGTTGTTACCTTGTTGAAGGCATCGCCACTACAGCTGACATCTACCTTCATGTGATGCTCCGGGGGAAACCCTGGACCCGGGTGTTCCGGATCAGACGATGCCAGTGGTTTGGGCATCTCTCTCCCTCGGGAGGGCATCATTTTTGGAGTTGTTGGATGGTGGTGGCTAGTAGGAGGAGCGGCATACATCTACCTTGTCGATGACGGTGAGTCTCGGTGGCATGGTGCAGCTGAGTCTCCGTGGCATACGTGTCATGATGGACTCGCGCAGTACGGGGGCGTCGTTGTGGCATCGTCAGCAGGACCAAGAAAGTTTTTACGGATCTTAACTATGAAGAATGCTCATAGGTTCAATAGCGGTGACAGATTCTATGGCGTGAATACAAGGTGCTCGCTAAGAGTCTGCTAATCCAGATGTACACTCTTGTTTCGCTTAGAGGGTGTCTCAGGGTATGCGATTGTTCCTGGTTCCTGGCTGGTCGAGTGTCTTTGTTGTCTTTCTATGCACAAAGTGGCCCCGTCGACATGATTTTCCTCCATTGTCGAGTTTGTAGGTGTTGTGTGGTGGCTTTCAGTTTGGTGATGTCTGTTCTTTGTTGATTTTTTTAATAATAAAGCAATAAAGGTAGTATGCATCTTTTCGATGTAGAGGCCAGGGTCTCGCACCCTCCATTTCGAAAAAACAATGCATCGTTCTTGACATCGCGGCCTTGGTTGTTGGAGGTCATCTAGGCGAACATATTCTCAAAGGAGGCATCAACCAGGGCCATCAACGTCGTGCCATTCCTCTCGGCCTTGGTCTTCTTGTTACCGATAAGGCGGCTAGCTAAGGATGCGGTCGGTGTCCACTTCAAAGGGTTTGTCCCATTGTTGAGTGCGTACCAGAATTTCTCCCATTTCTTGCAAGTCTCAATTTTATTGAATACATGAAAGGGAACTCCTTCTCCCCATTGTTGGCCTTGTACAAAGCCCACATTTCCTTCAACTAGCAAAACAAACAAAAATCAAGAAAATGCACATATCCTATGCATACTACATTCACAAAATAGAACAAGCATAGGTTTGGGTATCTCACTTGATCGACTTGGTTCGTTCCACTAACTTCCCTTTTGTGGATGGTCTCCACACATGCAAAGAAGTTGCTACACGCCTTTTGAATATCGGCCCACTTATGAGACAAGGCATTTCAGTTGTTGATCATGTGAATCTTAGCTTAGTCTCTATAGAGCTTGCATTCTTCGAATTGTTCAAAGATCCTCTTCCAATATGTTGTGTCAGTTTGTTGGGTGCCAATGATAAGGTCAAGGCTCACGGCCTTCCAAGCATTGGCGAAGGATTGGTCCTCAAAAGTATTCCAATGAATGCACTTGTCGCTGGTGTGCTTCATCTTTGGCTTGCCCTTCTCATTAAGATCCACCACTTTCGCTTTCTCTTCCTCCTCCAACTCCCCCTCACTATCCTTGTACTCTTTATCCTCCTCCTCCATGTCCATCTCCCCTCCATCACCGACGTAGTATCCGCCCTCACCATGGATCAGGCCTAACATGGCATTGGCGCACTTGCTCTCGGCCATTCCATCGAGCACCTACAGGGCGTCAAATCTTTGATCTTCGCCTTCCAAGTATCGTCCAAGCATTGTACCTCGATCGTCTTCCAACGGATGCCCTTGCCATCGGCACACTTACTCTTCGGCTTGCCCGTCTCATCAGCACCATCACTTTCTCTTCCTCCTCCAACTCCTCCTCACCATCCTCGTACTATTCATCATCATCCTCCATGTCCATCTCCCTTCTATCGTTGGCATAGTATCCGCCCTCACCACAGATCAGGTCGAACATGGCACTAGCACACTCTCTCTCGGCCATTCCATCGAGCATCTGGCGGGCATCAAATATTTGACCGCCGAACAGTCTATGACTGACCTGTGAGGTACATGCGTCGGTGGCGTCGAACGAGAGTGACCCCCTACACAGGGCCAGCGACCCGACAAAGGCTTGGTAGAGGTCGAGAGGTCGAGGCGGGCGCGACTTTGGTTCTGAGGAGCGCCATCATAGTCAAGGGAAGTGACGATGGGAGAAGAAAAGAGAGATCAAGGACATAGCACCTTCCCAAAGTTGTCACTCTTCTCGAAGAAACACGACGACGACAACGCCATCGAAGCCTCTTCCACAAATTTCTTCTTCTCCATGGCGCGACCGTGGTGACTGTTGTGGTCAGTTGTGACGATCCTCCGACGTGCTAGCACCTACGAAACGCGAGGATTGGGTGGGAACCAGGGTGGTAGCAGACAAGAGAAATTGGCGGTGGAAATTGGAGGGGGAAAGGGAAATAGGTACAAGATTTCTTTGGTTGGGTGACAAAGGTGGCTTTCAACGCAGGCGCTTCGACATGACCCACGTTGCCGGCAGCCCTAGTCCAACCCTTGTGTGCCGAGGGCAATAGGAGGTGCCAAACATATTCATATGGAGGGTGCCTGTGCGGGTCGTTTTCTGCCTGACACCCCCAAAGCCCATTTGGGGCACCGATGGAGATGCTCTTAGAACATCTCTAATGGATGATGTAAAAGCTTGGTGCCCTAAAAAAATTACAGGGCAGAAATTTGAGCTATATAGGGCACAAATAGCAAGTGCAGTTTTCTGGATGATGTATAATATGGCACTAGGAGTCTAATGGATGATGTAAAAACATACCAAAGCATAATCAAACTTCGAATTTAAACGACGGTTTAAACAAGTTCAAACACTGATCCACGGTACATTTCTATTGCAAACATAAAATTTCAACATTGCTACTCTAGTACCCATCATCTGACTCCTCGTCACTATCAAAAATGGAGTAATCCATCTTCACTGCCACCGTCGAGGGCCCGACGCCATCAACCTCAGCCTTTTTCTTCTTCTCTACCGCCTCGACCTCCTCCTTGGCGTAGTACTCCTCCTTCGCGCACACATGGGTGTTGTGCGCCTCGACGAACTACCGCATGAGCTCCTTGTCGGCCTCGACGGTGCTGAGACGGCGGCGCTGCGCACGACGCTTCTCCCGCTCATCTCAGCCAGTGCAGATACGGGTTTCGTCAAGGTTGGCGACGAACAACACCTGCTCAAGGTTGTCTATGTCGTCGAAGTTGAGGTAGGAGCACGGCAGGCAGTGATGCCAGACAGCGACATCGAAGGCATGTGCCGCCTGCTCCTTCACGGAGGGCCCAGCCAAATCCACTCGCCGCTGACGGTCACCTCCACGGTGTAGTGACCTGAGGACCGCTCCCAGATGCCACGAAAGTCAGTCGAGCTGCGGGTGTGGCGGCGCAGCGGCATCACGTGGCGGCAGCAACGATACGGTGATGACGGGCGGCGGGCGAAGGTCAAGGTGACACGATTCCGGCCCGAGGTTGACGGAATGGCGACGCAGCCAGAAACACGCGGATGGTGGACGACATTTGCAGGGGAGGAGGTGAGAGAGGAAAATAAGAATGCTACGCTAGCATACCATTTGCGGGGGAGGAGGTGAGAGAGGAAAATAAGAATGTCACGCTAGCAACAAGTATGCGACAGCCACCACTGCTACATATATACA
This sequence comes from Avena eriantha, assembly GCA_910589775.1. Classification (NCBI taxonomy): domain Eukaryota; kingdom Viridiplantae; phylum Streptophyta; class Magnoliopsida; order Poales; family Poaceae; genus Avena; species Avena eriantha. Next base: position 150,524,626 of record OU342740.1, on the reverse strand, counting down.
TGCTCTTTTTTAGCCTTGGCTTTTGACGTTTACACATCATTCACTAGAGCTTTTTTTTCGCAATTGCCCTATTGCACATCATCCATTAGAGAGCTCTCTCAAGCTTAAACTCACAGCCACAAAACTATTATACTCCTTTCGTCCTAAAATACCTTTCTTCTTAAAATAGATGTCATAGATTTATTAAAATTTGGATCTAGACACTATAGAGGAGGCGGCAATTTGGCTCGTAGGGCAAGTACACCCATTATAAGAAAACATATTTTAAAATGTCAAAAAGTTCAAAAATAAATTTGTACATATACATATGAACATTTTATACTGGTTCGCAAGTTTTTGGGATGAAATAATATTTCATATGTTATGTATAAAAACGAAAAAAAATGTCGTATGCATAGTCTCGTATTATATTTTTTATCTTTTTTATATATGACATATAAAATGAACCAATATAAAATACTCAAATATGTAGAATTTTTTGTAAATTTTTTGATATTTTAAAATATATTTTCTCGTAGTGGATGCATTAGTCAAAGTAAATATCCTATAGATTCATCCAAATTCTAGCAAATCCGAGACATCTATTTTAAGACAGACAAATTTTGATAAACCCAAGACAACTATTTTAAGACGGAGGGTGGACACCCTCCCTTCAGAAATAAGTGACTTTATCTAACTTGGAATGTATCTATACATACACTAAAACATTTCTACTCCCTTCGGTCCAGTTTATACCATTACGAATCCAATGGTATAATTTTGTGACATACTCCTTCCGTTCTAAAATGTAAGGCGCCTAAGTTTTAGCGAAAAGTCAACATCTTCTAAGATTGACCAAGTTTATACGAAAAAATATGAATATCTATAACATCAAATGGACGTTTTGAGAAACTATACTTTCTAGTGAATCTATTGATATTGATTTGGTATTGTGAATGTTTAAATTTTTATGTATAAATTTGGTCAAACATAAAATATGTTGACTTTTGACTAAAACTTAGGCGACCTACATTTTGGGACGGAGGGAGTATTATATAAAATTTCTTGATCAAAATTAATGGTCAAAAATTAATGGTCAAAGTTGTTCTTTAACTACGTGTGCCTAATAAACCAAACTAGAGAAAGTATTTTGTATCTAGACAAATCTAAGTCAATTAATTTGGGCCAGAGAGAGTACATACAAGCTAATCTAGCAAAATTAAGTCAGCTATTTCTGTACTGGACGGAGGGAGCACGCATAATACATACCATTAACTTTTGCAACCTTTCTTCCTTGACAGCACAACGAATCACGTACCATTAACTTTTGCAACCTTACTCCCTTGACAGCACGGCGAATCACGAACCACGAACCACGGATTTCACTCATGACACGGAGAGACTGGTTATTTGTTAAAGGGGTACAGCTTGTATGACAATTTGGATCTGAATTCAATAAAATAAATCAAAAAATGTGGGAACAAATCCATCATGCAGTTCATTTCCAGTGAGATCCCATACAAGCGGACAAATCTCCAAGCCCCACGTTACTAGCCCATCACTAGAATTTAGTACTTCTGTTCAAAAATAAGTGACTTCAATTTATCTAAATTCCCATGTATCTAGACATGTTTTAGTGTATATAGATAAATATTAATCTAGATAAATCCAAGTCATTATTTCTGGATGGAGGAAGTACTAAATTCTCATGTAATGAACCCAAAATTCTACAGAGCATCTCCAGCTTAAGGTTTCTTGGATCGCTACACCTGTGACCTGTCCAGCAATAATAAGTCAAGACAATATACTGCAATGCACATCAATTTCAAAGACTAACTGATCTTGCAATACACATCAACCTTAAAAGTCCCACGGATTTTCAGTAAATAGATACTCCCTCCGATCCAAATTAATGTTCTCATGTTTGCCTTAGATTCGGACGTATCTAGCACTAAAACATGACTAGATACATTCGAATCTAGACAGATGTGAGAACATTAATTTGGATCGGAGGGAGTAGCACAAATGAACATTCAAAGGTGAGCAGTCTAAATTTGAATGAATCTATCTACTCCTTCCATCTCAAAATAGATGTCGCAAACTTCTCAAAAAATGGATGTATCTAGACACTATTTAGTTTAGATACATTCAAATCTAGACAAATTTTCGACATCTATTTTAAGACCTTCAGTACGGAGGGAGTACATATCATGTCAAACATGAAGTGACTTTCTCTTACATGGAAAACTCGATGTCAAACATGAAGTGACTTTCTCTTACATGGAAAACTCGATCGAAGTTGTGAACGTGCTTATTTGCTTCATAGACTCGCGAGTCAACGGACAGTCACAATAAAGCCGGTATCGACTATGTACTGGATATAAACCCTATGTTCTGCCAAGTAATTTGTGTATGTGACTAAGGATGTACAGTACTATGTATTGTACTCCCTCCGTTCCATAATATAAGATGTTTTAGCTTTATAGCTAAATCATCTTATATTATGGAACGGAGAGAGTACTTTCCAACAGCACTACCATGAATGCAAAATCATGAGAAAACCCTATGAGAAAAGCCATCTAGTTTTCCACAGTTAGCAGCTTACATGCCTGGTTTTGAAGCAAACAAGAAATTACATCAACGATCATTCAATAATCAGTATTTTCATATTTCCATTAAGTAATTGTACATTCGTACTTGCACAAGATACACTTGTATGCATGTTATTTCTTTGTTTTCACAAATACATAGCTAAGACTCAATGATATGCCTGTGGCTCATCCAGCCAAAATTTCGAGGCAAAGGAGGTGCGTGTTTTGAATTGTGTTTTAAAAGACGTCCCAGTAGCCCACCAAGTAACTGACACCTTGCCATACAATTTAAGAAGACGAAAAATCAACTGTGCCTCCCTCCATTCCCCGTGTACAATCGAGTGGAATATGTACGACACAAATAGAGCAACAAGCCTCTCATATGAAAGCATATGATTACAGCTGCATTTAGCATTGTGGTGGATTATCACAATAACGTTTGCACCACCCACTTTTGCCTATTTTAGCGTTTGTTTGACCAACTTCTGCCTACTTGTGTGGCTAATTTTTAACAGAAGATTACAAAATAAGGGCATCGCAGCACATTTCAGCAACAGCAAAATAATCTACTCCCTCGGTTTCAAAATATAAGATGTTTTAGCTCTTTTCGGAACACATGTATCTATACGTCTTTTAGTGTGTATGTTCACTTATTTTGCTCCGAACCTATACACTAAAAGACGTCTAGATACATGCATTTTAGAAAAAGGTTAAACCATCTTATATTTTGGAATGGAAGGAGTATATAACTAATTTTTGTACAACACGACTTGGCACACATTGTAGATGTTATATGCATCGTGATAGCAAAAGGAGGCCTCTAGAGAATAAAACAAATAACCTATGCATGCAAGGCTACACTAAATAGGAGGAATAATGGTGTAGTGTAGAATGATTTGATGTATATCCATACAAACAGGCAGCACAAATTTTCTATTCCCTCCACACCAAAATTAATTGAAACAGTTTGTCTAGATTAGCATGCATTTGTACAATAAAACGTGTCTAGATACATGCGGATCTAGACAAATCTGCATCAATTAATTTGGAACAAAGGAAGTACTTATATTTATCCTCAATGTTCTCAGTAAATGAAGATCAGCAACTGAGCAACCAATAGTGAAGCAGTAAATCGTTACAGATTTTATTCAGGGCAGGGGATCTACTGAACGCATAAATAGACAACATGGTGTAGTGTGCAGGTAGAAGTAGAACTTAAATCCAAGAAATAAACATGAGGTTTTCTTAAAAAAAAGAAATAAACAAGTAGCAAATGACAAAAAGGAATGAATAATGTTAAACCATGTGTAACAGCGTAAGGCTGGTCTCGTGTATCTTGTGCCCCAAAACTCAATAGTGCAATGACTTTGGGGGCACAAAATGGTGTTTTCTGCCTTTTTGTGGCCCAATTTTCACTACTCCCTTGATCCAAATTACTTGTCACAGATTTAGGCAAAATGTTGCCTAAAATCTGGCTAGGTTCATTGAACTTGCGACAACTAATTTAATTTGGATTAGAGGTAGTACTAGATTTTGTAATATTATATATATGCATGAAAAAGGTAAAAAAAAAAACATGGTATAAGAATATGGAATTTTTACTATCGAAAATCCACTTCTTTGTTATTTATTATGACAGTAATCTAAACCTTTAGGATGATATTAGTGCCCAAAACTGACAAGGCTCGACTTGAGTGTTTACCACAGTGAATTGGTGAACATTTTTTGGGACCAGAGTATATCAAAGAGCTCCCGCTAGGAAAAAAGCGATGCTAGATAAGATTTCCTGAACGAAACAGAAAGAAAATGAATTTTTGTTTCCACGTACCATCTTGTAGCAGAGCACAAGATCCTCAAGAAAATGAAGCACATAAAAAGCTAGTAGCTTGCATTTTGTGCCAACGCTTCAAAATTGCAACTTCTCACCAGTTCATCAAACCAAATCAGCTGGTTTCTGATGCCATTTTTCACTCTCACTTGGACATGCTTTAAAAAGGAACAACATCCCATGCGACCTGTACATAAAGGAAACGAAGGAGGAAGGACAATTATTTTACTTGCCAAATGCCTCGCTACTTTACTCTAGGTTTTCTACCTTTCAAGAAGCATCATAGATTTCTCTGTATCTACACTACCTTAGAAGTTGATGCTACCATCTTCCTGCTAATAAGTTCTTATTGCTGCTGAGGTAATATCAAAATTTAAGGCCAAAGGGCTGGAAGGGGTAATCAGTTCCCTCAGCTATGCATGTCTATCCATCTAGACAGCAAATATTAGAAGCATACTCATAGCTTCATCATATACACAAGGGATGTAACATTCCATTATTATTACATAAAGGAGCATACTACAGACTTGAACATCTGTCAGAATCAGCTATAGTATCAAACCTCTATCAGTGCATAGTTTCAGGTTTCGCATCTTTACAAACCATCAATATTAAAGAATAAAACGCAAAACACTTTAACTCCAAGATGAGCTAGAGTACATGAGGAAGCACAGCACCGCATATCATCCCCAACTATCAAAGATAGACATTTCAGATTTAGCGCGCGAGAGAGAATATCCAGCATAAATACTACAGTCAAACACAAATATATGATTCTGTCGAATAGAGATACAACTAGATAATTTGGTCCATAAGCAGTGAAGCTACTCTGGCTTTAAACTAGAGATGAAGCAACCTGAAACACCACTCAAAGCACACCGAAGGATAAGCTAAACTCAAATAAAGCATTACGAAGATACAGCTACTCGACATAATAGCTACTTATTGACTAGGAAGTTCTAGTAGTAAGCCACGAAAGGATCAAGCATTCCAACCAGGAGAAATACTGATTTAACCAGCAAAATGGACGAGCTTCAGGAGGATGGGACCAAAGCCATAGTACCACGATAATACATAAGCTGCCCAAATGTGCTGGTTCACTTCATAACGTTATAATGGCCTCTCTTACTGAGCAACCCTAGGCTGCATACCACCATAACCACTGCCATAATTTGATTGGCCTTCAGAAGCTCCATTGACTGAACCACCAAATCCTCCGCCTTGTGAAGGATCAGTCCACGCATTTGGATATCCAGAGTTGCCATTCCCACTTCCATATCCAGCACCATACCCAGACGCTGCACCAGTAGCAGGATTGCCAGCACCATCTCCCCGCCCCCCATAAGCACCATATCCTCCATGATTACCATATGATGCATCCCCTCCATAACCACCATAACCATAGCCCTGGTTTCCATAACCTGCAGCTGCACCAGGTGCCTGACTAGTGGGTGCATTTCCACCAGCAGAAGAGCTATTCCATGCACCATAACCTGCACTGCCAGCATAGCCCCCAGTGCCATAACCAGATGGAGCTTGACTGCCCCAGGGTCCTCTATTAGTGCCTGGAGGGCCACCCTGGTAACCAGAAGCAGCAGCAGTTGGATTGCCATAAGCCCCAGCATATGCAGCAGGAACACCTCCATATCCTGCAGACCCATAATTTCCATATGTCGTTCCAGGATTAGGATGTCCGTATCCATATCCAGTTGGAGCACTACCATAGCCTCCAGCACCATAACCCGGATAGCCGCCACTGCCCTGCTGTGCCTGTCCATATCTGCTAGCATCACCTCTGCCATCATAGCTGCTAGTGTTGGAGTTGGGACCATTATTACTATGAAAACCCCCACCTCCCATGGAACGGCCACCCCCACCAGAGCCAGGGTTTGCCTCTCGTGGGAGTGCACGCTTCACCTCTACCATCTTCCCACCAAGATCATGGAAGGTCTTGTGCAGCACACGGTCAACCGCATCCTCCGCATCAAAGGTGATGAAGCCAAACCCCCGGGGACGCTGTGTGGTCTGGTCGTACATCACCACGACATCAGTGACAGACCCAAAGGTCTGGAAGTACTGCCGGAATTCTTCATCTGTCAGACTGGATGGCAGACCCCCCACGAAGATCTTCTTAGTCCGAGCACCACCGGCGTCACCGCCACCACCACCTCCTACACCTCCAGGGTTTCTTCCCGCGCTAGGGTTCACTGCCTTCGAAGCCTGCTGCTCCTCCCGCGAGAGCGCACGCTTCACATCGACCTGGGACAACAAAGCACTTGAGAGATAATCCTCGTCTCACACACGAACACCCCTAGGCCGCAGCAGCTGGGTGGATCGGAAGGCGACCGAAGCGGATATTCCACGCGAATATGCCGCTAGGGTTTGGGTGGGGAAAGAAACCAAGGGAGGGATAGTAGGTACCGTGCGGCCGTCGAGGGTGTGTGGCTCCAGGAGAGCGGCGTCGACGGCGGCGGGGTCGGCGTAAACTACGAAGCCGAAACCCCGGGGGCGGCCGGTGAGCTTGTCGCGCATGACCGCGGCCTGGGAGACCTCGCCGAAGGTGGAGAAGTGCTCCTGCAGCTTCTCCTCCGTCGTCTCCCACGAGATGCCGCCGATGAAAAGCTTGCCCTGGTCCGACTCCATCTCCGCCTCCTCGCGCCGCTCCTCGGATTCGCTCGCGCACGGGTTGGGGAGGGGGGCGATGGAAGGGAGAGAGGGGAATTGGGATTTCGGCTTCGGGTGCAGGGGGGTTTGGGGATATTTTAGGGCGCTTGCGGGGTGGGGACCTGGACGAATCGGTGGGCGTAGGGTTTCTACTCTCATCGGCGCTTTGGGAGTTCTTCATTTTCTACGCCGAAATCCGACGCTATTTTCCCACTCGCGTTTCTAGACCAAATCTTCACGTTTGGCTGAAATTTGATCAAATATGGTGAAGTTTAGATGAATATAGATGATTCGATTAAACAACAGCAAGTTCGTACGATAGTTGGCCAAATTCGGACATATACCCGAACTTTAGCCAAATTAGGGTAAATGAAACCTAAAAACAGTAAAAAAACGGCAATGTCGATGCCGATGCCGATGCCGATGACGCCGCCTCACATGCCGAAGTGGCGGTAGAAGTTGGTGTACTCGGGATCGGTCGTGCCATCGTCGCTGCCGTCGTCCGGCGTCTGCAGTGGTCGTGAGCTGCCCTGGTCTGGGTCGCCGTACCTCCACGGCCGGGAGGAAGGGCCGACATCGTCGTCGAGGACGACGAGGGGCGCGCCTAGGTAGGCGGGCTCGGGGCGCGCTCTGGGCGGGGCCAGTTCGCGGCGCCCTCTGGCGCGACGCTCGGCCTGCTCCTGCAGGCGCTGCACGCGAAGCGCCTCCTCCTCCTAGTCCGCCCTGGACCAGGCGAGGATATTCGGCTTCGTGGATGGCGAGGACAGCGCGGCCTCGCGCAAAGAACGCTCGATCGCCATTTTCATGGCGAAGGAGTCCTTGTCGACGGCGACGCCCTAGTCGGCGGGCTCCAGCTTCGGCTGGCGGAGGGGCATCCGCCCGGTCGGCGGTGTCGTGGCGCGGGTCTCGTTGATGATGACGTCGCAGGCGCGTGTCCTCGGCGGCGAGGTCCTCGGCGTGTTGGCCTCGCGCTTAGGAGGCCGAAAGACCTCGCTGCTGATGTGCGGCGACTGCGCAGGAGCCGACGCCGAGGAGCGCGGCGCGGAGGAGGAGGTGGAGATGTTGTACATCCTCCTGGGCGCCCAGCTCGTCGGAGGTTGGCGCCCGCGGCGAGAGGGTGGTGCCGGCGAACGTGGAAACCCCAGCCGGGGGTTGTTGCCGGCGTGGATGTGCTCGAGGACGGCCTCGAGCGTGCGCCCCTACGCGCTCCACCATCGGTGGCGGCTCGCCGCGTTGTTGCGCTTAGGTGGCTCGCCTAGAGGACCCGGGTGCGCGGCAAGCTCGGCGAGGCGGCGCTCCTCGAAGAAGTTCTCCTAGAATGCGAGGTTGCCGGGATCCTCGGCGAGCTCCGGATCCGGCATACGATGGCGGCCTGGATCTCGTCTACCATCTCGTGGTCCTCTGGTACCGGCGGCACTGGTATGCTACCGACGTTGAGCCTCCACCGGGGGGCAGCGGAAGTCCGGTGGCGCCATGTACCCGACGTCGTGGAGCATCCTGGCCTCCCACGGCTAGAGCGTTCACCGGCCAAAGCTGTTAGCCGTTGCGGGGTCCCGTAGGTACCTCTCCGCCATCTTCCTCTTCACTGATTGTTTTCTTTCGCCGGAGTTCGGGGGTGGTACGGGTTGGAGGTGGCAGTGTGCTGCGAGCCGGCGGGGCGGGCCGTATTTTATAGGTCGAGTGAGTGCGACGAAGGCGGGAGGGGTGTAGCGGCAAGGGCGGGAAAAAGGGGAAGTGGCGGGAAGTTAATGCCCGCCGTCCGTCGAGGCGACGCGTGGCCGGCGATACCGGTGGTTAATGCCCGGCGGTCCTTCGTGATGTTCCGATGCGGGAGGATAAGGACGACTCGGCTTCTGCCGCTGACTGGGCGGGTCCACTCGGCCAACGGTTCTTTTCCCGCCGAATTCGTTTCATCTGGCGTTCCCAGCGCGTTTCCGTCGCCCCAGGAATGGCCTGAAAAGCCCGAACGTATTTTGGGTCAAATCCGGACGAAACCCGGATCCTGGGAACGCGATTGGGCCAAATTTTGGTGTCCGGATCAAAAAATACGCCATAAATACGGCGTACTAGGAAGCCGAGTAGAGATGCTCTTATATGGGCCGAATGGTAAAGCAAACGTGTCTTTCTAGTTTTATATGGAAAAACAAACAAAAAATTAAAAAAATCATGTAATTTGAAGTTTGGATGTATATATATATATATATATTACAATTTAGAAAGATTATATAGGTCCATAATACGATTTAATGTTTATATTTTGGAATATATCAAGTCAAACTTTTGAAATGTATATCAATAAAAAAATCATGATAGTTAAACGGTCATATTTATTATAAAACATTCTAGTTTATAGTAGGCATGAATTTTTCCTCACTGCTACACAAGCAGAAAAATGTAACTAGGGGACTCGTGGATTTGGAGCGGCTCTAGTTGATAGTGGTATGTGTTTGGTATCCATTATAAGGTTCTTGGCCCGGCCTAGTGCAAGGTGGGCATGCCTAGGCGACAACGTGGATTGAGCCAAGTTTTGCAGTCTGTTTGGTAGACTGGGTCACATGTATTTTAATAGATTTGCAGCCCGATCGGTTGCTTGGCTTTTTCAACAGATACATCTACTGTTGTTTTGGGGTTTGCAGTCTACGGGTTCCCTCTCATTGCACACACAAGTTAGATATACTCACCTCTTTCAAATTTGGTGAGGTTACCATAGCACGGGAACATAAAAGCACCATAGGTAGAACTACATATTAACATAGCAAGTTCATAACTAATAGTGCTTAGGTTTTAATTAGGTGTCTCCCATGCCACCTGATTGGTACTTGATGTCGGGGGTACTGGTGGCCACGTAGAGATAAAATTAAAAAAATCCACGCAGTGATCCCAAGATCTAGTTGGAGTAGAAGGCCACGAGGATTATCACTAGACGCGTGCTTGCAGATTACTGATGAAGCGCATCAGTTGAATGCAGTTCAGTCACGATGTGATCCAATCCCACGATCGTCGATGTGCTCATGTAGCACCTCTACTGGTATCCACACATACGAGGAGGAGCGTCGGCGGTGGACTGCTAGGTCCGGTAGAGCGGCTAGACTGAACTAGAGCTAGGGTTTCTAACGATGGAATGACCTAATCATAGCCTTTTGGACATATGTGCCCTAGTATATATAGGGAGTGAAAGTGGGCCTCACTCACTTGCGACACATTCACTACGAGTCCAACTCACTAACTTAGTTCGTGTCTAACTTGGGTCCAAGCCAAACAGATTTCTGCTTCAGGTTCAACCCAAACTTGTTCCCGATTTTAAGTTTGTGACCCGATTGGCTCATGGTGACTCGGACATGATTTGAGTCTTACTCGTAATCGATCAGTTGGTAGCGGCTCCTAGCAGAACATACTGATTCCCAAGTACTAAAGAGTCATGACGACACCTTCCCATATGACTTACGTCCAACTATCTTTTGCCTCACGATATACCTTGTCAAACTATAGCCGAATAATCACCATCCCTTAGATAGTCTGAATCTCTTCTCGATCCGAGATAAGTGATTCATTCGACTAACTCTTAGTCGATCGTCTTGGCTAATAGTTAATCGAGTCGTGCATGGCCATACTTTCCGACCCATATCAAACGAGAGGGCCTAGAGAATATCTCTCTAGTTGGAGGGGCAAAATCCTATCTTGGTTATCCACATCACGCAGCTTGATTCTTAGTTGACCTGAACTCTGCATTTATAACTGCCTTTTGACAGAACGGCATTTGACAAATCCTAAGTCGGTGATCCATAACTCAGAGTCTCAGACTGTGCAATAACCTTAGGCCTAAGGATCACATTGATTGAGACATACAAATGATGACGTGTTCGTTGTATATCAATATGGGTCAATCCGACTTGATAAACTCTTCAGTCGAATTCGTGTAAATCAGAATAGCATCACCATGCCCATGACAAGTGGAACCGAGTCATCAACTGACTTTTACATTGGTCTAAGTTGTGGGTACATCACAACCGCGATGACCAAGGATATTTAGTAGGAACAACACGAATGTATAGTTCCACAACTGAATCACATATTCAATGATATACATTAGAAGTTCATACAAGGACAGCTTAATAACTTTATGAATATATTGGGAATTACATCATACATGATTGCCTTTAGGGCATATTTCCAATAGTCTCTCACTTGCACTAGAGTCGATCTTCCGACATCACATGTCTAGGCATCTAATGCCCATAACTCTCAGGTGCACCTCATGCTCCGGCTGTGGTAGCGGCTTTGTCAATGGATCTATAATGTTTGCATCCGTGTGTACCTTGCATAACTTGATATCACCATGATCGACAAATTGCTGAATCGGGTGGTAACGCATGAGTATACGTTTGTTCTTCTTGTGTTGTCTAGGTTCCTTGGCTTGTGCAATAGCACCATTGTTGTCACAATACACGTCTAATGGATTGGACGAGCCCTAAACCACACCAAGATCCATGAGGAAGTTCCTCATCCAAATGGCTTCCTTTGTTGCCTCCAAGGCGGCAATATACTCAGCTTCTATCATAGATGCTGACACTGTCTCTTGCTTGGAACTCTTCCAGCTCACAGCCCCTCCGTTTATCACAAACACGTATCATTAGTCCTTCTCAAGTACTTAAGGATATTTTTAGCCACTGCCCAGTGGATTTCTCCAGGGTCAACCTGAAATGGATCATATGGGCACCTAGAGTGGGGTGAATAGGTGCTACTCCAAATTTTAATTCTTTTTCAATTTTATGATTGATACAAAGGTAAATTTTCTAGATATGCAACTAGAAATAATTTCCCTATATGCAAACCTAGCTAATAAGAGAGTAAAGGCGAGGAACGAGGTAACCGTAGTGGAGCACGCGGAGACACATGATTTGTTTGACCGCAGTTCCTTCCTTGCTAAGGGAAGTACGTCTGCGTTGGAGGGGTGGGCGGTACTAAGACCACCACATCACAATAGGCCTCATCCCGTTCTCCGATGGATCTTGCCACCAAAGGCCTGATCCACCTTTCAACTATTGGTACCCTTCGAGGCAGGAATCGGTGCCTTTACAACACCAGCGGGGCACACATCCACAACTGAATTGGAGGCTCCCGTGATGACAACAAGCTACCACAAGAACAAGTATTATCAATAACTAAAAACGAGATCTAGATATTTGCAAGAAATACTAGATTAAGAATCCTCCAAGAGCATGGAGGGGAAGTGATGCGCTTGATTGGTGTTGATGAAGATTGAAGTCTCCTCCTTCGATTCCCCAAACATCGGAGCCTTTAGGTGAATGAAGATGGAGATATAGGTTTTGGAACTTGAAGAACAGTACTGCACTTTTTCGAATGAATCAAGAGGTCTGATGGGAGGAGCAATTAGGGTATTTATACCCCCTGTCAAAACTCAGCCGTTGGAGATTTTGGGGCCAGATTATCCGGCCGAAGTAGGGGCAGATTATCTGGCCGGGGCAAAAACTACGACCCAGAGTGGGAGTTTCCGGGGTAAAATCCGCCCCCCATACCGCGTGACGCGTCTTGGCTTCCTTTGCAAAAATTCCCGGGGGCAGATTATCCTGCCCCCTTGGGGCGGATTATCTGGCCAGGGCAAAAACTCCGGCCCTGGCCGGACAATCCGAGGGAAAGTTCGCCCCCATACCGCGTGATGCTCCTTGTTCTCTTTGTCAATCGAGCCAGGGCAGATAATCTGGCCCAAGCCAGGGGCGGATAATCCGCCCCTAAAACTCTGTTTTGGAAGCTTTTTGTATGGACAATTGTCTGCAATACTCAACACACATTAAATATTCCTTGGTTTTGTTATCTAACACACACAACACTAGAGATCATGAAATGTTCTTTCAATCTCCCCATTTTTGGTGTTAGATGACAATATTAGGATTTGCAAATACGCCCTACTAACAACATCATTCCAAGGATGAAAAAGACTCCCCCTAAATGTGTGCATATAAGAAGTTTGCTTTTGAATACAAATGCATACATGAAGGTACAAGTCTTTTCATTGAATTGGAAACTACAAACACATGATGAGTTAGCCAAAATACCATACTACCAAGAGAATGAAGTCCTCAATAATATAGATATAGCCTATATGATAACCACTTATTGAGACTTCGAAGCATAATACCATTTGGATGCATCCATATAGATAATACTAGAATTTCATGGCATAGAGATCAATCCATACTCCCATAGAGATAAATCCACATAGATAATTCCAGAGATAATACCAGTCTCACACAATCAACCACAAAGTCTCACACAAATACAAACCAAATAGTAAATTTAAAGTTCAACGCTAAAATGGGCACAAGCAAGAGAAAAGAAACACTAAAGAGTGCAAATGCTTGTGCCTGACCCATGCAAATCCACGATGGCCTAATAGAACTACTTCTCCCCCTTTGGCATCGAAACGCCAAAAAGGAAGAAGAGCGATGCTAACGCCCCAAGGAATCACTCCTCGCCATCATCATCATACTCCTCTTCATCTTCCTCATCATTAGCCGGAGGAGTAGGCTCCTTCTCAAAGGCGAGGAACAAGTGATGCTCAAGCTCTCCATAGTTGGTGCCGGAGGAGTTCCACTTTGCATACGGTGTAGGAGCTGTGGGAGTGGGAGGAGGGCCTGATGCCCCTAAGACATGGTGGACAATGACCTGCTGGGTGTGAGCCATATCATGGTGCTGCCTGTAGGCCTCATACTGCCCCTTGTGAGTGTCTATACCCATGCATGGGATGTTTAGTTGAAACCAATTGACTTGTTTCACCTCACAGGAAACAGACGATACTAGGGGCCTTCGCCCACTAGAACAAGCATATCTCATGAAACCCTCTGGAGCAGAAGAGGGATGGGAGGTATTCCTTGGCTTATTGTAAATCTTCTTCACTTTATGTTCACCATTAATGTTGAAGTTCTCAAGAGGAAGCATGTGCTTGATCAGCATCATAATGAATTGGAGCATAAGGAATGGAAAGCCTGTTGAACATGGCATCAGTTATCTCATGATAAAGAAAAACCATCACATCTAGCCAGTAACTCACATGGAGATCTTCAACGTTGGCACATTCATGAGCAAAAGCAAGCAACTGAATAAGGTGGCCACGGATGCTGTCATTGTTGCCCCCATTAGGCATGATGGAGTCACGAAAAACATTGACCAACTGAGCATAGAGTGGGTAGGGACTTGTGACCTTACCCACAACACCATTGGGACCACAGTAGGGAGAAAGCAAAGTGTCCTTGTTTTGCTTGATGGGAGTAATTATACGATGCCCACAAGCACAACCATGACCATTGAAGGTATATCCAAGCACCTAAGAGAATACCCGGAAATCAGCTTTAATAAGAGTGTCACCAGTATACCTTTTGGTCCACATCTTTACCATTGGGATTGAGCTCAAGATGGCTTTTAGTTTGCATTGGTGTAGCAACACCATTAAGATCCGTCATTTTGATCCTCTTGAGCATGTCTTGGATGTACTTTGCTTGATTTATGAAGGTTCCTTCTCTTTGTTGTTTGATCTCAAATCCCAGAAAGAATCTTAATCCCCCCATAATAGCATCTCAAACGTGTTAGTCATAAGCTTTGAAAATTCATCATTAAAATCTTGGTTAGTAGAACCAAAGATAATATCGTCTACATATAGTTGACATACGAAGAGCTCCCCCTTAACCTTATTAGTAAAAAGAGTGGGATCGATCTGCCCAACCTCGAAGCCACGGTCTAAAAAAGCTCTTTAAGATGCTCATACCACACACGTGGGGCTTGTTTAAGGACATAGAGTGCCTTATCGAGTTTGTAGACATGGTTTGGAAAGTTGGGATCCTCGAAACCCGGGGTTGCTTGACATATACCAACTCATGTAGAGGACCATTAAGAAAATCACTCTTAACATCCATTTGTTGTAATTTAAAGTTATGATGAGCTCCATAAGCAGGAAGTATATGGATAGACTCAAGGCGAGCCTCTGGAGCATAAGTTTTGCCAAAGTCAACGCCTTCCACTTGAGAAAAACCTTATGCTTCTAATCTTGCCTTTTTGCTAACAAAAATTCCATTCTCATCTTGCTTGTTCTTGAATATCCACTTAGTGCTGATAACATTGCGGCAATCTTTGAGCTTCTGTACTAACTTCCAGACCTTGTTGCGCTAAAATTATTTAGTTCTTCATGCATGGCAACAACCCAATCTGGATTGTCAAGGGCTTCAAAAACCTTTTTAGGTTCCACCATAAATACATGAGCTTTATGATCACTGAAGCTTCCAATCTATCTTCTTGTGGACACCCTTCTTCTTAGGTTGCCTACAACTTTATTGGGTGTCGGCCCTCGTAGTTCGAGATTTCTATTAGCACGAGCTTTGCGATGAATTTCAATCTCCTTGTTGTTTCTTGGAGGTATTTATTCATCATTAGAGTCTTTGTCTTGACCCCTAGCTTGACCTTGATCAACAATTTGTTCAACACGGACATGTGATGGGGAAGCTTGCCCTTGATCTTGATCAGCAGCCATAAAAGGAGGCTGCTGAACTGAATTTCTAGGGCTGGATAATCCGGCCAAGGGAGGGGTCGGATAATCCGGCCTGGAATTTTCTGCTTCTCCTTGAGCTTTCTGGATGTTTCTGTCATTTGATGGTGTTGGGATGGATAATCCGGCCTCGAGCAGAAAATCCGGCCTAGGATTTTCTGCCCCTTCCCGATCTTCCTGTTCCTTCCTAGCAAGTGATGGTGTAGGGCCGGATAATCTGGCCTTGGACTCCCAGTTTCTTCAGATGATTGATGAACTTCAGAAGGTGGTTGTGTTGGTGCAGTAGTTTCTCTAGCAGGTGGAACTTGTTGATCTTGTGAATATGAGGGATCTACTTGAGTGGAGAATTGTCCTTCCTGATCTGCCACAAGGGGTTCCTCAATGGGGCGGAAAAATCCCACGCCCATTCTTCTTATGGCATCTTGGGGTATTTCAACATCTGCATCACAAACATCAACTTGTCCCACATGTGAGCCATCATTTTGCCCAAACACCACACTACAAGATTCTACAATAGTTCTGGAGAGCTTATTGTAGACTCTATAAGTGTGGGTTTCGACAACATAACCAACAAATATACCTTCTAAGGCCTTGGACCCACATTTAGATAAACAAACTCCTTTAATGAGAAAGAAACACTTACAACCGAACACTCGGAAGTACGAAATGTTGGGCTTGTTACCGATAAGTATCTCATAAGGGGTCTTGTCCAAGGTTTTGTGGAGGTAAAGTCGGTTTGATGAGTGACATGCGGTGGATATAGCTTCAGCCCAGAAGTTGTATGGTGACTTGAATTCAGCCTATATAGACCTTGCCATGTCCATTAAGGTCCAGTTTTACTCTCGGCTACACCATTTTGTTGAGGGGTGTACGCAGCGAAATATTGGTGTCTTATCCCCTCTCCACTTAGGAATTCATTCAGAGTGTAGTTCTTGAACTCGGAGCTGTTGCCACTTCTAGTTGCCAATATAGGGACATTGTGTTGACGCTGAATCTCGTTGGCAAAGTCAATGACCGTTTGTTGAGTCTCACTTTTTAGCTTGAAGAAGTAAACCCATGTATATCTTGCGTAATCATCCACAATGACAAGACAATATTTCTTCCCACCGAGACTTGCATGAGATGGTGGACCAAAGAGATCCACATGTAGGAGCTCCAAAATCCTTTTTGATGAAATAATCATCATCCTTCGATGAGGAGAGTCGTGCATCTTTCCTTCAACGCAAGCCCTGCAAACATGATATTTGGCAAAGGAAACATTTTCTTTTAGTCCAAGAATGTGGCCACCCTTGTGAAGGCTTTGCAAAGTTCTCATATTAACGTGGGCTAGACGCGATGCCATAACCAACCCGCGCCGGCCTTTCCGAATAGACACATCGGACCGACAAGGGGTCGACGATTAAGGGAATTGCTTAAACAATCCCAGGCGAACCATCTCCCAGTGATGAAGGATTCCTCGAAAAGTTAAGGATTTGTAATTCTTTTTTGAAATCGATTTCGAAAAGGAATGGATTCGGTCTTATACATACGCGAGGAAGGTAATCAAAAAAGAAAGAAGACGAGTTCTTCTTTCTTTTATCACCAAGAAAGCACATCAGATCATAATATATATCAATACCCTCTAATATATATCAATATCCCCCTTCTTTTTTCTATGCAAAACAAAAAAGAATAGTAAGTAATTCCATAAATCTACGAAGTTGCCCAAGAATTCACTATTCTTCTTACGCCACCCGGATTGTACTCTTTTAAGGAAGTGAATGACCAATTATCCTAAAGGCTTATTAGTCATTATTTTCCTAGTTTTGTTATTCTTCTTTTCTTGTTTTATAGAAGTAGTGGTTTTCCCCGAAAAGTCCACCACATACAAGTCATTTTCGACGTATCCAACGTAAGCGACCTTTAGAGACTTGCTCCACAAGAGTACCACTAAATCAACATCAATGAAAACTGCAAAGCCCATCTTACCAAGGGAACAAATAGAAAGTAAATTGTAACCAAGGATCTCAACAAGCATGACATCCACGAGTGAGATATCGTGAGCAATCACAACCTTGCCAAGACCCAATACCTTTGATTTCGATTTATCACCATAGGAGACGGTTATTTGATCATGATTAGGCCTCATCTCCGTGATGATCTCCTTGCTTCCGGTCATATGACTTGTGCAACCACTATCGAGCACCCATTTAGATCCACCGGAAGCATAGCCCTACAAGAAAATTACTTCTTGGTTTTAGGTACCCATTTTTCAATGGGTCCTCTCATGTTAGTTACAAGGGTCTTTGGGACCCAAATAGACCAAGCAATCTAATTATCAAAAGGACCAACATAGCTAACATAGACATCACCATAATAATCGTGAAATAACTCATAATGAGGATTGTTAAACCCTACAAAACCATAATAATCAGTTTTGTCCTTCATGATGTTCTTTTTAGTGTTACTTGTCTTTGCTCGAACATTCTTGGCCTTCTTCTTCTTCTTGGTCTTAGGGACATATCCAAGTCTCTCTTTTCCATTATTCATCCTTTGCTTACCAAGGATCCCATCTAGAACTTCCTTACCTTTGGGTAGGAGTGCCTTGGCAAGCTCATGTTTCAACCTAGCATTTTCTTCAAGAACTTCTTCATGTCCACATGTTGGTGCAAAAGTGCTATGAACATCACACTTGTTCAATCAAGTTTGGAGCTTATCATGAGACTCATTGAGAATAGAGTGTTCACTTAGGGGTGGAATCGAGCCGAGCCGAGCCGGCTCGTGGCTCAGCTCGGTTAGGCTTGTTAAAATTTGAGTCGAGCCTGGCTTGGCTTGTACATGAATTTTTTTAAATACTGGGCTTGTGGCTTGGCTCGTCGAGCTTGTGGCTTGGCTTGGCTTGTCGAGCTTGCGAGCCGGCCGCTACAACCCAGCATCTCAGACCAAATGCGTGTGTTTGTGATGTACGACACTCTTTGTTGACTGATTAAGTGCATAAATTTATGTTGTGAACTTATGATGTATACCATCATTATATTATTTGTAATTTGTAAGATTTGTTAAACTATGTTATGGATGTATTTATTATCAATTGTTGATTAGAACTGTAAATTGTTACATTGTGAGCAAAGGTCATGTTAATATTTTTATTGCATCGAGCTGGCTTGCGAGCTTCGCCGAGGTGGCTTGTCGAGCCTCGAGCCTAAGTAGCGAGGTTTAGGCTTGGCTTGTCCTACCTTTGAGCCGAGTCGAGCCCGAGCCAAGCCTTGTCGAGCTCGAGCCAAGCCTCGAGCCTCGAGCTTTATGTCCACCCACTCTCCAATGCCTTGTGAGCAATGTCAAGTTTCTCTAATTTCTCGGAGAGTCTAGCATGAGCAGCCCCAAATTCAATCTTTTCCTTCTTTAATTCCTTGGCCTTAGCAATTGCATTATCACGTTCCTTTACGAGCTTGGCCACAACCTCGTCATGTGACTCCTCAATTGACTCAAGTCTCTCCTCTAGAGAGACTCAAATTTCTTCTTCTTCTAGAGCATTCTTCAAAGATGCAATTTCCATTGCATCCTCTCTTTCAATTTTGCCATTTTCCTCGAGGAGCTCTTTGGAGTGAGTAAGTTGACCCATGAGAGCCTCAAAATGCAGTTTGTGCTCACCTTGCAAGTTAGTGATAAAATAATCCAAAGCAATAACTTCTTCCTTAACTTTAAGACTAGTGTGATCATCCATATCAACATCCATAGTAGTCTTAGGAAAGGAAGAGATAGAAGGTGATACCTTGGGACCTCTTGCCATAAGGCAAGTGATGTTCTTGTCGATGACATTTTCGTTGGGAGAGTCAAAGAGAGATGTAGGTGTAGATGTGGTGGTTATTGCAGCCACCTCTCGTGAGCTATCATCATCCTCTTCGTCTTCACTTGTGGATGAGTACTCTTGTGCTATTAAAACAATCTTCGATTGCTTCCTGTAGGGAGCATTTTTCTTGACAAACGGATTCTTCCGAGGTGCCTTTGACTTTTCCTTGAGGATGAGCCTGCCCCATTATATTCTCTACTTTGATAGGGACACTCAGCTACAAAGTGCAAACGATCTCCACAATTGTAACAAGTTCTCAGTTTTGGGCCGTTTTCCTTTCGCCCATTTGACCCATTCTTGCATTCAAGTTCATATTTTGGATTTGGCTGGGTCCTTCCAAAAAATTATTGCATATAATGCCATGTACTCACCATGAGCATGCTTGACATCCTCAGGGCATCTCATGGACACAATGTCAAAACCCTTATCATCTTCCTCTTGCTCAATGACATTGGCCTTCAATGCAACATTCACGCCTTTTTGCATTCCAATTGCTCCGGCACGAGCATCTTCGGCATTCTTCGCCGCAACTTTGAATGCATCCATTTCTTGCATGACTTCGTTAGAGGTCATTTGATTATAGTTGTGTCTCCCTTGTAAGATCTTCAAATCAGTGGGCTCAAATGGCATGAGAGCACTCACATATTTCCCCTTGATCCACGCATCATTAACATGTGAGGCACCATGCTTTCTAAATGTTGTGGTGATGCCCTTGAGCCTTCTATACATGTATTCGTGATCCTCACCATCCAACATATAAAACCCTTCGTCTTCATTGCTTAGAGCATCATACCTATTTCTTCTCATGCTCCCATTTCCAATAAATAGGTTTGTGAGGGCATCCCAAGCTTCCTTGGCGGTGTTGAAGTGCTCTATGTGTGGCATGTCCTTGGGACCCACACTAAGATGAATCATGTGTAGAACGGTTGCATTGAGTTGGCTATCAATGACTTCTCTTCTTGTAAAGTTGTTGGGATCTCCAACGTGGAGGCCATCTTTAATGATCCTCCAAATCTCAATATACGAACTGCACACATGAGATTTCATCAAGAATTGCCATTGATTAAAAGAAGATGCAGTAAGCTTGGGTGGGTCACCCCTATTATTTATATGCGGGCGAGGGATTGGTGGATCGGGTGAATATAAGTCAGAGACCTCACTATAGTCCTCGTTACCACTTCCCTTTTTGGAGCAGGAGCCATTATTGTTATCACCCACCAACTCGTCTTCCTTGGAGTTAGCATTAGCTTTCTCCTTAGAGAGCGAAGTGGTAGCCACAGAGGTAGATGGAGGAGAGGTTGTAGGCGAAGAGAGACGTGCAATCATTTGATGCATCTCTTCCATTTTGGTCTCAATGGATCTCAACAAGGTTGTTTCCAATGTCTTGAGATCATCCATGATGACCTTGTCCACAACCTCACTTCCATCTCCCTTAGTACCCATACTTCTCTTAGGAGGTTAAGCCAAAATAAAGAGCCGAGGCTCTGATACCAATTGAAATGGATTGTATGGGCACCTAGAGGGGGGGGGGGTGAATAGGTGCTACTCCAAATTTTAATTCTTTTCAATTTTAGGCTTGACACAAAGGTAAATTCTTTAGATATGCAACTACAAAGAATTTCCCTATATGCAAACCTAGCTACTAAGCGAGTAAAGGTGAGGAATGAGGTAACCATAGTGGAGCACACAGAGACACATGATTTGTTTGACCGTAATTCCTTCCTTGTTAAGGCAAGTACGTCTACATTGGAGGGGTGGGTGGTACTTAGACCACCACGCCACAATAGGCCTCACCCTGTTCTCCGATGGATCTCGCCACCAAAGGCCTGATCCACCTTTCCACTATTGGTACCCTTCGAGGCGGGAATCGGTGCCTTTACAACACTAGCAGGGCACACATCCACAACTGAATTGGTGGCTCCCGTGATGACAACAAGCTACCACAAGAACAAGTATTATCAATAACCGAAAACGAGATCTAGATATTTGCAAGAAATACTAGATCAAGAATCCTCCAAGAGAATGGAGGGAAGTGATGCTCTTGATTGGTGTTGATGAAGATCGAAGCCTCATCCTTCGATTCCCCAAAGATCAGAGCCTTCGGGTGGATGAAGATGGAGATCTCGATTTTGGAACTTGAAGAACATTATTGCACTTTTTGAATGAATCAAGAGGTCTGACGGGAGGAGCAATTGGGGTATTTATACCCCTATCAAAACTCAGCCATTGGAAATTCTGGGGCCGGATTATCCGGTCAGGGCAAAAACTTTGCCCCAGAGTCAGATTTTCCGAGGGGAAATCTTCTCCCCATACGGCGTGACGCGCCTTGGCTCCCTTTGCAAAAAATCCCGGGGGGGGGGGGGGGGGATTATCTGGCCTAGGAAAAAACTCCTGCCCTGGCCGGATAATCTGAGGGAAAGTCCACCCCCATACCACGTGACGCGGCTTGTTCTCTTTGTCAATCAAGCCAGGGTGGACAATCCGGAGCTAGCCAGGGGCGGATAATACGCCCCCCAAAACTCTGATTTGGCATCTTTTTGTATGGCCAATTGTCTACAGCACTCAGCACACATTAAATATTCCTTGGTATTGTTATATAACACACAAAACACTAGAGATCATGAAATGTTGTTTCATTCTCCTCCTTTTTAGTGTTAGATGACAATACTAGTATTCACAAATACGCCCTACTAACAACATCATTCCAAGGATGAAAAAGACTCCCCCTAAATGTGTGCATATAAGAAGTTTGCATTTGAATACAAATGCACACATGACGGTACAAGTCTTTTCAGAAACTACAAACACATGATGAGTTAGCCAAAATACCATTCCACCAAGAGAATGAAGTCCTCAATAATATCGATATAGCCTATATGATAACCACTTATTGAGACTTCGAAGCATACTACCATTTGGATGTGTCCATATAGATAATACCAGAATTCCATGGCATAGAGATCAATCCATACTTCCATAAAGATAAATCCACATAGATAATTCCATAGATAACACCATAGTCTCACATAATCAACCACAAAGTATCACACAAATACAAACCAAATAGCAAATTTAAAGTTTAACGCTAAAATGGGCACAAGCAAGAGAAAAGAAATGCTAAAGAGTGCAAATGCTTGTGACTAACTGAAGGCTCAAAATATGATGAGCTCGTTGGGAACACAAAGAGTAAGGTATGATGAGCACAACAACAAAAATTCCCTCAATTATGAACCAAGGTTATCGAACCAGTAGGAGCAAGGAAACAACCCCAAGGTGTTGTCTCCAACTTGGAATCCCGCACAACACAACCACATAACTTTGCCCCAACTTACAGTGACGTTGTCAATCTCACTGGTTTTGCTGAAACAAAGGATTAAACGTATTGTGTGGAAGATAGTAATTGCTTTGCAGAAAGTAAACAGTAAAATACTCCCTCCATCCCAAGGCTTAAGGCATATAATTTTTTTGAAAGTCAAGCCATGTAAAGTTTGACCAAACTTTTAGAAAAAACTATCAAGAACTATTATATTATATAGATACCATGTGAAAATATGTTTCATGATGTATGAAAAGGTATGGATTACATAGTGTAAATATTAATATTTTTCTCTAAAAACTTGGTCAAATTTTAGTTGGTTTGACTTTAAAAAAAAATTATATGCCTTAAGCCTTGGGATGGAGGTAGTAGTAAATAGTAGATAGTAGATTAATGGTAAAAGACTGGACCAGGGTCCATAGTTCACTAGAGGTAATTCTCCTTAAGATATATGACATGTTGGGCGAACAAATTATAGCGGGGCAATTGACAAACACCGAGAAAGCATACATGCATATACTAATCATCTTGACTCCTATGATATTTGATTGGGCATTACAACATTATACATAGACCGTAATCCAACTGCATCTATGACTAATAATCCACCTTCAGGTTATCATATGAACCCCCTCTAGCATTAAGTTACAAGCAACAGATAATTGCATTAAGCAAAGTGTGTAAAGTAAACAATACGATTGCCCTATGGACAAAGGATTGTTGTTTTCTCCCTAATAGCAATAACACATCTAGTACCTTAGAGATTTCTGTCACTTCCCTAGATTACTAGAGGCATGAACCCACTATCGAGCATAAATACTCTCTCTTGGAGTTGCTAGCATCTACTTGGCCAAGATAGCTACTAACAATGGAAAGCATGCAAGATCACAAATAACAAAGACATGATAGAATCAATAATAAATCTGAAATAGCATCTCAATATACATCGGATCCTCGCAAACCCAACATGTAAGATTACAAATAGATGATCTTGATCATGAACGGAGCTCACAAGATCTAAACATGGTAGCACAAAGGAGGAGAACCAACCATCTAGCTACTACATGGACCCGTTGTAGCATCCCATCTATCTAACATATGTAATGCTACATGGTCTAGTAATATAATTGCTACTTTCTACATATAATTGTTGCATCATAATTATATCATGCTCATGTTATCATGCCACCTTGCATTTGAGCATCATATAAAACCCTTTTCATTTGGTTCTTATCTCATGTGCATTAGTAATTGTATTTGGCTCTTGATATATTGTATTGGGTTCTTGATAAATGCTTGATGCCCAAGTTGAGTTGGGGGCATATCTTTTATTCAACTCCACCACCTTTCCCTTGTCACCACCTTATAATTCCACCATCTTAATTATACATGAGCTTGTACATTTTTCCTTTGGCATTTAAATCTAGCTCATGTGGGTTGGGATGATCCACTTCTATTTCCACATGCTCTCACACTAGTATCATGTTGTTTTCACATTATTGATATGTGGAGCCACCTTTGCATGCATAATGAGTGGTACCCCTTTTTCTAGCTTCCATATGGAGTGTTTTGGAATAGTTGCTCATGTTGGAATATTGATGAGGATATTAAACACCTAGTGGAATATACACACTAGCATGTCCCATTTATATTCAAATATGACCATCTCCATCTACTCCACATGGAATATCCTTTCCAATTCATTTAGCTTGGCCTTAGCTCCATATTTTGGAATGCATGTGAATAAATGCCATGAGACCTTATTATTGTTTTAACAAAATGAGCATGACATTTATTAATAATGCATGGGCCATGCAAGTCACCACCATCTTTTTCTCCTTTGGTTTTCTTGGTTTTTGAGTGGATCTTCTCTTTTGTTAAGCTCCCCTTTCTCTCTTACTCAAACCTCCTCATCTTGGTCTAGTGTTCCTTGCCATGTGCATCAAGATCCTCACCACTCACCTCCATCTCACTCCACCCCTTGTTTGATCTTGCACTTGTACATGTGAGATCAAAAACCCCAACCCTATGCCCTCACTCTCCATATCCATCACCCCTCCCTAATCTAAACCCTCACCACCACCCTTCTCTCTACCACCCCACCCGAGCCACCTCACCCTAACCCTTGGCCACCACCCTTCCAACCTAACCCCAACCCTAGACCGAGCCCTTGCTCAACCCATGCCATGCCACATTTATGTTCTGAATTGCAACTAGTTTGGGGGCAAAACATGACCAAAACTCAATAAAATGCTTTATTCTTGTACCCCACACCTCACCCATGCCATGCCACATTATTGCCATGTAAATGGAGCATCATTCATCATGGCATACTTGTTTGCTTGTCGCATTTTAATTCATATGATTGTGCACTTTATTTATGTTGGCCCTTGTTTGTTTGGTTCTTCTTCGAATAGACGCCGAGCAGGGGAAATATCAGGAATCCCAGGAGTACTACCCAGATCCGTCTCTCGCTTCAACTGAGCTGCCAGGCAAGCACTACCACATGCTTGCATACATATAGTACCTATTGCCTCTATCTTATTCTTGCATCATTGAGTCGCGATTGCATTAAATTGAATCCCAAGTACTGCATAGCCTTTACTTTTAAACTCCACCGAAGCTTGTTCCTCCATCCCATGAGCCATTACTACAGGAGTTGTTTGAGCCATGCGAGTCGTAGAACAGCATGTGTAGGGTATGTGAGTGTCTGATGGATAATGAGGTACCTAAACAACTTAACCTGAGTAGTAATGGGATAACTAATGAAAGAGGCACCGGTGAGCAATATCTGCTATTTGGTTTTTCATGCTCACTTGTGTCCCGTAGGACCCCGAGTACTTGATTCCTGTTCCTTGACTATTTGCACTATCCACATCCGGGAGGCCGTGGACCCCCCTGAGCCAGAGCTTGATTCACTTCTATTTCTTGGGGCCACAAAGTAGTTTGGGGCTTTGTTACTATCCTGTACTTATGCCATGTTTTACTATTTTATTTAAGATTGTGCGAGGAGCACCTGTACTATTTGGGATTGCGGAGTGTTTTCGCGGTATCGACAAGCCCAATCACACTTTCGGGTTCCCAGTCGTTTACAGCCATTGGCGCAAACCTTGGGTCCCCTCGGAGCCGGCCAACTTCGTTGCGGGTAGCTTAATGGGGTGGCCCCCTGAAATATTTCTGAATCCTGTGATCGCTTTGTCGTGAATGCCTCGTTGGGTTTTGAGTTGGTTTTTTCGAGGTTGATCGAGTGTGTGTTGCTATTTGTGCACCCCTGCAGGGTAAATCTTTTTGAAAGCCGTGTCCGCGGTTATGGACAACTTGGAGCATAGTTTCTCGATCATAGACAAGTATAACTAAAGTACCGCTTTTAATTTGACTAAATGCCTGCCTAGTAAATAGTGCAATACTCATGGAATGGTTAATAAAACTGCCAACGGTTGGGTTGTTCGTCCGCTTTCTCGTTGGTAAGCGAGAAGGAGGATGGATTTGTTACTTTATACTATTATAACTGTTGTTCCTAATTAACGGACATCCGTCTATCATTGGTTAGGCGGATGGTTAGGGAGTATCTATAGGCTTGTTAGTTATTATCTTTTGCTACAATTGCGTCACACCAAGGATATGTCCCCTTTAGAGGCATAAAGACTTGCTGAGTACCCCTAGGGTCTCACACGATAAATTGTTTGATTTAGATGAACAGGTGTATTCGCAAGATGGATACTGGGTGGAGAAGACAGATGGTGTTGGCAACGATCACGCGGTGTAGAGATTCCGAGGATGGGGATCCGTGAGATCTGTGGGCGGGATGTGTTTATTTATGTGGCATCTTATGCCAATTTGCTTCTTATCCGTACTCGGATCTTGTTTCCCGCTTCCGCCTGATACTCTGATGTTTGATGTATGAGGAGCTATCCTAAACTATTATCTCTATCTAGGATATTTGGATCTTGCCGTATGGCGTTGCAATATTTCTATTTCTTTTAGATGGAATGGCTCTGAAAACTGTTGTATGGTAGCTTGCATACATACTCACTTGTGTATGTATTTGATCTCTTCGCATGTTGCCTACGCCGCTCGCTCTTGTCCTGATGTCTTGGAAGTGGTTAGGACGGCCGACGGGTCTACACGTGGGCGGTCCTCTGGGCCCCCGCTGTACTATTTTAACCACTTCCGTTTCATCCAGGCTTGAACTTAGAGCGTAGGGTCCGAGGTAGTTACACCCGTAGTCCGGAGATGAACTACTCACGCATCACACCAGAGGCAGGCATGGTGATGAAGAAGGCCTCCAGGGTGATCTCTCCCCTCCGCCAGGGTGCCGGGAAGAGCTTCAGATCCCTCCCGATCTAGGGATGGAGATGACGGCAGCTACATACTATTTCGTGGAATTTTGATCGGGTCCCTAGGGTTTTCGTCCCGAGGGGTATTTATAGGCAGAAGGGCTTGCCGCGCCACCCTAGGGTGTGGCTGCCCTGGTTTCCCTCTTCGGCTCCCCTCCGGACTCCGTGTTGCTTCAGGCAAAATATTGACTTTGGCTTTTGTCCGGTCCAATTCCAAGAATATTTCCTTACTAGCTTTTCTGAAACCAAAAATAGCAGAAAATAGGAAATTGGCACTATGGCATCTTGTTAATAGGTGTGTTCCAAAAAGTGTGTAAAAACACTCCAAAGTGTGGACAAAACATAAGAAAGTAGATATAAAACAAGCATGGAACATCAAAAATTATAGATACGTTTACAACGTATCAACATCCCCAAGCTTAACTCCTGCTCGTCCTCGAGTAGGTAAGTGATAAAAAAGAAGAATTTTTGAGGTGACATGCACCATTTGATCAAGGTATTTATAACATTGATAGCTGGGATCATAGTACTTTAACATAGCATGAACGATATAGTTCTAACAATAAGACATAGCCACTATGTTGTAACATGAAAATGTACAAACAAAAGATTCATGAATAATAATGCTTTGAAAGATGTTTGTTTGTTTCACATATAGAAAACATAATGAGAATGGTATTCAGCTTGTCCCTCATGGTGTAGCAAAACATAAATGCATAGGACACCTTCAAAGTTCATAAGGGTGACTAGATACAAATAGTTTAAGAGCAAGCAATATCAAAGTTATGAATCAATCGACAAGTTTTGGGACAATGCACATTAAACTAAGAATGTCCAATATGCTCTCTCAATAGGTGCATAAAGATAGAAGATGGAGACTCAACATAAAAGTAAAAAGAAAGGCCCTTCATAGAAGGAAGAAGGTATTCAAGTCTCATAAAGAGCTTCCAAAAATTCTGGTACTTATTAGCTTTCAGCTCTCATTGCCCATATCATAAGCATCTTTAGGTGATTAAGGTTAAAGTGAACAAATATGAGAATATGCTTGACAAGTTATAAGTTCAAATCTCATGCCCCTTACTTACGAAGACCAAACCTCATGCTACTCAACTTTAGTCAGGAGTAAGTTCTTGTCATTGTAAGTATATGTGTATCATAGAGAACCGCCAACAGGGTACCCCTTTCCCCATGATACATGAGCTTTCCCATATCAAAATGACAAGGCAAGCAGACAATGAGCATCTCAGTGATCTTTTTATTTGCTATTTGCATAGGTTTTTATTGACGATGCTTCATAGATTGCTCATTATGGTTATGCTGCAAGTTTCCACCATGATTAGGCATGGCTTAGGCTAGCGGCCCATGGATTTCTCTAACACATATACAAACTCCATGAGCTTACAACCTCCCCTTTTATTTCACACCGCCGGGATCCATAAGCAAAAGAACATGATATCAACCATATAAAGTGCAATGTTGAAAGCGTTCCCCATGGTAACATGGTTCTGCTAATTCACAACTTAGAAAGCGCAAGCATATACGCAACATAGATGGGCACAATGGTTCAAGTTTATTGAGTGCAAGAAAAGTAAGTTGTGCCATCAAGTTTGTGAGAGCTTTAATCACTAATTTTCACATAACAAGTTTAATACGGAAGGTAGATAAAAACATGAATATACTTGGAATAGCAAATGCTAATAGGTGGGTATGGTGGAATCTTTGGAATAACTTGGTTTTATTTGGAGTTAGATGCATGAGTGGAACTCATACTTGGTATGGAGGCTAGGAAAATACTGGGAGCGACCAACTAAGAGATCAATAATGTCCATAATCATGCAAAGCGACAAAACATTATTAATTAAAGCATAAAGTGATATTACAAGTCGAAAACTAAATGATCATAGAGGCTATGGTGACTTGGTTTAGTCTTAACATGGTGTGAGCATGCGCGAAGTCAACCCAAATAAAGCATTAAAGGAGAATACCATAATATTATACTTTTATACGCTAAAACAACACATGATTCTTTCAAGGCACATTAAGCAATCTCAATTATTTGGAACAAGTCATGATAAAACAATAATTACTAAGCATAAAGCCAAAACAATATCAAGCATGACATGATAAAGTCTAAACCACAGTCAAAAACAAGACTCCTTTTATACCACTTATAAACATGAACTTTCCTACTCTTTTCCAATCCAAACCAACTTATTTGAGAACTAATGAATGAATGCGGGGGTCCAACCAATTTATTCAAGGAAACTAAGCAAACGAAAACTAACAACAAAAACGAAGACACTCCAAGAACAACATAACTTGTGCATGGAACAATAAAAATGAAGTGTTTGGAAGAGAACCTAAGATTTTTATTGATGAATAAGGGGATGCCTTGGGAATCCCCAAGCTTTTACGCTTGTACTTCTTGAATATTTCTTGGGGTGACACGGGTAGCATCCCCAATCTTGATCTTTTGTCCATACTTCATCTTATCACATTATTCTTCCCTACACCTGAAATTTTTTCTTCATACAAAAATTTACACAATCTTCACTAGCAACATTAGTGTACTCGAGATAATAAGTCTTTCGGTTTAGTTTCAACACAAGTAAAACTTCCATTAAAACATAAGCTACTGTAGCACTTCCTTTAAAAAGTTCAAGTGATCAAATAGAACTCAAAGAGAAAGAGATTAAGAGGCAAATGCAAATAATGGCAGAAATCTGTCAAAACAGACCAACAGGTAAAATCCGATTTTTTCGAAAACCTTCTATTGCTCAAATCGAAAAGTGTTAAACTAATGATAGTTGGATAACAACCAGGGGCACAATCACAACAAATTACAGCTCAATCCGACACATAGAGATTTTTCACGAATTTTTACAGCGAAGCACAAAAATCTGTTTCAGGACAGCAACTTTCCCAAGTCTTACTTCTCTCTCATTAGAGGTTACTCTTGGCACAAAAACCACACAAAGAAGATAAGGAGAGGTTATTACTGAAGCAATAACTTCCAAGACTCAACAAAATATTCCTAATTTTTTTGGTTAACTCCCAATAAGTGCTTTTCTTTAACGCCTTTGAGCTAGGCATAAGAAACAAGAATCAAGTATTCTCAAATGAAGAAGCATTAAGATTAATACCAGAAATATCTTCAACAAGGCAAGATATCTCATCCAAATAAGTTCTATAGGATCCTCTCTCAATGCTCTTGGGTCCACTGTTTTCATCAAGCGGGTTTTCAGGAACAATCCAATCAAAATTCTTTTCTAAGGCTTCATGCATTCCTACAAGTTTAAAAGGTATTGGTATCTTAATTTCCTCCCCATTAGGTTCGGTTTTGTCCATCTTTTATCGTGCACCAATAACATCTACACATGAGCCTAGCATATTAAAACGATCAAAGACCTTTCTAGCTTCCTTAGCAACATCATAGAATTCTTTAAGCAAAGTTTCTAGAATGAAATCTCTCTTTTCAGTATCTCCAATGTCTTTAAGTTTAAGAAACATTACATGAATTATGGGGTTAAGGTTAACAAACCTAGCTTCCAACATGTGAACTAAATAAGATGTAGCAATTTCATAATTTGGAGCAAGTTCTGCTAAGGATCTATCCTCAATATCCTCATGCTTTTTAACATGATTAAAGAATTTTTCAATATTATCTTTACCAAGTATGGAGCCACTACCTATTAAAAGGTCTTTCAGGGTGAACTTAGGGATCACCATGTTGAGCTAAGAACGAGGTGACAACTATAGAAAGAACTATTTTTTTGTTTTTGATAAAGGAAACAAACAAGTACAACTATTTTTGTGTGTGTTTTTGATAAAACAAACAAGCAAACAAAGCAGAATTAAACAAAGCAAAACAAAATAAACAAAGTAAAGCGATTGGTTATGAAGGACTCCCCTTGTGAAGCTGTCCTTGACTCCCCGACAACAGCACCAGAAAATAGTCTTGATGGCTCAAAATATGATGAGCTCGTTGGGAACCCCAAGAGGAAGGTATGATGAGCACAGTAGCAAAATTTTCCTCAATTATGAAACCAAGGTTATCGAACAAGTAGGAGCAAGGAAACAACCCCAAGGTGTTGTCTCCAACCTGGAATCCTGCACAACACAACCACAGAACTTTGCCCCAACTTACAGTGAGGTTGTCAATCTCACCGGTTTTGCTGAAACAAAGGATTAAACATATTGTGTGGAAGATAGTAAGTGCTTTGCAGAAAGTAAATAGTAAAACAGTAAATAGTAGATTGATGGTAAAAGACTGGACCGGGGTCCATAGTTCACTAGAGGTGATTCTCCTTAAGATAGATGGCATGTTGGGTGAACAAATTACAATGGGGCAATTGACAAACACCGAGAAAGCATACATGCATATACTAATCATCTTGACTCCTTTGAGATTTGATTGGGCATTACAACATTATACATAGACCGTAATCCAACTGCATCTATGACTAATAATCCACCTTAAGGTTATCATCCGAACCCCCTCCAGTATTAAGTTGCAAGCAACAGATAATTGCATTAAGCAAATTGTGTAGAGTAAACAATACGATTGCCCTATGGACAAAGGATTGATGTTTTCTCCCTAGTAGCAACAGCACATCTAGTACCTTAGATATTTCTATCACTTCCCCAGATTACTAGAGGCATGAACCCACTATCGAGCATAAGTACTCCCTCTTGGAGTTGCTAGCATCTACTTGGCCAAGATAGCTACTAACAACGGAAAGCATGCAAGATCACAAATAACAAAGACATGATAGAATCAATAATCAATCTAAAATAGCATCTCAATATCCATCGGATCCCCGCAAACACAACATGTAAGATTACAAATAGATGATCTTGATCATGAACGGAGCTCACAAGATCTAAACATGGTAGCACAAAGGAGGAGAACCAACCATCTAGCTACTACATGGACCCGTAGTCCAGAGATGAACTACTCACGCATCACATCGGAGGCAGGCATGGTGATGAAGAAGGCCTCCAGGGTGATCTCTCCCCTCAGGCAGGGTGCCGGTAAGAGCTTCAGATCCCTCCCGATCTAGGGATGGAGTTGACGGTGGCTACAAACTCTTTCATGGAATTTTGATCAGGTCCCTAGGGTTTTCGTCCCGAGGGGTCTTTATAGGCGGAAGGGCTAGGTCGGTGGAGCACCAGAGGGCCCACACTAGGTGGCGGCGCGCCTAGGGCTGGCCGCGCCACCTTAGGGTGTGGCCGCCCTGGTTCCCCTATTCAGCTCCCCTCCGGACTCCGTGTTGCTTTAGGTAAAATATTGACTTTGGCTTTTGTCCGGTACAATTCCGAGAATATTTCCTTACTAGCTTTTCTGAAAACAAAACAGCAGAAAACAGGCAACTGGCACTGTGGCATCTTGTTAATAGGTTAGTTCCAGAAAATGTGTAAAAATACTCCAAAGTGTGGATAAAACATAAGAAAGTAGATATAAAACAAGCATGGAACATGAAAGATATGTTTACAACGTATCACTGACCCATGCAAATCCATGATGGCCTAATATAACTACTTCTCCTCCTTTGGCATCGAAATACCAAAAAGGAAGAAGAGCGATGCTAACGCCCCAAGGAATCACTCCTCGTCCTCGTCCTCGCCATCATCATACTCCTCATCATCAGCCAGAGGAGTAGGCTCCCTCTCAAAGGTGGGGAACAAGTGACGCTCAAGCTCTCCATGGTGCCAAAGGAGTTCCACTGCGCATATGGTGTAGGAGCTGCCCCTGAGACATGGTGGACAATGACCTGCTAGGTGTGAGCCATATCATGGTGCTGCTTGTAGGCCTCATACTGCCCCTTATGAGTGTCTATACCCATAGGATGTTCCACTGAAACCAATTGAGTTGTTTCATCTCACGGGCAACATACAGTACTGGGGGACTCCGACCACTAGAACGAGCATCTCTCATGAAACCCTCTGGAGTAGAAGAGGGATGGGAGGTATTCCTTGGCTTGTTGTAAATCTTCTTCACTTTATGTTCACCATCAATGTTGAAGTTCTCAAGAGGAAGCATGTGCTTGATCATCATTATAATGAATGGAGCATATGGAATGGAAAGCCTGTTGAACATGGCATCATTCATCTCATGATAAATAAAATCTATCACATCTAGTCGATAACTCACATGCGGATCTTCAGCGTTGACACATTCATAGTTAACACCTTGAACCTGTCAAAATCCCTTTGCAACAATCCATGCTTTATAGATAGAAATATTTCCATCCATATCAATTATCTTCTTAAAGACCCATTTGCATTCGATGGGTCTTACACCGTCTGGCAGATCAACCAAGTTCTAAACTTGATTTTCCATGGACTTTAGCTCGGGTCTCATGGCTCCAAGCCACAACTCAGAATCGTATCCCACCATCGTTTCCGAATAAGTTATCGGCTCATCATTGTCGAACAATAACACATCAAAAACATTTCGCAATCTGACCAATCTCCATGATGCATGTGCGATTCCCGGCTCAGCTACCATGAATGGCTCAACCTCCAAGGCTTTTGCCGATACACTACTGGCTGGTTCCTCTTGGATTTCTTCGAGCTGCACCGTACTCCCACTGACTCCCTGACCGAGAAACTATTTCTCAAGGAATACACTGTTCCGAGAAACAAACACTTTGCCCTCTTCTCGGTTGTAGAAGTAGTAACCCAAGGTTTCCCTAGGATACCCCACAAAAATACACTTATCCAACTTGGCCGTAAGTTTATCCGACTGAAGTCGCTTGACAAATGCTTCACAACCCCAAATATTAAGAAAAGACATGATCGGCTTCTTGCCAGTCCACATCTTATGTGGTGTCGTCTCTACCGACTTAGATGGTACTTTGTCTAGTGTGAATGTTGTACTTTCTATACAATAACCCCAAAATGATAATGCAGATCTGTCCGACTCATCATTGATCGTACCATGTCCAACAAGGTCTGATTCCTTCTTTCTGACACACCATTTCTCTGTGGTGTTCCTGGAGGAGTGAGATGGGGAACTATTCCACAACTCTTCAGATGGTCATCAAACTCATGGATCATGTACTCACCTCCTCGGTCCAACCAAAGAAACTTTATTTTCTTGCCGAGTTGATTTTGTACCTCATTATGGAATTTTTAGAACTTTTCAAAGGCTTTTGACTTATGTCTCATCAAGTAAATATATCCATGCGTACTCAAATCATTAGTGAAGGTAATGAAGTACTCATAACCACCTCTGGCTGTCGTGCTCATTGGGCCACATACATCACAATAAGTCGGACACTCTTTCAAAACTCTTTGCAAAAGGTGTCTTGGTCAGTTTCCCTAGTAGGCAAGATTCATATGTCTCGAACGACTCCAAGTCGAACGAAGTTAGGTGTACATCATCATGGAGCTTCTTCATGCATTTCTGACTTATATGACCAAGCCGACAGTGCCAAAAGTAAGTCATATTCACATCATTTGGTTTCAACCTTTTCACATTTATGTTATAAACCGATTCACCATCAAGATTCAAAATAATAACCTGTCCTAGACGGGTGCAAAGCCGTGAAACATATCACTCAACTACAAAGAACAACCATTATTCTTGATATTCAACTCATAGCCTTGCCCCATCAAACATGAGGCAGAAATAATGTTTCGATTAAAATCACTGGAACATTATAACAATTATTCAACTCCATTAAGAATCTGGAAGGTAAATGAAGTTGCATTGTGCCGACTTCCAACACAGTGACTCTCGCTTTATTGCCGATTCGAATGTCAATGTCACATCTCACCACGCTCCTAGTTCTTACTAGTCCCTGCAACGAGTTGCAGATGTGAATAACTGATACGGTATCATATACCCAAGAACTATTAGGTGCATCATCAAGATAAATGTCTATAACATTGCAAACAAGCGTACCTAAGCCAGAAATCACACCTCCACTCTTGGCTTTGTTAGTGATACCTTCGATCCGGATTCACGGATGTAGTATAATAGTTTTTTTACCTAGTAGACCTAGGTTTAATCGAACCTTGGGAAACAATGCTAAAAAGAATTAAAAAGGACACGTCTGTAAGACTTCATTTTTTTGTTTTACCTTTGTTTACCAGACCAATCTAGTTTACTTTATATCGTGGGTTATTTCAATGGATGGAGATAGGCTTGGGTTGAAGATTCACCTGCAGCTACACATCATATGAGATAAAATATAATAATAGGCACAATCATGTGCAATGTTTTAATAGAGATAATCTTTGTGGGAAGCACATCCTAATATACTAAAGCCCCTACGAGTCACATGCATAGTAATAGCCTTTTAATCCAACTGGTAGCACCACGAAGTAATGGGCTACAAACAGTTATTAAGTGAAAAACACAGATCAAAGCCTTAAGGAGAGATGTTGCTGTTGTTCCCAAATGGGTCGCTAAGCGAAGACCGTACAACCCTTTCTATCACTAGGTTTCCTATGAGATCACCGCTAGCCAAATATCTCACCTCAAGCCTTTACCAATCTCGGGGGTCTTGGGTACCTACAAGTCCAAAGATCAAGGCAAGAGACAAAGAAACAAAAGATACAAATCTCTTATTCAAACAAAACACAATGCTCCCATAGATTAGATGCACATAATTTCTATGAGGTTTCACCCCAATCCACAGCCCGTGAGGACTACTCACTCATAACAATAAGATCAAGGATAGAAAATGTTGTGCAAAATACTTAGTTTGAAATCAAATATGTTTACAATGGTCGCCGAATCACAAGGAGATCTCAAGTACAAAGTAATGGCTATGGCTAATGGAGAGGATGGAAGATGGAGGGAATGAACTACGGTGTGGATCCTCTTTGGTAGTGTTGTGATGCAATTTGAGAATGGCGGCCCTCTGCGCGATAGCTAGGACCTCGAAAATATGTAGGTGCCTTCACAAAAGTTGTAGGGTTTGACGATATGAAGCCACCGACACATGGTACGGGCGGGCCCTGCCAGTACCAGTGGTCGTTATGGCCTCTGGTGCCTGGTTATTGCTCTAGGATTACTTGGCCGTGTAGATTTCCTCAAAATCTTCATTTATGGCTCCTCATTTCGCATTAAAAGTGTGATTTCTTACACAACACAATTCAAAGCAATGGTTTGCATATGTTTACAATAATTAGTCATTAGTGGCAAGGCTAGAGAGATTCTTGTCACTTGCTTGACTGAAAACAATGTTTAAATGCAGAACATATGGCTATTTTCAGAGCCATCGACCTCCCCAAAGCTCAAACCTTGATCGCTCTCGAGTAAGAAAAACAACAAAACTATAAGGAATTTAGCATTTAAACTAAAACAATAAGAACATGATTTCACTTATGGTTTATAGTCATATGCGTCCAACACTTCTTCCATTTGAAAAGCTCATCAAAGTTAGAGAGATGCCAAGAACACTATACAAGCTTTGATATCTTAAGACAATCAAAGTAGAGTTTAATATAAGTATAAATAACTAGGAGTGTAACAATCAATCCAATTCCTTTAGTTAACTCTTAGCTTGCCAAGGAACACTAGGACATTTTATAATAGCAAAATTGAGTAAGAGAGTTCATGTCCTAAGTAGCATAATAGTGAATGTATTATTGACACCCACATTTGTAAATCAAGATTATCAAAACACTTCTATTCCAATCATTGTCTTTCAAGAAAATTCATAAAGTATTAATGATACCATACCAAGGACTTGTAATGTGGTTCTTCATATATATTTTTTCTTCCTTCTTTTAAGGATAATTCTCAACAAGGATCATAGAGTGATTCTTTTAAACAATGGTTTACACAACCTTCGAGAGTACCAATACTTTTGCCCATTACGGTGACAAGTGTCACATGTGTCATCAACTCATAGCGGAAATCAGGGGTTGTAGCATTGATCATTCATAGGCCAGTGGAGTTGTTGACATCCAAAGGTGTGCGTAAAAAACATAGAACATTTTTAAATAGTATCATAGTTTGATCGACAAGGTTAGCTTTGGCATGCATCACATTTACTGCTAGACTTCATTTCGATCAAACAACTCCTTTTATGAGTGCCATCAAGTCTATCAAAACATCTATGGGGTTAAGTATCTTCAAAGGTAAACTCTCAAGACAATCATTCATCAAACAAGTCATAAATTTGAGACTTTCCTTGTTGTACTTGTTTGGCAATATTATTTCCAAGGAAAGACTTGGTTAGCTACAAGAAATAGAGCAAAATCTTCCATAACTAATCATTCATACAAATAAAAAGCTTTAGTCTAACTATTTTGAATTACTCCCACTAGCATAGCATCTTAGCAAATCAAACAACTAAGATAAACAATTCAAACTTCAAAAGTGGGAGACATAGGACATATCTCTCATGAGCGACCTCATAATCCTCTTCCTTATAGGGTTGTGTTCCTTCAAAACTCAAGTAAAATCACTCCATAATAAAATTAAAGCAAAGAGGCAAAAGGCAAATCCACTTTCATGAAAAAGGAAAAAGGGAAAAAACTTTTTGTATTTTTGAGGATGGGGATTATAGAATAGAAAATAACTTGCAACCAAGCAAGGAACTAATAAAATAAAAACAAGCAAAAACAAAAGAAAAATAAAAGTGTTGGAACAAACCAACACGAGTGTTTTAAATCTCACAAGGAGCAGGAGTACAACCTCATTATTACACAAATAAAATTATTGGGGGACACATTCCCAAGCTCAGGCTTTTGCAAGCCCTTTTGTTTCTCATTTTGGTGGTGGTGGATAATCTTCCATGTTCCATTGGCTGCTCCAATTGTGGAACTAGGTGGCGAAGTTGGCAGTAGCATCTCAAAGGTTGATGGAGAGGTTGTTCATGTTTTGGATGTTTCCTTTGAGAGCATAGATATCATAATAGGTGGTGTAGAAGTTTGGTGGCTGCATATCTTGTTCGGGTCCTTCTTGTTCTACTTCTTCATCTTCTCCTTCTTCATCCAAGTGTACTTCTTGTTGGGTTAGACCTGCCTCAACCTGCGTGTCATAATGCAAACGTCCATCCTCGATAGACAATATACCATTAGGCACAGGAGCTAGGATCAAGTGATCCGCTCCGAGTATATCAAGTAAGTATCTACCATTAGTTCTAGAAATCATACCACAAGCTCTTAGAGTAGAAAAACCAAGACGACGGTCTCCTACCAATGGTTGGATGTTACCTAGGTTGACGTGAAGCGCATGCGCCAGCATGGTTATGATTCCTCCTCTGCATATGGAACCACGAGGCTGCAGAGCTTGATGCTTAATATAAAACAAAAGAAGGGCAACCCAAATTTGGCGTTAAGTTACAGTTAGGAATAACAACTTTAGCAAGGATCATCATGTCCTCCTCATTGACTCTAGTAAACTCACCACATGCCTGCAAGGTGTTAGAAATAATATAAACAAATAATGAACAACATGGTGATCATTTGGTTTCCCTTGGGTGTGGTTCCACGAATTCTCATTCTGTTACAGTAAGCCAAGGGTGTTGGATTCAGAACAAAGGTGGTGGAGCGTATGTCGGTGGCATTGTTGGCAAACCCAAAATAGTGAGCCCATTGGTCAAGTGTCAAGGAGTACTCATATTTCATAAGACGGAAGTTGATACGATCAACTCCAAACATTTGCACCTCGGGGCAATAGTGTGAGCACAACGAATGTGTCAAGGTGCTGAGAAATTCAAGCATTAAGTAGTGGTATGTGGCGACATCCTGAAAAACAAAGTCATACAAACCAACATTGTTGCAAAGTAAATCGAAATCAGCACGGATTCCTAGTTTGTTTAAGATGTAGGGACACACCCACTTGGTGGAGTTGATTTCTTGGAGCCTGAGATAGTTGAAATGGTTTAGTTGAAACTCCTCGGTGAACTCAATACCAAGTGACTCGGGGGTTATCATATCAACGGTTGGTGCGGTTTGTTCCACAACCATCGCACGTGTACGGATCCTCATGTTCATCTAATACAAAAATAAATAATAAAAGTAATAAAAAAATTAGTCCAATAGAAACATAGCATAAATGACCCTCTACACTTGTTACAAAAGAAACCCCTCTAAAAACAAACTAGACATGCTCAATATCAAGATTAGCTCAAGAACAAGACCTAAGTCTAGATTGATAATGGTGAAAGATTGAGCAATGTTTTGTGACAAATAAGCCAGGGATTGGAGGAGAAACATACCTTAGATCGAATGGGTGCAAGGAATCAAAGAAAGAATGAGCAGAATTGAAGATCCAATGGATGTGGTTTGGATTTTGGAGGTATAAGAAAGCGAGATTTCTGTTTTGGGAATTTTAGGGTTACCTCTTCCTAGGTTGATATCGTGGCCAAGTACGTGGTACAGGGGGATGGTACGGCCGGAGCCCGCCCGTACTGAGTGATATACCTTGGGGTCGAAGGATTCCTTCTGGTGGTGCACTCTATACGGGCACGCGGTATGGTCGCGCGCGCCCGTACTACTGGTCGTTATTCACTCAGTACATTTTCTTGAAAGTTGATGTTTTGCTCGAGGGTACGGTACATGCGGGTGGTACGACCGCCTCCGATCGTACTAGTGGTTGTTACAGTCATTGAGTCCTGCAGAAAAAATCAACACTTCTATTGTCCAGAGCTATGATGTGGTGTGTGCGAGTTGTACGGGGTCTCCCAGTCGTACAGTGGTCGTTATGCAGCCTAGAAGATGAAAAACTTATGGAATTCTATTAATAGCTTCGAGCGTCTTTGCACATCTTAGCAAATGGCAAAATAACAGCAAATAGACTTCATAGAAATCAGCAATACCTAAGGGCCATGTGTTAGTAAATAAAAGCTCGAGGATTACCTTATTTTCTTCTCGTCTCTCCAAAGGACTTCTTGAACACTCTTTATTAAAAACAAAAAAAACAAAACAAAAACTAACACAAGAGTTAAAACTTTTATTTCACATGGGTTACCTCCCATGAAGCGCTTCTAGTTATGGTCAATTATCTTGACCTAGATGGCAATGATTTAGGTTTTGTGAGTGGAACACCCATTCCAAAGTAATTGGCTTTCAGCATGATTATGCCATCATCATTATTATTAGGTTTGGCCTTCTTCTTCCTTGGGAAGTGGACTATAAAATATCTCTAGATGGTAGTCCTATTCTCACATTCCCTTCATGTAGATTGTTCAAAGCTTTAATAGTTCTTAGGAATGTCCTACCTAGAATTATACTCCCTCTGTTCAGAAATATAAGACATTTTATGTTGAGGGCTAACCTCGAGGATTGCCCGATCTTTCACGAATCCCTTTCAAATCTAGGGGGGGGGGGGTGTGGGGGGAAGGAGAGAGGGGATGAACACGACGAACTCATCCACGAATAACACGATGAACACACTCACACAAAGACACGATACAAGCCAATAGCTCACGCCGGCGGCGACCGGTCCGACGCAATCCCTAGGATCAGCGTCGGGCTGAGGGCTCTCTCACAAACCGGCACGACAATTAGGGAGTCTCGGTGAGATCTTGATGTCTTGGCAAAGGGACTCCGATGCCAAGGACTTGTACAACGAGGGAGACGCGATGCAAACTCCAACAAGGCGGGGATATTTGATGCTCCTCTATCAAAGGAGCATGAGGCAAGAACTAGATAGATCCACAATGGGTGTCCACATTCCAAATATCAAGCCTAGGGTTTACAATAGATGTGGGGGACTATATATATGCCAGCCACTAGTTCAAGGGTACTTTGTGGATAAAATATAAGTTCTGGATAGACTAAAGGGGTACATGGGCTGAAGGCCTAAAGGATTTTACATGCCTATTGACGCGCAGTCCGGAGACTCTGGTGTAGCAGACCGGAGACTCTGGTGTGGGTCGGAGATTTTGGTATATCTCCGGTCGGTCTCCAGAGGGGGTATCAAACTATCCCTAGGATTGGTCCGGAGGCTGGTCGGGAGACGGGCTGGAGACTCTGGTGTCTCGGTCCGGAGATTCTGGTCTCCTAGGCCAGGGACTCCGGTGTGTTCAGCGCCAGCAGATTCTTCTTCACGCCCTTCTCCTTGTACTCCATATGTGGGGTCTTGGTGATGTGTTGGAGCTTCATAGCTGATGATGCATAGAGTAGTTGTATGAAGTAGCAAGCCGTCCAAGGATGTATCAAAGTCACACAAGGAGAGGAGCGAGTTAACCTTAGCTTGTAGGAGTTTAGCTCGTGCACTAGTAATTGCTCCACTTGGGGGACTTGGTGGTGGAGATGTAGGGACGTCCATAGGACTGGCTGAATCAGCTCCCCCTTGGGAAAGAGTCGTCCTTGACTCTTCATGGATATCATTTGAACATCTCCATGGAAAGGTGAAAGGTCCTTGACATTGAATGTATTGCTCACAAGGTACTTGGAGGTCGAGATGTCAATGATGTAGGCGTTGTTGTTGATTCTCTTGAGGACCTTGAAGGGACCATCGCCTCTTTGTTTGAGCTTGGAATCACGTTCCTTGGGGAAGCGGTCCTTGCTCAAGTGTATCCACACAACGTCACCTTCTTCAAAGATCATATCCTTCTTGTCCTTGTTTAACCTTGAAGCTTGGCGAATGACTTGTTGTTTGATAGTAGATCTTGTTTATTCGTGAAGCTTCTTCATAGCTTGGGCGCGCTTGTCAACGTCCATGTTGGTGCACTCGTGGAGAGGAAGTGGTAGGATGTCGAGCGTCGTGAGGGGCTCGAAACCATAGACGATCATGAAGGTACTCATCTTGGTTGTAGAGTTCTTGGCTCGATTGTAGGTGAACTCGGCATGGGGAATGCATTCCTCCTAATACTTCAAGTTCTTCTTGACCAACACACGGAGGAGAGTCCAGGGGCTTCGCTTGACGACCTCAGTTTGGCCATCGGTTTGCAGGTGCGATGCAGAAGAGAAGAGTAGCTTGACGTCGAGCTTGGCCATGAGGGTCTTCCATAGGTATCTCATGAATTTGACATTGCAATCGGAGACGATTGTTCAAGGCACACCGTGAAGACGGACAATTTCCCTGAAAAACAAATTGGCAACATGTGAAGCATCGTCTGTCTTGTGGCATGGGATAAAGTGTGCCATCTTTGAGAAGCGATCCACTACCACAAATATAGAATCATGAACATGCTTAGACCTAGGTAGTCCTAACACGAAATCCATGCTAATGTCAGACCAAGGTGCATGATGAATAGGCAATGTCATATATAGACCAAAGGTATTAGACTTGGACTTAGCTTGAACGCATGTCGTGCATCATTGAATGTAGCGCTCCATGTCTCGCTTCATCTTGGGCCAATAGTAATGAGTGGAAAGCATGTCCAATGTCTTGTCACAGCCAAAGTGACCCATGAGGCCTCCACCATGTGATTCTTGGAGAAGCAAAAGTTGAAGAGACGACTTAGGAATGCAAAGCTTGTTTTGTTTAAAGAGAAAGCCCTTATGCAAATAGAAATCATCAATTCCTTTGTCAATGGAGGACTTTGTGAAAATTGGTTCAAAGAATGGGTCGGAAGAATACAAAGTTTTGATTTCATCAAGACCCAACACATTTAATTCAAGTCGAGTAAGAAGGCTTGTGTGCTTGCGAGACAAAGACTCCACAACTACATTATCTTTGACCTTCTTATACTTGACAATGTAAGGAAAATACTCCATGAACTCAACTCACTTAGCGTGTCGCTTACTCAAGTTGGCTTAACCTTTGAGATATTTCAACGACTCATGGTCGGAATGTATGATAAATTCCTTAGGCCAAAGGTAGTGTTGCCAAACTTGAAGAACACAAACTAAGGTAGAAAGCTCTTTGTCATAAATCGGATAGTTAAGGCGAGCACCATCAAGTTTCTCGCTATGGTAGGCAATATGATGCCTATTTTACATGAGAACTCCTCCAATGCCAATACCACTAGCGTCACACTCTATCTCAAAAGCTTTTGTGAAATCCGGTAACACAAGAAGAGGTGCTTCGGTGAGCCTCTTTTTAAGTTCATCAAAAGCATTTTGTTGTGCTTTGCCCCACATGAAGTGTTGGGCCATGCAGATAAAAACAAAACTTTTTTCTACGCGGTGATCCCAAGATCCAGCTCAGGTAGAAGGCCACGAGGATTACCACTAGACGCACAGTTGCGGAATCGATAAAGCACGTCGCTTGATGCAGTGCAGTCCTCACGATCCGTTCCGGTTCCAGGATCCGTTCCGGTTCCACGATCGTCGAAGTACTGAACGTACAACACCTCCGCCAGTATCCACACGTACGAGGAGGAGCGCCGGCGATGGACTGCTAGGTCCGGTACGGCGGCGACAGGACTGGACTGGAGCTAGGGTTTCCAACACATGGAGTGACCTAGCCGTCTGCTCTAAGCACATGCGCCCCAGCTTATATAGGGAGTAAAAGTGGGCTCCACTCACCTGTGGCCCATTCACTAAAAGGCCTATATTAGTCACTGCGAGTTCAACTCACTG
This sequence comes from Avena eriantha, assembly GCA_910589775.1. NCBI lineage: Eukaryota > Viridiplantae > Streptophyta > Magnoliopsida > Poales > Poaceae > Avena > Avena eriantha. The sequence continues at coordinate 150,481,085 of OU342740.1, read as the reverse complement.
ACTAAGTCCATGTCTCTATTTGGGTCCAACCCAAATAGATTTCCTGTTTGGGTCTAACCCAAACTTGCTCCCGCTCTTAAGTGTGTGACCCGACAGGCTCATGGTAACCCAGACACGATTCCGAGTCTCACTCATGATCGATTAGTCGGTAGCGGCTCCTAGCAAAACGTGCCGACTCCCAAGTACCAATAAGTCATGACGACATACCTTTCCAATGTGACTTTCGTGTAAGTCCCTTTTGCCTCATGATATACCTTGTTGGACTATAGGTGAATGATTGTCATCCCTTAAATAGTCCAACTCTCTTTCTCGATCCGAGATAAGTGATTCATCCGACTAACTCTTAGTCGATTGCCTCGGTTAACACTTAACCGAGACGCGCATGGCCATGCTTTACGAATCATATCTTTCGAGAGGGCCCAGAGAATATCTCTCCAGATGGAGGGGCAAAATCCCGTCTTGGTTATTCACATCACGCAGCTTGATTCTCAGTCGACCCGAACTCTGCCTTTATAACTGCCCAGTGACAGAACAACGTTTGACAGAACATAAGTCGGTGATCCTCAACTCGGATAGTGCAATAACCTCAGGTCTAAGGATTACATTGATTGAGACATGCAAATGACGACTTGTTCGTTGCATCTCAATATGGGTCAGTCTGACCCGCTAAACTCTTTAGCCGAATCCATGTAAGTCAGAATAGCATCTCCATGCCCATGACAAGTGGAACCGAGTCATCTGCCAACTTTCAAATTAGTCTAAGTTGTGTGTCCAACACAACCTCAATGGCCAAGGACAATTAGTATGAACAACATGAATATGCAGTTCCACAATCGAATCACATATTCAATGATACATATCAGTAGTTCATACATGGACAATAACCTTATGAATACATTGGGAATAACATCATATATGATTGCCTCTAGGGCATATTCCCAACACGAAGGTGACATTCTTTTTGGTCAATTCATTGAGAGGACAAGCAATGGTAGAAAAATCTTTCACAAAGCGACGATAGAAACTAGCCAACCCATGTAAACTTCGAAGTTCACTCACATTTGTGGGGATTGGCTAATCTCGTATGTCCTTTACCTTGGAAACTTCAACTTCAATGCCCTTCGAATAAATGACAAATCCAAGAAAATTTAACTTGTCTTTAGCAAAAGTGCACTTGGGAAGATTAGCATATAGCTTTTCGTGTCGAAGGATTTGCAAAACCTCTTGGCATGTTTGTGGGGCCCCCGGATTAATCCTCCGAGAATCCCTGTTATGCATACAACCACGATCCCATGATCAGTTAGTCGTGGCACATAACAGACAAGTATCAAAGTAAACATCCACTACATAACAAATACATGACATACCTTAGTTGCCATTATGGCTACATCGATCAACATCAGCGGAACTTCGTTACGGGTAGAGCCCGAGCCATGCCTTAACCTACAGGCAACTGACTGGGAGAACGTCCTCGCTCGCTTAGCCTTCAACTTCATCCTCTTCTTGATATCTGACCAAGTTAATAGCCAGGGATAATGCCAGTGAGTACTTTGAATGTACTCGCAAACCACCTCAAGAAAATCTATACCTAATAATAAAAGGGCTAAGGTTTCTCTCTCAGTCTGTCTATTTGCGCTTTCGTCCATCCAACTTTGTGCCTTCGCACGTCGCAACTGGTCTGATCGCCTTATCTATCGTGTTCAACTTTGTTTCGAATCCCCGATTGTCTCCAATCGTTATCGTGTTAAGCACGGACTGGACAGGCCCGACATTATAATTCACGTGATGCAACCTACTGGGCCTATGTGCTGCTTTTCACCATTAAATGGGACATGGCACGCTGCTGGCTGCTCCTCTCTGGTAAACAAAACGCATGCAGGTGGCCACTCCACTTTGGTAAACAAATGAAAATCCAAACAAATACGGTGACTACACACATCGATCGATGGAATGGGGCACTGAATAGTCTACCGGTTCGTCCAACGAAATTACAGCCATTGCCACCGTGTGTTCCATTGTTCCTCTGTGTCCTTCCAAAATTGAATCGCCCGATCTCCCGAGGTCGATTCCCCGTCCCCGCCCTGCCTCGCGGAAAATTGGAGGCAGACCCTTCGAAGGTCGAGTACCCATCTTCATCCCCGTAACTACGTCATCCCTATCACTTCTACTCCGCAGCTGCGACTGCTGCGAGCACGTATGCGCCTTTCTGCTCTGCGCCCTATCCCGACCTATACCTAATAATAAAAGGGCTAAGGTTTCTCTCTCGGTCTGTCACTTTGCGCTTTCGTCCATCCAACTTTGCGCCTTCGCACGTCGCAGCGGGTCTGATCGCCTTATCAATCGCGTTCAACTCTGTTTCGAATCCCCGATTGTCTCCAATCGTTATCGTGTTGAGCACGGACTGGACATGCCCGATATTATAATTCACGTGCTGCAACCTACTGGGCCTATGTGCTTCTTTTCACCATTAAATGGGACATGGCACGCTGCTGGCTGCTCCTCTCTGGTAAACAAAACGCATGCAGGTGGCCACTCCACTTTGGCAGACAAAAGAAAATCCAAACAAATACGGTGACTGCACACATCGATCGATGGAAAGGGGCACTAAATAGTCTACCGGTTTGTCCAACAAAATTACAGCCATTGCCACCGTGTGTTCCATTGTTCCTCTGTGTCCTTCCAGAACTGAATCGCTTGATCTCCCGAGGTCGATTCCCAGTCCGCGTCCCGCCTCGCGAAAATTGGAGGTAGACCCGTCCAAGGTCGAGTACCCGTCTTTGTCCCCGTAACTACGTCATCCTTATCACTTCTACTCCGCCGCTGCGACTGCTGCGAGCACGTATGCGCCTTTCTGCTCTGCGCCCTATCCCGACCTATACCTAATAATAAAAGGGCTAAGGTTTCTCTCTCGGTCCATCACTTTGCGCTTTCATCCATCCAACTTTGCGCATTCACACGTCGCAGCTGGTCTGATCGCCTTATCTATCGCGTTCAACTCTGTTTCGAATCCCCGATTGTCTCCAATCGTTATCGTGTTGAGCACGGACTAGACATGCCCAACATTATAATGCACGTGCTGCAACCTACTGGGCCTATGTGCTGCTTTTCACCATTAAATGGGACATGGCACGCTGCTGGCTGCTCCTCTCTGGTAAACAAAACGCATGCAGGTGGCCACTCCACTTTGGCAGACAAAACAAAATCCAAACAAATACGGTGACTCCACACATCGATCGATGGAATGGTGCACTGAATAGTCTACCGGTTCGCCCAACGAAATTACAGCCGTTGCCACCATGTGTTCCATTATTCCTCTGTGTCCTTCCAGAACTGAATCGCTCGATCTCCCGAGGTCGATTCCCCGTCCCCGCCCTGCCTGGCGGAAAATTGGAGGCAGACCCTTCCAAGGTCGAGTACCCATCTTCGTCCCCATAACTACGTCATCCCTATCGCTTCTACTCCGCCGCTGCGACTGCTGCGAGCACGTATGCGCCTTTCTCCTCTGCGCCCTGTCCCGACCTATACCTAAATAATAAAAGGGCTAAGGTTTCTCTCTCAGTCCGTCACTTTGCGCTTTCGTGCATCCAACTTTGCGCCTTCGCACGTCACAGCTGGTCTAATCGCCTTATCTATCGTGTTCAACTCTGTTTCGAATCCCCGATTGTCTCCAATCATTATCGTGTTGAGCACGGACTGGACATGCCCGACATTATAATTCACGTGCTGCAACCTACTGGGCCTATGTGCTGCTTTTCACCATTAAATGGGACATGGCACGCTGCTGGCTGCTCCTCTCTAGTAAACAAAACGCATGCAGGTGGCCACTCAACTTTGGCAGACAAAAGAAAATCCAAACAAATACGGTGCTGCACACATCGATCGATGGAATGGGGCACTGAATAGTCTACCGGTTCGTCCAACGAAATTACAGCCATTGCCAACCGTGTGTTCTATTGTTCCTCCGTGTCCTTCCATAACTGAATCGATCGATCTCCCGAGATCGATTCCTCGTCCCTGCCCCACCTCGCGGAAAATTGGAGGCAGACCATTCGAAGGTCCAGTACCCGTCTTCGTCCCCGTAACTACGTCATCCCTATCGCTTCTACTCCGCCGCTGCGATGGCTGCGAGCACGTATGCGCCTTTCTCCTCTGTGCCCTGTCCTGACCTATACCTAATAATAAAAGGGCTAAGGTTTCTCTCTCGGTCTGTCACTTTGCGCTTTCGTCCATCCAACTTTGCGCCTTCGCACGTCGCAGCGGGTCTGATCGCCTTATCAATCGCGTTCAACTCTGTTTCGAATCCCCGATTGTCTCCAATCGTTATCGTGTTGAGCACGGACTGGACATGCCCGATATTATAATTCACGTGCTGCAACCTACTGGGCCTATGTGCTTCTTTTCACCATTAAATGGGACATGGCACGCTGCTGGCTGCTCCTCTCTGGTAAACAAAACGCATGCAGGTGGCCACTCCACTTTGGCAGACAAAAGAAAATCCAAACAAATACGGTGACTGCACACATCGATCGATGGAATGGGCCACTGAATAGTCTACCGGTTCGTCCAACGAAATTACAGCCATTGCCACCGTGTGTTCCATTGTTCCTCTGTGTCCTTCCAGAACTGAATCGCTCGATCTCTCGAGGTCGATTCACTGTCCCCGCCTCGCCTCGCGGAAAATTGGAGGTAGACCCTTCGAAGGTCGAGTACCTGTCTTTGTCCCCGTAACTACGTCATCCCTATCGCTTCTACTCTGCCGCTGCGACTGTTGCGAGCACGTATGCTCCTTTCTCCTCTGCGCCCTGTCTCGACCTATACCTAATAATAAAAGGGCTAAGGTTTCTCTCTCGGTCCGTCACTTTGCGCTTTCGTCCATCCAACTTTGCGCCTTCGCACGTCGCAGCTGGTCTGATCACCTTATCTATCGCGTTCAACTCTGTTTTGAATTCCCGATTTTCTCCAATCATTATCGTGTTGAGCATGGACTGGACAGGCCCGACATTATAATTCACGTGCTGCAACCTACTGGGCCTATGTGCTGCTTTTCACCATTAAATGGGACATGGCACGCTGTTGGCTGCTCCTCTCTGGTAAACAAAACGCATGCAGGTGGCCACTCCACTTTGGCAGACAAAAGAAAATCCAAACAAATAAGGTGACTGCACAGATCGATCGATGGAATGGGGCACTGAATAGTCTAAGGTTTGTCCAACGAAATTACAGCCATTGCCACCGTGTGTTCCATTGTTCCTCTGTGTCCTTCCATAACTGAATCGATCAATCTCCCGAGATCGATTCCCCGTCCCCGCCCCACCTCGTGGAAAATTGGAGGCAGACCCTTCGAAGGTCGAGTACCCGTCTTCGTCCCCGTGACTACGTCATCCCTATCGCTTCTACTCCGCCGCTGCGACTGCTGCGAGCACGTATGCGCCTTTCTCCTCTGTGCCCTATCCCGACCTATACCTAATAATAAAAGGGCTAAGGTTTCTCTCTCGGTCCGTCACTTTGCGCTTTCATCCATCCAACTTTGCGCCTTCACACGTCGCAGCTGGTCTGATCGCCTTATCTATCACGTTCAACTCTGTTTCGAATCCCTGATTGTCTCCAATCGTTATCGTGTTGAGCACGGACTGGACATGCCCGGCATTATAATTCACGTGCTGCAACCTACTGGGCCTATGTGCTGCTTTTCACCATTAAATCGACATGGTACGCTATAGGCTGCTCCTCTCTGGTAAACAAAACGCATGCAGGTGGCCACTCAACTTTGGCAGACAAAACAAAATCCAAACAACGGTGCTGCACACATCGATCAATGGAATGGGGCACTGAATAGTCTACCGGTTCGTCCAACGAAATTACAGCCATTGCCAACCGTGTGTTCTATTGTTCCTCTGTGTCCTTCCATAACTGAATCGATCGATCTCCCGAGATCGATTCCCCGTCCCTGCCCCACCTCGCGGAAAATTGGAGGCAGACCATTCGAAGGTCGAGTACCCGTCTTCGTCCCCGTAACTACGTCATCCCTATCGCTTCTACTCCGCCGCTGCGACTGCTGCGAGCACGTATGCGCCTTTCTCCTCTGTGCCCTGTCCTGACCTATACCTAATAATAAAAGGGCTAAGGTTTCTCTCTCGGTCTGTCACTTTGCGCTTTCGTCCATCCAACTTTGAGCCTTCGCACGTCGCAGCGGGTCTGATCGCCTTATCAATCGCGTTCAACTCTGTTTCGAATCCCCGATTGTCTCCAATCGTTATCGTGTTGAGCACGGACTGGACATGCCCGATATTATAATTCACGTGCTGCAACCTACTGGGCCTATGTGCTTCTTTTCACCATTAAATGGGACATGGCACGCTGCTGGCTGCTCCTCTCTGGTAAACAAAACGCATGCAGGTGGCCACTCCACTTTGGCAGACAAAATAAAATCCAAACAAATACGGTGACTGCACACATCGATCGATGGAATGGGCCACTGAATAGTCTACCGGTTCGTCCAACGAAATTACAGCCATTGCCACCGTGTGTTCCATTGTTCCTCTGTGTCTTCCAGAACTGAATCGCTCGATCTCTCGAGGTCGATTCACTGTCCCCGCCTCGCCTCGCGGAAAATTGGAGGTAGACCCTCGAAGGTCGAGTACCTGTCTTTGTCCCCGTAACTACGTCATCCCTATCGCTTCTACTCTGCCGCTGCGACTGTTGCGAGCACGTATGCTCCTTTCTCCTCTGCGCCCTGTCTCGACCTATACCTAATAATAAAAGGGCTAAGGTTTCTCTCTCGGTCCGTCACTTTGCGCTTTCGTCCATCTAACTTTGCGCCTTCGCACGTCGCAGCTGGTTTGATCACCTTATCTATCGCGTTCAACTCTGTTTCGAATTCCCGATTTTCTCCAATCATTATCGTGTTGAGCATGGACTGGACAGGCCCGACATTATAATTCACGTGCTGCAACCTACTGGGCCTATGTGCTGCTTTTCACCATTAAATGGGACATGGCACGCTGTTGGCTGCTCCTCTCTGGTAAACAAAACGCATGCAGGTGGCCACTCCACTTTGGCAGACAAAAGAAAATCCAAAGAAATAAGGTGAGTGCACAGATCGATCGATGGAATGGGGCACTGAATAGTCTACGGTTTGTCCAACGAAATTACAGCCATTGCCACCGTGTGTTCCATTGTTCCTCTGTGTCCTTCCAGAACTGAATCGCTCGATCTCCCGAGGTCGATTCCCCGTCCCCGTCCCGCCTCGCGGAAAATTGGAGGCAGACCCTTCCAAGGTCGAGTACCCATCTTCATCCCCGTAACTACGTCATCCTTATCACTTCTACTCCGCCGCTGCGACTGCTGCGAGCACGTATGCGCCTTTCTGCTCTGCGCCCTATCCCGACCTATACCTAATAATAAAAGGGCTAAGGTTTCTCTCTCGGTCCGTCACTTTGCGCTTTCATCCATCCAACTTTGCGCCTTCACACGTCGCAGCTGGTCTGATCGCCTTATCTATCGCGTTCAACTCTGTTTCGAATCCCCGATTGTCTCCAATTGTTATCGTGTTGAGCACGGACTAGACATGCCTAGCATTATAATGCACGTGCTGCAACCTACTGAGCCTATGTGCTTGTTTTCAGCATTAAATGGGACATGGCAACGCTGCTTGCTGCTCCTCTCTGGTAAACAAAACGCATGCAGGTGGCGACTCCACTTTGGCAGATAAAAAAAATCCAAACAAATACGGTGACTGCACACATCGATCGATGGAAAGGGGCACTGAATAGTCTACCGGTTTGTCCAACGAAATTACAGCTATTGCCACCGTGTGTTCCATTGTTCCTCTGTGTCCTTCCAGAACTGAATCGCTTGATCTCCCGAGGTCGATTCCCCGTCCGCGTCCCGCCTCGCGAAAATTGGAGGCAGACCCGTCCAAGGTCGAGTACCCGTCTTTGTCCCCGTAACTACGTCATCCTTATCACTTCTACTCCGTCGCTGCGACTGCTGCGAGCACGTATGCGCCATTCTGCTCTGCGCCCTATCCCGACCTATACCTAATAATAAAAGGGCTAAGGTTTCTCTCTCGGTCCATCACTTTGCGCTTTCATCCATCCAACTTTGCGCCTTCACACGTCGCAGCTGGTCTGATCGCCTTATCTATCACGTTCAACTCTGTTTCGAATCCCTGATTGTCTCCAATCGTTATCGTGTTGAGCACGGACTGGACATGCCCGGCATTATAATTCACGTGCTGCAACCTACTGGGCCTATGTGCTGCTTTTCACCATTAAATCGACATGGTACGCTATAGGCTGCTCCTCTCTGGTAAAAAAAACGCATGCAGGTGGCCACTCCACTTTGGCAGACAAAAGAAAATCCAAACAAATACGGTGACTGCACACATCGATCAATGGAATGGGGCACTGAATAGTCTACCGGTTCGTCCAACGAAATTACAGCCATTGCCACCTTGTGTTCCATTGTTCCTCTGTGTCCTTCCATAACTGAATCGATCAATCTCCCGAGATCGATTCCCCGTCCCCGCCCCACCTCGCGGAAAATTGGAGGCAGACCCTTCAAAGGTCGAGTACCCGTCTTCGTCCCCGTGACTACGTCATCCCTATCGCTTCTACTCCGCCGCTGCGACTGCTGCGAGCACGTATGCGCCTTTCTCCTCTGTGCCCTATCCCGACCTATACCTAATAATAAAAGGGCTAAGGTTTCTCTCTCGGTCCGTCACTTTGCGCTTTCATCCATCCAACTTTGCGCCTTCACACGTCGCAGCTGGTCTGATCGCCTTATCTATCACGTTCAACTCTGTTTCGAATCCCTAATTGTCTCCAATCGTTATCGTGTTGAGCACGGACTGGACATGCCCGGCATTATAATTCACGTGCTGCAACCTACTGGGCCTATGTGCTGCTTTTCACCATTAAATCGACATGGTACGCTATAGGCTGCTCCTCTCTGGTAAACAAAACGCATGCAGGTGGCCACTCAACTTTGGCAGACAAAAGAAAATCCAAACAAATACGGTGCTGCGCACATCGATCAATGGAATGGGGCACTTAATAGTCTACCGGTTCGTCCAACGAAATTACAGCCATTGCCAACCGTGTGTTCTATTGTTCCTCTATGTCCTTCCATAACTGAATCGATCGATCTCCCGAGATCGATTCCCCGTCCCTGCCCCACCTCGCGGAAAATTGGAGGCAGACCATTCGAAGGTCGAGTACCCGTCTTCGTCCCCGTAACTACGTCATCCCTATCGCTTCTACTCCGCCGCTGCGACTGCTGCGAGCACGTATGCGCCTTTCTCCTCTATGCCCTGTCCTGACCTATACCTAATAATAAAAGGGCTAAGGTTTCTCTCTCGGCCTGTCACTTTGCGCTTTCGTCCATCCAACTTTGCGCCTTCGCACGTCGCAGCGGGTCTGATCGCCTTATCAATCGCGTTCAACTCTGTTTCGAATCCCTGATTGTCTCCAATCGTTATCGTGTTGAGCACGGACTGGACATGCCCGACATTATAATTCACGTGCTGCAACCTACTGGGCCTATGTGCTTCTTTTCACCATTAAATGGGACATGGCACGCTGTTGGCTGCTCCTCTCTGGTAAACAAAACGCATGCAGGTGGCCACTCCACTTGGGTAGACAAAAGAAAATCCAAACAAATACGGTGACTGCACACATCGATCGATGGAATGGGGCACTGAATAGTCTACCGGTTCGTCCAACGAAATTACAGCCTTGCCACCGTGTGTTCCATTGTTCCTATGTGTCCTTCTAGAACTGAATCGCTCGATCTCCCGAGGTCGATTCCCCGTCCCCGCCCCGCCTCGCGGAAAATTGGAGGCAGACCCTTCGAAGGTCGAGTACCCGTCTTCGTCCCCGTAACTACGTCATCCCTATCGCTTCTACTCTGCCGCTGCGACTGCTGCGAGCATGTATGCGCCTTTCTCCTCTGCGCCCTGTCCCGACCTATGCTCATGAGATGTCTCGGTACCTGACAGCCAAAACAAATGGTAGGCCAGGCTGTGCAAGATAGAGCGGGGGAGCAGGGGCTAGGCACCGACGCAGTGCTGCGTTGTTCCAGCGTGTCGGCCCGCTCAAGGCCTAATGTGACGAGGGTGAGGCTCACGCGAGGCCCGCGGAGCAGCCAGGAGGTGAGCTGGCGAGGGGACCGGCTTGCGGGCGAGCAGAGGGGCACCTAGACGGAGCCGAGCGTTCACCTTTCCCAGCCAACCCGCTTGGCCCGTCGAGTTCAGCGAATACGTTGTTGCGCTCAACTCCGCTGTCCGATCTGCAAGGAAAGGGAGGTTCGTGAATGTACATGGGGCTGGGAAGATGACCTGAGGAGGCGGAAGGAGAGGGATATGATGGGGACAACGAGGAGGTCGAGGCGCTTCATCCCCATGTCATCCGTATCTCACCTTAGATGGGAGGAGGCTCGTGGATAGGGATTTTGGGACTGATTCCCATCAAGGCCTGGAGTGGTTCATGCTCCGTTCGTTGATACGAACCACTTGATTGTTACTTGTTATTCTAATCTCAGGTCCAACACGTTGCCGGCTGGTTCTTGCTTGCAGCCTGATACATTGCAAATGTATCTATAATTTTTGATGTTCCATGCTTGGTTTTATCTACTTTCTTATGTTTTGTCCACACTTTGGAGTACTTTTCATATGATTTCTTGGACTAACCTATTAACAAGATGCCACAGTGCCAGTTGCCTGTTTTCTGCTGTTTTTGGTTCTAGAAAGTCAGAAAATGAATATTCTCGGAATTGGACGGGACAAAATCCAAAGTTGATATTTTACCGGAAGACTCACGGAGCCAAAAGACGAGACGGACAGGGGCCATAGGGCGGCCACACCACATGGTGGCGCGGGCTAGCCCTGGCCGTGCCACTAGGTGGTGTGGGCCCCCTGGCCGCCCATCGACCTTGCCTCTTCGCCTATAAGATGCCTCCCGATGCATAAACCCTAAATAGTCAAGCCTCCAGCCACGATAAGTTCCGCAGCGCCGACGCCACCGAAGGGGAGATTCGGGGGACAGAAAGTCTTTGTTCCGGCACCCTGCCGGGACGGGGAAGTGCCCCGGAGCCATCTCCATCGATCTCCACCACCATCTCCATCATCATTGCTGATTCCCATGGTAAAGAGGGAGTAGTTCTCTCTCGAGGCTAAGGGTTCTACCGGTAGCTATGTGTTCATCTCTCTCTCTCTATGCATGATCTTATTGAGATCATGAGCTTGTAATCTATAGATCTATTCTGCTACTCAAGTGCTTTAATGAATCTCTGCTCTCCCCATGTGTGTGAAAGTGACAGCGTGCTCACCATGGTGGCACTTAGGCTAGAGATTACAAATACTTGTTATGAGTTATATTTGGAGTTGGATGTCTTTATGAAATTGTGGTGTTTGTTGGAACCTTCTAGTGCTCAAGATGATAGTGTGGGGTTTTCTAGATGGGAAAGACTTACTTTGAGGTGTGTTGTTATAGCCCTACCATCAATTAGAGTGTCCAACGAGAGAGTAGTTAAGAGTAGTATCATAAAGAGAAGATATTTATATGAGAGTGTTCACTAGTGAAAGTATGATCCCTAGGCCTTGTTTCTAAGCATTTATACACCGTTTGCAATTAGATCTGTTACATGTTTGCTTGCTTCCATCTTTATTTCAGTTTTACTTTAGTCTTTTCCACGCCATCAAATTATTTTCTATCACTGTTACCACTTATAATTATCCATAGCACTTGTATTTCGCTATCTCTTCGCCGAACTAGTGCACCTATACACCTGACAAGTGTATTGGGTGTGTTGGGGACACAAGAGACTTCTTGTATCTTGATTGCTGGGTTGCTTGAGAGGGAATACCTTTGACCACTTCCTCCCTGTGTTCGATAAACCTTGGGTGATCCACTTAAGGGAAAACTTGCTGCTGTTCGACAAACCTCTGCACTTGGAGGCCCAACAACTGTCTACAAGAATAGAAGTACGTAGACATCACAACCTTCGAGATTTTTTTTGTTTTAGTTCAGCCCTGGAGATTACTTGGATCAGAATGATGGTGCATCTTTAGAGATGGTATAGCCAAGCGCGGTGGTGAACCCTCTATAACTGAACAGTGACACAACTTACCTGTCAAACTATGCTCTTTGAACCTGTAGAGTAAACTTGATTGAATTTACTCAATAGTTTCGTTCCCATTATTTAATTATACTTATAGATTTATTTCATTTCCCTTTTCGTACAATTCTGTGACTAGACATATGGGTAAGCACGATAAAGAGATGCATGTGATCTGCCTCGGGATAAAAACCTAGATGTATGTGATTTCACACCAATTTCATGTTTCCCACTGAATTTAATCAGCTTAGTGCAAAAATATTTGGTCTATGGAATATTGGTCGTGCTAACATTTTCTATACCTACTAATAATAAACGACGGAACGCTTCTGTCAAGCAGCCGTTTTTGGACCGTTTTACCCTCCCACCAAACAACATATTATTGCAAACTACCATGGTACCAGTTCATTTTTATTTTCCCCCTCCTCCCGAACTATCCCCTCCTCCACCGAGCTCCCGACTCTGTCCGTTCATGCTCGTCGGCACTGGATCCGCCCCGCCCACCTCCATGCGCCTCTCCTCCGCCACCGGATCTGGACACGCTGCATATGGTGTAGGTGGAAATTGTAGTCTTGGCAGGTGGAGGCTGGGGTGACGATAGGCAACCGGGATCCCGGGACAGGACGAGCGACGCCGAAGTCCAGGGAGGCGGAGGGCGTGGTGTTAGAGGCGGCCTCACACGATTAGTAGTGATGGTGGCGCTCAGGGCCGATCGGTAGGGTGTCATGTCGCAGGTCGAGCGGGAGTTTGGGGTCCTCCCGGTGGTGCAGTGGATGTGGGGGCGTTGACCTCCCGTCACAGTCTCTAAGTGCGGGCTCCTGTATTTTTTTGATTGGCGAGGCGCGGATCAGGAGAGGGTGCGTACGCAGCTCTGCGCGTGAGAGAGGAAAGTAGTCTACCGTTGACAGTTCCTGTTCTTGCTCCTCGTGGATGGTGTTGCAGTAGCCCAGCTATCCTGCTTTCAGTGTGACGGGAGCTTGGGAGCGGTCTTAAGAGACAGACGAGTGGCTTTGCGTTTGCTTCAGACTAGCACACGGTCAAAATGCGGGGTTTGCGAAAGCTGCTGCTTTGAAATCAGTTGTGAGTGATTATGCATGTCCGATGTAGGTGGAAAGTGACTTGCCGAAAATCTCTCGATGTCTCTACTCTCTACTTGAGACTTTTAATCCATTTGAGAGGGAAGTTCACAATCGCATTGAATGAGGGCTGGTCAAGAAACAAGCGGTGAATGAGAAAAATTAAAATAAAATGATTTTATGAATTCTTGTGTTAGAGTTTTTTTCTACCGTCGCAACGCACGGGCATATTCCCTAGTAATAATAACAAGAGGATATGCAATATGGCTGTGGTAGTAGGAGGGCTTCAAGAGAGGTTCTTTTCTCAAATAGTTTCTCTTGTAGATATAACATCTACATATCTTTGTTGAAAACTTTTGTAAACCATTTTGGAAACCTTTTGAAAAGTTTTGGAAACACTAGGATTGGGGTACCCATTTGTTCCCGTCTTCAGGTCGTCCCACGACCAAACTCCTTTCTCCTCCTTCCGACCATCCCGTGGTCAAAACCTTTCTCCTTTACGACCATCCCATGGTCAAAACATTTCCAAAGCCATTTCTTTTTCGAAATCCTTTTTGAAAACAAAACCAGCACCACTTTACAGAAGTTTGAACAACCCGTCCATAACCTACTGGTGTAAACTTGGTTTTATCCATTTGAGTTTACTGAACTCTCAGAAATAATTAGGGAGGGTTTTTGATACTTCTTGGTATTTTAAATACCAGGAAAGAATGAAAAATAATTTGAGTAGGTGCTTTATTCTGAATGGTTAGGAAAATCCTAAGGAACATTTATAAATTTATAGTTGGCCAATATTTGTTAGTTTAAAAATTTATTTTGAATTAAACCAAACCCCTATATTTCAGATCTAGATGATTTAAATAAAGGAAAAGAGGACCGGGGCGGCAGGGCTAGATCCGAGAGAAGATAGGCCGCGCTGCGGAGAATCGGCCCACCTTAGGAGGCGCTGCACGCGGGAGGCCTGGTTTGAACCTGCCAGGTCGGGCCCAGATGTCAGCGGCGTTGGGCGTCAAAGAGGTATGGGGACTCGCCGACCGTTGAATTAAAGGGCGATCGACAACCTGTGTCCGTCGTCCACCTCACGATGGCGCCGGCGGGCTGAAACCTTAGCGGAGCTCGGGGAGAAGTGACACGGCTCACCTGGAGCTCGGGGGAGGTCGGAGAGGCGACAGGGAGACGCGGTCGACGACGGCGACTCCAAGGATGGGCTCACTTGTTTCCTTCTAGAAAGGAGCCCGCGCGAGGTTGGCCGGAGCGAAACCTTGGGAGCTCGCCGGTGCAGCGTCCACGGTGGCCGCATGTCAAAACGAGGAACATCGTTAGTACCAGAAGGAGGAGGGGAGCTCAGGAGCATAACATGCAGAGGGGGAGAGGCAGTGGGAAGGAGAGCTGGCTCGATTTCATGGGGAAGGCCAAGAAGGCTTTCTCTTCTCTTCTAGGTCGATGTAGAGCAGTAGGGGAGAAAGGGGGAGCTCAGGGAGGTAGTTAGGGTGGGGATG